>CM047808.1:50368820-50751320 GCA_026214975.1 Gentiana macrophylla | reverse complement strand
GTGGTACGATTTCAATATGCCTTTGATTCAACACTGAGGACGAAATCGACTTAACGATCATCCTTAATCTGACCTAAAGTCAGAATCAATGTCATCACTTATATTCTAGTTCACACCTGAATATACTAGCATATTATTCCTCATTCTCCTGAAGAGACTTGGGGGTTGACTAAACATCCCATTTCGTATTCATCTGCACGTTTAGATAACCATTCCTGAGAGGTAGGGTAGACTACATCGTTGAATGTTGCATAAATGCAATGATATCTTAACCAGGTGAACGGATGGGATTGCCAATGATCGATTCTCGAGAACTTGAGCGAATCAAATCCTTTAGAATGAATCCCGATGGCATGTCAGACTCTAACTTCAGATAACACACCCATGTTGTTTCCAACTGTTTCAGTGTTACCATTCACAAACACTAATCCACATACTACTTTACTAATATCGATGCCCAGTCTACGAATGACTTATCAACATTCGGGTCAAGTCCACATATGAAAATATATGACTTTGAAATGACCTAGAGGTTTGCTTTAATCCCCAAAGGATATAAGCTATGGCAGGCATCCTGCCAAAGGTTCTTTCAGAATAAATTAAGATACCGTTAGTCTCGCAAAAAGGTCTTAGGGAATCACCCCTATTTTCTGCTTTGTAACGAATCCGTTATTTCTTCTTAGCTAAAACCATACATTACGAATGAATTTGATTCCGTTGTTCGACAATGAAGTCTTAGGGAATCACCCCTATTTCCCGCTTTCTGACGAAATCAAGCAAGACTGAGTAGTAAGAGAGATCACGGTCTGGTTAACTCTCTACCTTTTAGGGAAACACCCCTAAATTACTCAGATTTTCATGGAAAGTTAAACTGTTAGGAACATTTTATTATGTTTTGATGATGGCCATACTAGCTGTTATAGCAAGCCTGAAATAAGTTAGAATTCTCTGTATAAGTCTTTACTTTGAATCTGACATGTTGTATAAGTTGAGTCAGACAAGTATTGTACTAGTTGGTAGGAAGGCAAAGTAAAAACATATATTCGGCAGAGTGAAGCCAGCCAAGCACCATCAGAGATACATTGAAGACATTATGGTCTGACTTATAACCAAGGAAGTCTGTGATGACCTTGGATAAGTCTAAGTTATGCTTTAAGTGATGAAACTTAATGTTCGAATATGGTGTACACTGATATCACCCAAAACAAGGATCAGTGAAGTACAAAAGATTCTCCTTAAACTGAAGCAAAGAAGGAAACAGTGAATCGTCTGAGTAAACTGACTTTCGGCTGAGTGAAGACAAAACGGTGAAGGAAGATCTAAAACGGCTAAGTCAGAAGGATCACTCAACCGTTCAAAAAACGGTGAAGTAACACTTACCAGATCAGATTTAATATATGTTGAAGATTCAGAAGATCATGCATTAAATGCACAATCAATAGAGGATCAATCAAGGACGGATTTTCTGCTATATGGTTGAAGGAAAAGTCCGATCACTGAAATCAAGGGGAATGCAATTAAGGGGGAATCAAGATTAAAATCAAGGATTATTCCCTCATTAATATAGCCAACAGACGGAATTTCAAAATCAAAGTTATTCAAGGCTATAAATAGAAGGCACTGACAGACAAAGAAAAACAACTATTGAAAAAGAAAGATCAAGCAAATACTCTGTCAATTTGAAAAGCCTTCTCTCTGAACGTACAAGGATACATCTAGTGATCAACTCAGACATCAGAACTACAAAGTCATATTCAGCAATCAGCACTGAGATTCATCAATCAAGTTTATGAATCACATTCACATCAAACTGAAGCAACTGAATCAGAGGCAATCTGAGAAGGAGTTGAGTCTATGATAGCTGCTGAAGGATTTTGATCTCAAGGAGCAGTAATAGAGACTGAATCACTGAATCTGTTGCAGTCAATGAGTGATAGTCTTGTAGATTGTGATGCTTGGGAAGCCAAGGATAATCATACTATTGTATATGTGAAAACAATAGTGAATTCCTCCAATCATCACAGGAGAAGAGTGGATTAAGGGATTACACCACCCTGAACCACTATAAGCCTTGTGTCAATTTACTTTCTGCAATTTACTTTACAGCATTTATTTAAATTGCCTAGATCATAACTTATATCTATGATTGTCTAAACTGATTTGAAAACAACATAGTAAGAAGGGACTTATCCGCTGCCCAAAAGCTTTTAAACATAAGAAAAGTTTTTGAAACTCCACTATAGTCATTCACCCCCTGACTATAGTTTCACCCTTCTCTGGGACCAACAATTGGTATCGGAGATGTGTTCCTAGTATCAGAACCTGTTCAGATCTAATTTCTGGTAATAAGGAGATCACATATTTTCTAAGTAGTTTTCAAATCTGAGTTTCCTATTCATTCACATATAAACCTATTACTTGTGATGGATTCCTCAAATGTCATGTCAAAAGTACCTGTTTTTAATGTTAATATTTTTAATGAATATAAAATAAGAATGTTGTCTCATCTTGCAGCAACTCATGAGAAGATGCTGGACGTAATCTATGATGGACCAATCATGATCATGACTGTGGCATCCACAGGAGTAGATCAAGGAAAGGAGATAGATAAACCTAAGAAAGATTGGACCAAGGATGACATGAGAAGAGCAAATCTAGACTTTGTTGCAAAAGACATGATTTTGAAGACACTAGATAGCAACATGTTAATGAGAATCAAAGACTGCAAAATAGCAAAGGAGATGTGGGACAAGCTAGCATTGATAAATGAAGGATTTGAAGCAGTAAAAGAAAACAAGTTATCTGTTGCAAAAAAGAAATTTGAAAATTTCAAAATTAAGACTAGAGAATCCATTGATCAAATGGACAACAGATTCTCAAGCATCATTAGTGAAATGCAATAGCTTGGACACACATATCCCCAGAAAGAAGTATGCTTGAAGATCTTGAGAGGACTACCTGAAAGATGGAAGATCATAACATCAGTAATCAGAGGAACAACAAATCTTCCAAGCACTGACACTCTGACACTGATGTCCTAATTAAAAGCTCATGAATTCGAATTGAGCGGTGAATATGGTGCTCCGGCGGAGACACAAAAATCACTGCCTTTGGTTGCACCAAAGAAAGTAACTTTGCCGATTGTATCAGCAAAGAGACACATGAACTTAAAGAACATGTAGCTTTATTAGTTAAACGTTTTGACAGGTTTAGCAAAAAGAAGCCATTCAAAGGAAACTCATCATCAAACAAGAGGTCAAGCTCAAACAAAGACATGAAGAAGAAATATGATGAATACAGATGCTTCAACTGCAACCAGAAAGGCCACTTCAAGGCTGATTGCCCTGAAGAAAATGATAAAGATGACAAGAAGAAGTACAAGGCATCCGAAAAGAGAAAAGGCAAAAAAGGCACTCAAGGTTTGAATCCAAAGAGTGAAAAGAATGAAGAATCATCGATAATGATTCGGATAGCGATGATGAAGAAGACAACTCGAGAAAATGAAAAAGCATGCCTATGTCTCATGACCAAAGAATTAAGTGAAGATGAAGGTGACAAACTCGAGACCTTCGTTTTATGTCTAATGACCAAAGAATCAAATGGCGAGGTAACATCTAGCTCTCACTCTTCATCCAATGCATCCACATCGACCTTGCACAATCTTCTGATCTCCCATTAGATACAGCAGACCTAGTCCAAAATCACATGACTAAATTTGATGAAATTGAAATGAATCATGAAATTCTGGAGAAGGAATGCAAGGATCTAAGAAAGGAAAACAAAAGATTAAAGAAAGAACTGGATAAGGCAAAAGCTGAACTAACTAGTAAGGAGATCCACTTAAATGATCAACAAACAGCAGATGATCATACATCTGTTATTGACCGATCAGTTAAGAAAATCTCCTCACCAGTTAATTAAAACACCGCACCACTAAATGCACCAGCTTACAAACCCTCAAAAAGGTTTGGATCCAGATCTGGTCTTGGCTACAACAGTCAGGATGAGAGTAGAAACAATAGTCAACACAATTCTAAATTCAGGACCAATCATGGACCAAAGTTTAGAAAGGGATAGACCATAGTTCCAACCAATCATCCTGCACCGGTGAAGTAAAAACCTAGTGTAGTGAAACAGCATACCAAATCCTCATTCCAGTCAACCAAAAACAAACACCTTCTAAAAGCGAAAGGTAGACTTTATCCTTCAGAGGATGATTGGAATGTTGCACCTCCAAAATACAAGAAGAAACCATTCCATAATATGCATCATGTGTTTAAGAAAAATCAATCTAGATATGTTCCTAGACACATGAAGCAAGAACGGTTTCCTACTGCATATTGGAAAGTGAAGAAGGATGCACATGCACCAAAAGGTAGAGAAAAGTATCAGAATATCTTCAGTAAAAATATTAGAAGTTATTCTGCCATGCCTTCAATTATCCAAAAAGAAGAACTTTTGGATATACACTTGGTATGGGAGGCATGACTGCCAACATGTATGGACCCAAACAATGTTGGGTACCTAAACTTAAATAATTTGTTTTGTAGGATGTCTGGTACATAGACAATGGATGTTCCAGACACATGACAAGAAACAAGAGATGGCTCACTGACTTCAAAGCTTTTGATGGACCCAAAGTCACATTTGGAGGCAAAGAAAACCCTGGCAAGATTAAGGGGGAAGGCACAATACTCAAGAACAATTTGAAGATTCAAAATGTAGCATATGTTAGAGGACTTAACTTCAATCTGATGAGCATCAGTCAATTCTGTGACAAAGGCTATAATGTACATTTCAATGAGGAAGGATGCAAAGTGATTCACAGCCAAACCAACACAATAGTTCTTGCAGGTAGAAGACAAGACAACATGTATGTGGTTGATTGGAAAACAGCCAAGGCAGAAACATGTCTGCTTGTCAAAAATAAACAATCAACCAAATTGGATTTGGCACGAGAAGATTAAATCACTGAATTTCAAGACCATCAACAAACTATCAAAGAACAAGTTAGTTGAAGGCACATGAAGATCACATTCAAGAAAGAAAGTCTATCGATGCATGTCGAAAGGAAACAAATCAAAAGTTCATTCAAGTCAAAGCCCTATCAATCTACAACAAGAGTTCTACATATGTTACACATGGACCTGTTTTGACCAGTCCACACTAGTAAGTGTAAGTGGTAAAAAAAAACCCCTAGGTTGTGGTGGATGACTACTCAAAATACACTGGACCATCTTCATGAACAAGAAGAAAGAGACACTCAAAAAGCTGCCAGATTTGCTGAGAAGACTCCAAAATGAAAAAGAACTGAAGATCATCAAGATCAGATCAGATAGAGGCACTGAATTTCAAAATTAAATTATCAGAACCTATTGTGAAGAAAATGGATTGCTACATCAACTATCTGCAGCAGAAACTCCACAACAAAATGGTGTAGCAGAAAGAAGAAACAGAACTCTCAAAGATGCAGTTAGAACAATGATTGCTGAAGCATGCTTGCCAAAAAGATTTTGGGCTGAAGCAGCAAACACAGCATGTCATACACAAAACAGATCAATCATCAACAAATATCACGGAAAGACTCCATATGAAAAATGGAATGGTAGAAAACCTAATATCTCATATTTTCATATGTTTGGATCGAAATGTTTTGTTTTGAACAGGAACCAGCTGCACACCATTGATGAAAAGGCTGATGAAGCAATCTTTATGGGATACTCAGACACCAGCAAAGCATTCAGAATACTCAACAAAAGAACTTTGGTGATTGAAGAGTCAATACATGTAGTGTTTGATGAACCAAATACAAATGGTGAAGATCTTCAAGAAGAAGAAGCAACACAAAGGGAAATCTATACAAATGCAACCATACCAGCTTCTATTCTGAATCATCATTTCTAAAATCAAGAGGAGACACATATCAGTACAACAGAAGAAACACCAGAACCTGAAATTCATACACATCATGAAAGTGTGGAAGAACCAAGTGAAGAGCAACTTCAACCTGATCTTAACTGGCTAAGAAATCATCCTGAAGAACAAGTAATTGGAGACATTCACACAGGAGTTAGAACCAGAAGACAACTGGAAAATATGATAACATGTTTTCTATCACAAGTAGAGCCCAAGACAATAGATGATACAATTCAAGATGAAGATTGGATCACAGCCATACAAGAAGAACTAAATGAATTTGAAAGAAATGAAGTCTGGGAACTTGTTGACAGACCAGATATGGCCAACATCATTGGAGCAAAATGGGTATTCAGGAACAAGATGGATGAGCAAGGAACTGTTGTCAGAAACAAAGCAAGGCTAGTTGCAAAAGGCTAATCTCAAGGAGAAGGAATAGATTATGATGAAACATTTGCACCAGTAGCAAGATTAGAGGCAATCAGACTCTTTCTAGCTTTTGCTGCATTCAAAGACTTCAAAGTCTATCAAATGGATGTCAAGAGTGCATTTCTAAATGGACTTTTGGAAGAATAAGTATATGTGGAACAACCTCCTGGTTTCCAAATCAAAGGAAAAAAAGACAAAGTATACAAACTCAAGAAGGCCCTCTATGGACTCAAACATGCACCTAGAGCCTGGTATGAAACACTATCACAATTCCTGATCAAGAATGGATTCAACAAGGAAACTATAGACAAGACTCTATTTAAACTAGAGGAAGGAACAAGTACATTGCTAGTACAAATCAATGTTGATGATATCATCTTTGGATCAGAGGATGAAAAGCTATGTGAGAAATTTAAAAACCCGATGAAGAGCAAATTTCAGATGAGCATGATGGGAGAATTAAATTATTTTCTTGGCCTTCAAGTAAAGCAAATGAAGGATGGTATTTTCATTAGTCAAGCCAAGTAAACAAAAGATTTAATACACAAGTATGGGATGGATACAAGTGGCACAGCAGATACACCAATGTGTGCAAGAGTCATTCTTGGGAAAGATGAAATAGGGAAGGATGTTGATCAGAAAATGTATAGAGGAATCATTGGATCCTTACTATACTTAACTGCAAGTAGACCTGATATAGCATTTGCAGTAGGAGTATGTGCAAGATTTCAAGCTCAACCAAAAGAATCACATCTTCTAGCAGCCAAAATAATAATCAAATACCTGAAAAACACTATTAATGTTGGGAATTGGTATACAAAAGATGGAGGATTCAAGTTGATATCATATTCAGACTCTGACTATGCTGGATGCAAAATAGATAGAAAAAGCACCTCCGGAACATGTCAAATGCTAGGCACCAGACTAGTCTCTTGGTTCAGTAAAAAGCAAAACTCCATATCTACATCAATAGCTGAAGCAGAATATATAGCAGTAGGTAGTTGTTGTGCACAAGTACTTTGGATCAGACAACAGCTAAGGGATTATGGAGTAGAGGAGAAAATAATTCCAATCATGTGTGATAACACAAGTGCAATATCTATTACTGAAAATCCAGTATTGCATTCAAGAACAAAGCACATTGATGTGAGACATCATTTTATCAGAGATCATGTTGAAAAGGGAGATGTCATTCTAAAATACATATCTACTGAAGATCAGTTGGCTGACATCTTCACTAAACCACTCAGTCATGAAAGATTTAGCATGTTGAGAACTGAGTTATGAATGATTGAAATTGACTAAGTACCAAAGAGCAGCTAACTGGAGTAATCGGCTAAGTGACTTTATCAGCTGTTTAACCCTTTTCCATTACAGGAGATGTAGCAGGCAAGACAATGGTATCCAGCGAAGTCAACTTAACTGATTGTTAGGAACGGTTAAATGGAGCGGCTTAGTGAAGAATTCACTACATCGGCTAAGTGACCAGCCAAGGCACTTCACCGAAATAAAGACTTGGACAAATTAAAGTGTGAACAAAATCAATTTTAATTACATGTGGAGAATAAGGAAATTACGGAGGAATATTCTGTGGAAGATTACACACGTGGAGATCAACTTATGATCATGGAGGTAACCATATTATTTTTTGAATTATAAACGCCTCGATTCCCGGGCTCTATCATTACTTACCTCAAACCACTCCCCCATTACACTCGAATATCGCGATTTACATACACAAAATCACGCCATTATGTCACAAAATCCATCCACATTCAAACCACGTTCACACCACCCAAATCACCCTATATAATCGATACTTAGAGATTTTCAGAAATCTTTACATTCTTTTGCAAATTACAAACCCTACTTTCGATTCTCTCTGAAAACTCGAAGTGTGCTCTTTTAAACATCAATCATTTAACAATGGTTTCATCCTCCACCATTTCTCCCACTGAAAAATACTAGGAAAAATCAATCATCACTGGTTCGTTTTTCAAACCTGAACACTATCTCTCGTTTTGTGATAATGATGCAAAAGCTCAATGCTTGGTTGATTGTTGTTCAAATTTGGCGCTGATGACCTTCCTAAATCCCCCAATCATGGGATTCTACTATGAAAATCTGATAGCATTCTGGAAAAATGCCAAGTCTGTGCCCAGCACAAAGAAGAATGAAGTTGATTGCATAAAAAGCTCTATCTTTGGAAGAGAAATAGTCATCACGCCGGGAACACTCAACAGATTCCTGCAACTTCCCATAATAGGTCCGGCTAATGTCAAGTTTTTAACGATTGACGTCAAGAAATTCTGGGCTGAGATAGCCAAGAATCCCAAAAGAAATAGAAAAACATACAATCTACCCAGATCAACGCTCAAACTTCTATTTGCTGAATTTGCACCAGTCATCACCAAGAACATCGAAGGCAGAAAGGGATCAATGGAAAACCTAACTGAGGTACGGATCAGACTGATGGCCATAATCTACGAAGGTACCAAATTCGACTAGGCAACCTTTGTATTCAATAGATTGAAGGATCATATTCAAAAGGAAAATGAGTTATCAATTACGGCACCAAGCAAGGGTTTGCAGAAAAAGGGCGATTTCTGGGAGAGGAAATCATATGGATTCCCTCTTCAGCACCTATTAAACGCATTGAAAGTACAACCCACCAATTTGCAATCACCACAGACAATGTTCACTTACATCAAGGCATCCATTGAACCCAAACCCACTACTGGGAGCAAAAGAAAACAACCTGAAACCAGTGGATCAGGAGTGGGACGAAGAACTAGATCTCAGAAGGCATGAGAAAACATCTCTCTGCCCGGTTCTAGCAACTTGAATGAACCCGTGACAATCAGTGATGACACATAGCAACAGCAGAAGAAAAAGAGCACAAGGAAATCACCTACCTGGAGGAAGGTGAGGAAGGATGCTGAATTACTTCATCTGAAGAAGAGGAGATAGATGAGGAGGAAGCTGAGTCATAGGATGAACACTCAGAGAGTGATCATTTTGTAGCAGGTCAAGAAAATCTGGAGATTTCTGATGATGAACTGACTCTTAAAGAAGTTCTTTTCAAAAGCATTGGCAAAGTTGACGAACAGCTCCGTGAGCCAGCTGATAAAGCTTACTCAGCCGAACTTGTCAACTCCCCCACAATTGCACAAGGGGGAATAGTAGCGGATGCAGCAGTCCACACTCAACAACAACCTCTAAATGACCCTGTGTCTAATGAGGAAGAACAAGAATAGATGGAAGAAAGAGAAGAAGAAGCACAAGATGAAAAGGAAGAGGAAGACGAGGAAAAGGAAGTGGAGAATGAGAAAGAGCAAGCTGGAGATGAAGATGATGTCCATGTGGCACAGAGGAAATTGATCCAGAGAGAGTCTTCAATCTGGACATTCAACCCCTCATTGTAGACATGGAAAGGCAGTACTAAAGCAGGCAAAATCTGAAGAATTCCTTAAGGAGTGAAGCAACCTCCTTCAACCACAAAAAAGGCCCTCATCAACCATATCAAAATCCAATATGAGGTCATAGAGAGACAAGGAAACCTGCTTTGCAATTTACAGCAACTCATTCCTCACCATGTCCAAACCAATCTTGAATTTCATGCTGAGACAATTGACAACAATCTTAAGCCATTAGTGGACACCCTCAATGCTCACACTCAACAAATTCAGCATCTGGATGAGATAATGGAGCATTCTGGCAAGCAACTGGACCATCTAATCAAAGTTGGTGAGGCCAACAACAATATACTGGAAAGGAGGTATGGTCCTCTCCCTGATTCTGACACGGCAACGACAAATCTTGAAGCACTTTTTAGTGCTGCCAAAAAGGGGAAGGAAGCTCTAAGCCTGAAAGCTCCAGTGAAAAGAAGGTTAGCCCAACAGAGAAGGGAAAGGTCAGCAAAGGCAAAGGTATCAGGTTTGAAGAAATGAATAAGTAGACCTGATACTTAGTGTGAATTTTCTATTTTCTTTGCCTTTGTCTTTAAATAAAAAGATGCAATATCTTATTGCCCTATGATGGATGAATAAAATTGCTGAGTTTTTATTCTGTTGATTATTATGAAAAATTTGGATTACTTATGTTCAGGGCTTATGAGGTTTTGGCATCATCAAAAAGGGGAAATTGTTAGGAACATTTTATTATGTTTTGATGATAGCCATACTATTTGTTATATAGCAAGCCTGAAATAAGTTAAAATTCTCTGTATAAGTCTTTACTTAGAGTCTGACATGTTGTATAAGTTGAGTCAGACAAGTATTGTACTAGTTGGTAGGACGGCAAAGTAAAAACATATATTCGGCAGAGTGAAGCCAGCCAAGCACCAACAGAGATACATTGAAGACATTATGGTCTGACTTATAACCAAGGAAGTCTGTGATGACCTTGGATAAGTCTAAGTTATGCTTTAAGTGATGAAACTCAATGTTCGAATATGGTGTGCACTGATCTAACCCCAATCAAGGATCAATGAAGTACAAAAGATTCTCCTTAAACTGAAGCAATGAAGGAAACAGTGAATCGGCTGAGTAAGTTGACTTTCGGCTGAGTGAAGACAAAACGGTGAACGAAGATCTAAAATGGCTAAGTCAGAAGGATCACTCAACCATTCAGAAAACGGCAAAGTAACACTTACCAGATCAGATTTAATATATGTTGAAGATTCAGAAGATCATGCATTAAATGCACAATCAATAGAGGATCAATCAAGGACGGATTTTCTGCTATATGGTTGAATGAAAAATTCGATCACTGAAATCAAGGGGAATGCAATTAAGGGGGAATCAAGAATAAAATCAAGGATTATTCTCTCATTAATATAGCCAATGGACGGAATTTCAAAATCAAAGTTATTCAAGGCTATAAATAGAAGGCACTGACAGACAAAGAAAAACAACGATTGAAAAAGAAAGATCAAGCAAATACTCTGTCAATTTGAAAAGCCTTCTCTCTGAACGTACAAGGATACATCTAGTGATCAACTCAGACATCAGAACTACAAAGTCATATTCAGCACTGAGATTGATCAAGCAAGTTTGTGAATCACATTCATATCAAACTGAAGCAACTGAATCAGAGGCAATCTGAGAAGGAGTTGAGTCTGTGATAGCTGCTGAAGGATTTTGATCTCGAGGAGCTGCAATAGAGACTGAATCACTGAAGCTGTTGCAATCAAGGAGTGATAGTCTTGTAGATTGTGAAGCTTGGGAAGCCATGGACAATCATACTATTGTATCTGTGAAAACAATAGTGAATTCCTCCAATCATCACAGGAGAAGAGTGGATTAAGGGATTACACCACCCTGAACCACTATAAGCCTTGTGTCAATTTACTTTCTGCAATTTACTTTCTGACATTTATTTAAATTGCCTAGATCATAACTTATATACGTGATTGTATAAAATGATTTGAAAACAACATAGTAAGAAGGACTTATCATTGCCCAAAAGCTTTTAAACATGAGAATTTTTTTTGAAACTTCACTATAGTCATTCACCCCCCTTCTGACTATAGTTTCACCCTTCTCTGGGACCAACATAAACTTTCCTATTCATTCAACTCTTCTCCGTGTAGTTCCAATTACTCCCACTGGGCCTGAGATACTCAGGTGGTTCTACAAGTGTTCCAACAGAACTGGAGTATCAAACTCCATTCACAGGGTTATGGCTTTTAAACCAACCTCTATGATCAGGATCCTACACAGCCCACGAAGGACTATAGGTCATCAATCTGTTGTAAATATAGATATAAAGGGTGTGCTCTAAAACAATTAATCCACTTGCCTTTCGTGCAAGTGGGAGATTGTTAGGTGTAGTGCCCGAAAGACAATTATCTAATTGTTTTAGGGATGAAATTAATAATTCATCTTATTATATGCATGTATGCTTATAATTAAGACACTCTTGAAAACCCTAAGTACCTCATTTATGTAATCACATAACTCGGTGTATGGCTATACACAAGAGGATTGAGTTAGTGAGATGTACTTAAAATTAACTTAGTCGGTAGCATTTATTAATCTGAGTACAGGTCTCATGATTAATTTTCTATTAATGCGCCCAAAACACTTTAGGTGTGATTGATCTTATCCGGATTTGTCGGTAATAAAGGTACTAGTGGGGCATTTATATATGATGATAATCATATAGAAATTTGGACCGATTTGATTTGAGTTCTCGATATAATTCCGTAATCGAGAAGTCTTATCGAATCACAAGATGATCATATATGGATTAATCTTAATCTGGTGATCATAGGCATTTAACGCTTAGACTAGGGTAGAGTTTGATGTGTTAGTAAGGATCACTTCGCAGGTATGTGGTCCAACACTTCTCGTTGGCTCTATTCGGGATGAGTGAGTAGTCCGTGCTATCACAGATATGGAATCCATTCCTTCCTCGAAGTAGACAGACAGATCCCATATTTGTTAACCCTAGAAACTGATCGATCGGCCGAGTTCATATCATATTGGTTATGAACTAATTGATCACTAGGGGGTTAATGGTAAATAAGGATAAGATGTTTCGAGAAGGGTTTACGGAAATATCCCGACTCGAAATGGACAGTCTATGGAGGATTTATCCGTATGTAATGATTATATCAGTGGACGCTTTCGACTCATAAATTGAGTTTAAGTTATCTATATTCGATAGAGTTCAGTTTCGGGTTTATGGTGGTGTAATCCCGGAATTAATAGTTTGGATATAATTATTCTGTCTGATGAATAATTTTTATTCGATTTATTGTAGCTACTGAATATGAGTCCATGGTCCCCGACGTGACTCCTAATATAGCATATAGGTTTTCTCGTCGCTTCACCTCAATTATAATTAAATAGTTGGATTGAACTATTTAATTGATATGTGGAATAATTGTTTAGTTGGACTAGATAATTAAATACATGGAAAAGATATTTTTCGTGGACTCGGCCCAATGTGTGTCAAAATGCGTGTGGACCTATTTTAAATAGGGTGGGGCACATTTTTAATTATTATTTAATTAGAGAGAAATTAGTTTTTTGTATAATTATTTAATATGTGATTTATCATTTATTTGTTAAATGATAATTCATGGAATATTAGATAATAATATGATTTATCCTAATTTGTTTGGGATAATTATTTTATTTGGAAAAAGGATTAATGTAATAATAATCTCTTAATTATTAAATCCTTGGAGGACAAGGATTACTCTCTTATATAAAGAGAGTTCTCCTAAGCCTAAAACACACACATAAATTTCGACTTTTTTGGGTAGTGTTGGAAGCTTAGAATTTTCGGCTTCAACACTAAGGGTTTCGAGTTGGGATATTCCTCGGGATTATTCCGGTAGCATATCGAGGAGGTCAAGTGGCTTGAATCACCATCCACTTGGTGTTGCTTGGAGATACACGCCGGAAGACGGTGGCTTCTCAATTCTTGGATCTTGGATCTCGGATTGTTCTAGACGTTTATTCACAATAAACCAGTAAGCAATCTAAACCCCCTCGTAGGTTTAGAACTATTATTGTTGGTCCCTTGAAAAGGCTTTGGTTAAGTTTAGAGGGGGGAGGGGGTGAATAAACTTAACACTTAAAACTTTTTGGAGTTAACAAACTCAAGAATCAACCAGTGACTGAGAGATACCTCAAGAGTCTGCTTTGACACCTCGAAGAACTCTTGATACACGAGTCTCACGGTGATTGAGTTCTTGAATTTGTGCAGCGGAATTATGTCAAAAATTAAGCCTTGTTACTTGTTGTTAAATATGATACTAAGTATTAGATACTCAGTAGTGTATGTGTGTGATTTCAGTTGCTAGATTCAGTAGGTTGATGTGTATAGTAAACTAAATGCGGAATGTAAGTGCAGAATGTAAGTAGGCAGATTTTATAGTGGTTCCAAGTGGTGTAATTCTGTCAGTCCACTCTTCTCATGTGATGTTGGAGGCAATTCACTAGAGATCTTTGATGTAGCTGTTACAAAGATTCCTAAGTTGCTTGTCCTTCACCAATAACTATGGCTTTCAAGCCTGAACACTTGGAGCATGTAGGATTCTTTGCTCCAAAGTCTTCCACTGGTCCTTGAAGGGTAGGATTGCCTCTCCACCAGCTCCACCACAAACAACGATCTTTCACACCCAACGAGATGCTTCTTTGTCTTGACACATGTTCTTTATAAAATAAAGAATGAACCAAGTAAATGATTCGATTCAAAGCAGACTTGATTAGGATGATATAATCGACTTGAAGTCTTCAAGTGTGTAAACTTGATGTAGCTTGAATCTGAGAATACACTTGAAGATTTTCTCTGGATCGATCCTTAAGCTCTGAGGTTCAGTAGGGTGTTTTGCAGCTCAGAATTATCTCTTATATTTTTCTCTTAAAGTTCATCATCTTTTTCTGAGTTGAAAGTCCTCTATTTATAGGTAGGAGTGCATGTGACTTGTATTTGAAATTCAAATGTAACCGTTCCTGGTTTTGTCCTATTTGACTTGCTTTCTGTCACTATTCATAGGATCGACTTTATCGAATCTTTTTTGATGAATGCGATCTCATCCACCCTTTGACTTGTAACCATTGGATAAAGTCTGAATCATCCCAACGTCTTTTTAATCTCAGCCATTGATTTGTTTGAAAAATCAGAGGTAGTTGGCTGTCCTTATCCATGTAATCTTCCAATGTAATCTTGAATTAATCGAGGTACATATCAGCAGGTTCATCAGTCTGCTGAAATACCTATCAGTCAGCTGAACTACAAATTGCTATTTTTAAAACACAATGCAGCAGACTTCTTTTATCTAACTTTTAATTGTGAAGTTAGATTACACCTTTTGCAAATAACTAAGTTCCAATAACCATCCAACTTAAGGAACTTAGACCTTCTACACAAGGTATATGTAATCAGTTTAGGTCATCATAGACTTGCCTAAATTTCGATTCCATATCCTTGACTTTAATTACTAAGTTTGATCCCTTAGCCTTCATTAAGCGAGTTTGAGCCCTCACCTTCCGGTCTTAATTTGGTTCTGACTAGTCTCTTGACCTATCTACTCATCGATATAGACCGATCTGGCGATATGAATCAGCTGACCATTACAGTGCTTGTTTGATCAAACCTAATCAAAGATCAAACTCTAATAAGCCTATACATTTGATCTAGACATATTTTTGCCTTTGCACTATAACAGTTTGTCTGGCACTCATCACTAAAACTCAGAAATAAGTACAACAATTTCCCCCTTTTTGGTGATGATGCCACTACCCTCACCTAACAGCAAAGCAAAAAGATTTAAGACAAAAACAGAACAAATTTAGTCATCTTTCATTATAAACATTTGTTCAAAGTATTACAGTCTAGATACAGCAAAGATAAAACATATAAAGTGTGCTGATCTACTGTCTTCTTTCTCTATCTTGTCTAGCCTTCTCCACTTGCTCATGGTAGGCTCTTATCTCTTCTATCATCTCTCTCATCCATTCATTTTCAATCAGAGTGAAGTCAATGTAGCAATTCACTTCTTTCCACCACTTTCATGCTTCAGGTAAGATGAGATTGATTTGATTGACTCTGAATCCCATTCTCATGTATAGTTCTTTGAATTCATTGAGTGAGTCCTTAGCTTTTGTGATAGGCAAACTCCTTTCACCTCTACCACTTCTTCCACCTCTTCCACCTCTGTAACTTTCCCTCAAGGCTTTAACTCTTGCTTCCCAAAACTTTAGGCCCAGAAATGAGTTCAAACCTTCATGAAATCCCTTGTCATGATAAGGTTTCCTTCTGTTGTAGGACTCATTCTTGTATTGTTTAAGGAGATAATCAGTAAGTGGAATTCTGCTAGGTGCAGGTTCCCTGAATGCATTAGTGTCATTCTCCCATTTTTTCTTAGCAAAAATCCTTGCAGCCTCTTTTGCTACTGCTGTTTGGCCATCTTCCCCCTTAGTGACATCATCAACAAAACGGGCCAGCAGGCCATGAACACTCTCCTATTTGATAACCAGAGTACTCGGTTGTCCTTCCATAATTTCAGTTCTTGTATCAACTGCAGTAATCTTTGATTGCAAAGTTTCCTCCGAAGAGATTGATCCTCTCGGTAAGCTTAGGATCCAATCCAAAGAGTTGAGATGTTCCAGTGACCTCAAGAGCTTAGGTGAATCGACAAGTTTATCAAGTTTTTGATGGATAGATGCAAGTTGGTCTTTCAAAAACTTTTCTTTCGATGTATTTCCTTGCCTCGATTCCCTCACATCTAGAATAAGATCATTAATGACATTTTTGAGTAGATGTGAAGTTTGAAGCAATCTGCTTTGATGAGATTGTCTGTTGTTGTCCACTAGCTTCATCGATTCTTCAAATCTTTGTTTCTGCTGTCAAGTTGAGTTCTTAAGCGTGTTATGTCATTTCGATGACCCTCAACTCTTCCACAACAGTTACAGTACTCCACCAGTCATTTCTCCAGCAACTCCATGAGCAGGCTCTTCTACATTATATTGTGCCCTTTGTTTGCTGATGACCATTGCTTTACTCATATCTCTCCCAGCAGGGGGAGGTCCTTCCTCAACCATAGCACCAATAATATCTTCCATTATTGGATCTTGTGCAGGTTCAACATTCACTGGTTCATCATCAGTAGATCCATCAATTTGAAACTCTTCATCACTGTAGTCATAGTCCAGCAGCTGTTCTTCATCATTAACAACAAAGACCTGCGACTATCTTCCCTCTGATGGCCTTGACTCTTGTAGGCTCCACTACAGCAGCCTCTTCAACAACAACAGCAGGGGTTTCCTCCAAACCCAAAGATTGTTCCAACCTTTGTCCAGGTTCTGTTTGTAACCCAGCAACCTGTACCTCATGTTCCAACCTTTGTTCAGGTGCTGTTTGAAACTCAGCAGCCTGAACCTCCTGTTCCACTCTTTGAGGATTGAATACAGCCTCATTGTCCACTTGAAATCCTTTAGAATGACCAATCATTGTTAGGATAGTGGCAGTTTTAGTAAGAGTGTCCTCAATGTCAAATCCATCTTGATATTGAATTGAGTCCTTTGAATTGGCACTAGGTTCACTGTGGTCAGTAACCCTTTCTTCATCCAAATCAGCATTCTGTTGATCTTCAGATTGTGCAATAGGTTCTTCAACAAATAAAGTAGAGGATTCACCAACCAACCTATTTCCAGCACCACGTATTACATCATTGATCAATGCCTCCAGATCATCCATGGTGAGATCCTGCAGATCCTCATCCATCTTTCCAGTCTGCTGGCCCTCAGCAGACCTACCAGTATCAGTGGGTTCAGCTTCTGCACCATCAGTGGCTCCTTGACCAATGGCTTCATTAGTTGTTTCTCTAGCCACTCTACTTGTCTCCCCAGGGAACATGGGGGGGTCATCATCAGAATCTAATGAATCACTGTCTAGTGTGTATTTTGGATCTCTGAACATAATTGCTCCACTTTTCTTTCCTTCATCCAATAGATCCATCAGCCTAGATTGCAGCATGGTCGTATCTATCAAGTCCAATAGGTTGTCCACACCCAGCTGATCAAATGCCCATTCTTCAAATCCACTCATTGGATCAGCAGCTGGTTTCTGTCTCTTGTAGAATCCAAACTTCCATTGGAAATAGTTTTGCACTTTTATGAAGTTAGGATCTTCTTTGTCCTTCTTAGATGCCTTCTCATATGGCATAGTTGGCTTTCTGAGAGCTGTTTCAGTAGCTTGATGACCTCCAAAGGTCCCATCAAGCAAACTCAAAGTGTCTTCAATAGATGTATGAAGGTCAGTAGGTTGCTCATATTGTACATTTGTGCCCTCGCCTCCATCTCGCACAACACTTGGTTCCCACGACTTATATGCTCATCACAGGGGGTTAACGAGCAGACTGTTCTTCCTCCTGAACTATTGCAGGATTTGCAGGGTCATGTACAAGTGTTTCAGTTACCACAGCAGCTGCAGATTCAGTGGTTTGCTGTGGTTCTTCAACAGATTTTCCAACTTCCACAGCAAGCTCAGGTACAGTAGACTGCTGTGACTCCTCAGTAGGTTGCTCAGAAACAACTACATCCTCAGTAGGCTTTAAAATAGTTATTGGTTCAGCCTCAATAGCCTCTCCTACTTCCTCTTCTACTTCTTCTTTTTCCTGTTCTCTTTGAGCCTCTAAGATTTTCAATTGTTTCCCTTTTCCATGTTTCTTTTTGTGGAGAATCTTATTCATCCTCTTGGAAAGTGGCTCATCATCAATTTCAATCACAGTAGACTTCCTCTTTCTACTGGCTTCTTTCTGTTTGTTCCTTCAAAATCTCAACAACAGTTTTTCTAGCAATGAAAAAGCGAGGTCGATAATCTCAACTTCATTTGGACCCTCGTGAGAGTCAGTGATCTGTCTTTGTTTGCTTCCTGTTTCTTTTAGGTTTTAACACCTCTGTTATATTCCTTGTTTCAACACCCATTCTTTTCTCAATAGTTTTATATGCCTTTGTAATCTCCAGTGGTCCATCTGTCAGTACATCCATCATTTCATCATGAGTTGCAGCAAGATAAGCCTACATTCGACGTTTATATTCATCAAATCTATCCAGAGAACACATCAACATAGTTCTAGCATACTGGGTGTTATCCATGATGCAAGTGTTTGAAAATCAGTGATTTGAAAAGTTTTCAAAGTATTTTCACTAGCACAACAAATAGGATTTCTTCAGAACAGAAGCACTGCTCCGATACCAATTGTTGGTCCCTTGAAAAGGCTTTGGTTAAGTTTAGAGGGGGGTGAATAAACTTAACACTTAAAACTTTTTGGAGTTAACAAACTCAAGAACTTCAAGAAATCTGCGATACCGATGAGTCTGTTGACACCTCGATAAGCTCTTTGATATACGATGAGTCTTGTGATTGAGTTTCTTGAATTTGTGCAGCGGAATTATGTTGAAAATTAAGCCTTGTTACTTGTTGTTAAATATGATACTAAGTATTAGATACTCAGTTAGTGTATGTGTGTGATTTGGTTGCTAGATTGAAGAGGTTGATGTGTATAGTAAACTAAATGCACGAAGTGAGTAAGCGAGATTTTATAGTGGTTCCAGGTGGTGTAATCTGTCGAGTTCACTCTTCTCTGTGATGTTGGAGGTAATTCACTAGAGATCTTTGATGTAATTTGTTACAAAGATTCCTAAGTTGCTTGTCCTTCACCAAAAACTATGGCTTCACAAACCTGAACACTTGGAGCAGGTAGGATTCTTTGCTCCAAAGTCTTCCACTTTGGTCCTTGAAGGGTAGGATTGCCTCTTCACCGGCTCCACCACATACAATGATCTTTCACACCCAACAGATGCTTCACTTGTCTTCAAGAGTTCTTTATAAAATAGAGAATGAATCAAGTAAATGATTCAGTTACAGCAGCTTGATTAGGATGATATTATCAGCAGCTTGCAGTCTTCAAGTTTGTAAACATGATGTAGCTTGAATACAGAATACACTTGAAGATTTTCTCTGGATCAGTCCTTAAGCTCAGTAGGTTCAGCAGGGTGTTTTGCAGCTCAGAATTATCTCTTATATTTTTCTCTTAAAGTTCATCATCTTTTTCTGAGTTGAAAGTCCTCTATTTATAGGTAGGAGTGCATGTGACTTGTATTTGAAATTCAAATGTAACCGTTCCTGGTTTTGTCCCATTTGACTTGCTTTCTGTCACTATTCATAGGTCGACCTTTATCGAGAATCCTTTTGATGAATGCGATCATCCACCCTTTGACTTGTATCCATTGGATAAAGACCTGAATCATCCCAACGTCTTTTTAATCTCAGCCATTGATTTGTTTGACAAATCAGAGGTAGTTGGCTGTCCTTATCCACGTAATCTTCCAATGTAATCTTGAATTAATCGAGGTATATATCAGCAGGTTCATCAGTCTGCTGAAATACCTATCAGTCTGCTGAACTATAAATTGTTGTTATTAAAACACAATGCAGCAGACTTCTTTTATCTAACTTTTATTTGTGAGGTTAGATTACACCTTTTTGCAAATAACTAAGTTCCAATCACAATCCAACTTAAGGAACATAGACCTTCTACACAAGGTATATGTAATCAGTTTAGGTCATCACAGACTTGCCTAAATTCTGATTCCATATCCTTGACTTTAATTACTAAGTTTGATCCCTTAGCCTTCATTAACTGAGTTTGAGCCCTCACCTTTCGGTCTTGGCGAGGTTCGACTAGGCTACTAACCTATCTACCCTACTGATATAGACCAGCCTGCTGATATGAATCAGCTGACCATTACAGTGCTTGTTTGATCAAACCTAATCAAAGATCAAACTCTAATAAGCCTATACATTTGATCTAGACATCTTTTTGCCTTTGCACTATAACAGTTAGTCTGGCACTCATCACTAAAACTTAGAAATAAGTCCAACAATTATTTTATGTGCTTTGGTTGTCTAGATCTAGATCTTGTACTTTCCGCTGCGTAATCGGGTCAATCTATGATTGATCCGACGATATTACATCCTACAAGTGGTAGCAAAGCCTTTGATCTATCAACCAAAATATATGAATTTTAGATCTAAGGAGTGGAATAGCATGTGTAGATTGCTTTATTTTCTATTTTTTATGAATCGAAAATATCATATATGTATGCCTTTATGATTGTCTTGGTTGAAGAGATGGATTGGGGTTGGTACTGTTTACTCGTTAGATCTATTGTAAACTCATATAAATTCGTTTATATGAGTATAGGAAATTTTGTAATTTTAATTTCCTGGAAGTAGATATGTTTTGTTGTTGTTCCTTTTTTATTTTTCTTTCCTGGAGTTTGACCCGTTGAAACGACAATCCCTCCGGTCAGAATGAAGAATAAAAGTTGAAGAAGATGCCCTCAAAATTTCGTAACGATCGGAGTCGATCTCGATGTCCGATCATTTGCTATAAAGTTCTTCTTTGTGTGAAGAAAAGCACAAGCAGCATTAAAACCCTAGCTGTGAGTTCGTCGAATTTCTGAAGATATTCGACCGTTGAAACAAAGATTCGACCGTTGAAACAAAGATCCGACCGTTCAGACCGACGACCATGGAGTTATGAACAAGCCCTAAAAATTTAAGGTCGATCGGAATTTGTCTCAATGCCCGATCGTCCCCGGGAAGACACTGTTGCGCCGAAGTTATAAACAGATTCAGCAGTTAGATCGGCGGATTTGCTGGAGAAAATTATACCGTTGAAACGAAGATCCAACCGTTCAGATTGAAGTAGGAGGAATGAAAAACAGGTTCATAAAGTTTCGTGACGATCAAGGTTCGTTTGGATGTCCGATCATCGAGAAATCGCAGCAGCAGCTGATTAGAAAATTGTAAACCCTAGTTAGGGTTTTTTTTAATAGGATAGATACGGGGGTACCAACGATCCATCTCAGTGTTTAATTTTTCCGTTATTTTTTCGTGTATGATCGAAAATTGTATGATATAACCGGAAATTGCCATGACATGCATCACATCATGATTCCACTCCAATGCATACATGTAGCTAGTTTATTTCGAATAAATTAGGCATGAATAACTCGTATAATTAGTTTAAAGGCTTATTTAATTAATATGTGGTAGTTAATAAATAAGTAACTAATTATAAAAACCGAGGAACCGGGTTTTGTCAATCGTTACGATTTTAGTGATGGATTCTTGGTGAATCTCACTTAGATAAATCGTTGAGTTTTCGGTGAACCCACCTTAAATAGAAACGAGATTGCGCTTTGGTTGAAAATTTAGAAATTGGAAAATCATAGTACATGGGTTCGGAAATGGTCTAACCATGGTTGGGCGAGTTCAACCGATCTTTGGCTCAATTGACTCCCCTTCCACGTGTGATGTACGTTACAATGGTTCGACAAGACTTAGCATAGCCAATAAGCCTTCGGGCTAAACGGGGCTTCTCTTGCCGGATTAGCCTGAACTGTTACATATGTTCCAACGAATAATACAGCGTAGGCTTGCCTACATAACCGACCCTGTTCGGAGTACTTTGATTTATTGTTTCTTATTGTCAAGACCGAAACCGTAATTAGTAAACCTACCACTTTTTTCAAAATATTGAGTGGGAGCGGGGAAGACGACAGCCGACCCCACGGTCTCTACTATAGGTGCAAGCACGTGAGAGAAGGGTGACGCCTCGAGCCGCTTTGATTTCGGCCCCCTACGGATGGTGTTCACCCTTATCAAAATTCAAGGCTTGGTCTCTGAAAGGATAGGATTTTGGGTACTCGTCGGGGCACTGACCGACCCTATGGAGGCATACTCGGGGCGTACTTTGAGATCTGATATAGTAGGTCACACTCTTTATGGATATTTTCGAAATATCTAGGCTAGAAAAAGGAAGGTAAACGATGATTAAGGTCCAGGATGTCTGATTCCCGTGAGATGTTCGATTCTCGAAATTTAATCATTGAGAGAGATTGTCTCAGTTTAACCGTCACCTCTTTGACCTACCCTACGGTGGCACTGAGGTGTGAGGTTAAATCCTTGGAATGGTAGGATAAACCCTTTTATAGTTTATTATTCCTAAAATAAAAATCTAGTAGTGAAAATTTACTTTTGAATTTAATTTTCTGTCATTTTATTTACAGCTAAATCTCTAGGCTACTAAACTGTTAGTAATAGGACTTCATTAAAAATGTGGAGAGTAACAAGAACGTTGTAATTATCAACAAATGCAGTTAATTTTTCGGAAGAGATTTTTCCTTTGAGCCTTTAAAAACTTAAGTGACATAGTATAGGTATGTCACGGATGTCACTCGTGTTGAACGAGAGACGACCATATTTAGTTTACAAAAGATGACATAGGACTATCATATAAAATTCATTTAGTGAATTTTAAAAGTGTTACACAACAAATTTCTAAATTGAAAAATTTGAAAATCATATACATAAGGCGTTGCTAGTTAGACGGTATTTGGAACCGATAAACTAGTGGGACTTAGTCTTATGATTTGTTGTTTTTCTGAATTATTAGAAATGTGTAATAGACTGGACAGAGGTTTCTCCATTCATTGGAAAAACAATAATAAAGCGTTGCTAATTAGACAGTATTTGGAACTGATAAACTATTGGGAGCTTAGTTCTGGAGATTTTATAATCTTTGAAACATCATGAACACATCATTGCTAGTTAGACAGTATTTGGAACTGATAAACTAGTGGGAGCTTAGTTCTAGGTGATGTTCTAATCTTTGAAAAATCATAAATACAAAGTGTTGCTAGTTAGACGGTATTTGGAACCGATAAACTAGTGGGAGCTTTGGTCTTATGATTTGTCGATTAGAAAAATCGATAGTCCAAGCTAGTAACACTGAACATCCCACAGTTCAAGAGTAGTGTCTACTCGAACGAATTGCTAGTTCAAGACTGTTTCCATTTAAGGAAAGTCGAGAATGGGAAAGATTGTTTATACATGTTAGTCATCTAAACTAAGTAGTTTTAAGGCTAAACAGGAAAATTAATTGGAAATTAGAGGATAAGGAAAGTGATTTCGGATCACTGACCAATGCATCCTTAGGAATTTTCTCGAAAGCTAAAGTTCTTTGCAAGAACCAGGTAGCTTTGCATTAAACGATAAATAAAATAAACAACGGGCAGTTATTTCAGATAGACTAGTGGGAGTGATATAAGGAAATGAATCTCGGATTCAATTCTTGAGTCAGAAAATTCATTTTCTATTTTCGGATTCGTTGGAACGAACGTATTCATTTTCAATATGATAATTTGTTTGTCTTATTGACGATAAATATAACATTCATAGCACGAACCCAAGACTCGGACTTTTGTTTGATAAAGTCAGAACCACTAAGAAATACTGAATAGGTATATGTAACACATCTTAAACAATATAAACACAAATGGTTTCCGTATTTAGATAAACACTTCTTAGGTACTATTAATTAGTGCATATTACCCAACGACAAGATCTGCAGACTGGCTTAGGGTGATTCCTATCTCCCAGTCAAAGGAACACTGTCTCAAAGGAACAATGCCTAAGTTTCCTTTCAATCAGGAAAAGGGTAATAGATTTAAAGAAGTAACATAGCTTGTTCATAACAACCTTCGGGGTCATATGAAAGGTACAAGCTAGTGGGAGCTTTTGAAGAAGTGACATCTTGTCTGACAACTATTCGAGACTCCGGTAAGTTTATCCAAAATATTTGGAGGAAATCTCTGATTTCACCAGAGATAGAGTATTCCATACTCAGAAATAGGTTCTTGAGTAGTCTTAGGGACTGATCTTTAGCCTGCCTCTCAGTGAAATGTTTTCACTAAATGATACACTATAAATTTGCCTTATAGAGTTATTGATGTGCTACAATACGCTGCTGAACTCATTTAAGATATTGGTTGCAAAATAACGGTTTACATTGTAATGGAAAACCGAGAAGTCTACCTAGAAGATGCCTACGCATTTGTGGATACGGAGTGAATTCGGTTCACCCCACTTCCGCAAATATAGACATTTAGCACCAAGTGCTTGAAGGTAGGACTGGAAATTTTGCGTACACATTCAGATCGTGAAATATCTTGGTGCATTGTTGGTTATAAAACTCGTAACATCAGAGAATGACGGTTATACTGTCAAACTCGGTCTGATAGAGTCTATAAATAACAACCTTGGATCTTGAAGTATTTGTACTCAAGATGTTACTAACTGATGTGTTTAGTCCACATCCAACACCGGCAGTTGGTAATAACACTAATAAGAACTACTAAACTAGATCAGTTTATCAATCCACACCGAATGCACTGGGAGTATGGTTTGTCCATTACCCATTGCAGGACCTTACGGTCTATAGGGTCGATTGATGACCTATAGTCCTTCGTGGACTGTATAGGATCCTGATCATAGAGGTTGGTTTAAAAGCCATAACCCTGTAAAATGGAGTTTGATACTCCAGTTCTGTTGAAACTCTTGTAGAACCACCAGAGTATCTCAGGCCCAGTGGGAGTAATTGGAACTACATGAAGAAGAGTAGAATGAATAGGAAAGTTTAACTTTCACCGTAAAGCTGAGTAATTTAAGGGTGATTCCCTAAAAGGTAGAGAGTTAACCAGACCGTGATCTCTCTCACCACTCAGTCGTGCTTGATTTCGTCAGAAAGCTGGAAATAGGGGTGATTCCCTAAGACTTCCTTGCCGAACAACGGAATCTGAATTCATTGATGATTCCCTAAGACCTTTTTGCGAGACTAACGGTATCTTAATTTATTCAGAAAGAACCTTTGGCAGGATACCTGCCTTAGCTTATATCCTTTGAGGATTAAAGAAAACATTTAGGTCATTTCAAAGTCAAATATTTTAATATGTGGACTTGACCAGAATATTGGTAAGTCTTTCGTAGACTGGGCATCAATATTAGTAAAGTAGTATGTAGATTAGTGTTTATGAATGATAACACTGAAACAGTTGGAAACAACATGGGTGTGTTATCTGAAGTCAGAGTCTGACATGCCATCGGGATTCATTCTAAACGATTTGATTCGCTCAAATCTGCGAGAATCGATCATTGGAAATCCCACCCATTCACCTGGTTAAGATATTCTTGCATTTATGCAGCATTCAATGATGTATTCTACCCTACCTCTCAGGAATGATTATCTAAACCAGCGGATGAATACTAAATGTGATGTTTAGTAAATCCTCAAGTCTCTTCAGGAGAATGAGGAATAATATGCTAGTATATTCAGTGCAAACTAGAATATAGGTGATAACGCTGATTCTGAATTTATGTCGAATTAAGGAAGCTCGTTAAGTCGATCTCATCCTCAGTGTTGGCTCAACAACATATTGAAATCGTACCACCGGATTAGATGGAAAGGCGACGTTTCGATCCCAAAGACCGACTCAAGCCGCCAACCTACCTGATCAGTGTACCAAGTCACATGGTGTTCAGTTTTAAGTACGCACCGGGTCACTGACCTACCCTACGGAGGCGTACTCCGGTCATACTTGGAAACATGAATTATTAAGATGCGCTTGGAGGGTATGCCTCTTGGGGATATGTCTCACTTGTTTTGAGCAAGTGGGAGAATGTTGTAGATGTAGATATAAAGGGTGTGCTCTAAAACAATTAATCCACTTGCCTTTCGTGCAAGTGGGAGATTGTTAGGTGTAGTGCCCGAAAGACAATTATCTAATTGTTTTAGGACAGAATTAATAATTCATCTTATTATATGCATGTATGCTTATAATTAAGACACTACTGAAAACCCTAAGTACCTCATTTATGTAATCACATAACTCAGTGTATGGCTATACACAAGAGGATTGAGTTAGTGAGATGTACTTAAAATTAACTTAGTCCGTAGCATTTATTAATCTATGTACGGGTGTAATGATTAATTTTCTATTAATGCTTCCAAAACACTTTAGGTGTGACAATCTTATCCGGACTGTCGGTAATATGGTACCTAGTGGGGCATTTATATATGATGATAATCATATAGGGCTGGACCGATTTGATTTGAGTTCTCGATATAATTCCGTAATCGAGAAGTCTTATCGAATCACAAGATGATCATATATGGATTAATCTAAATCCTGAGGCGATCATAGACGACTGCTTAGACTAGGGTAGAGTTTGATGTGTTAGTAAGGATCACTTCACGGTATGTGGTCCAACACTTCTTGTTGGCTCTATTATGGGATGAGTGAGTAGTCTACGCTATCACAGATATGGAATCCATTCCTTCCCTCGGAAAGTAGACAGACAGTTCCCTTCTTTGTTAACCCTAGAAACTAGGGGTGTACAACGAAATTGGAAAACTGGACTGACCGACTGAACCGGATTAAACCGGACCGGAAAATGATGAACCATGATTTTCCAATCGGTTTTTCATTGAAGAAAAACCGAACCGGAAATCCAATTCGATTTTGGTTTTATCCCTAAAAACCGGTATGACCCGAACCGAACCGATTATACTTCATTTTAATTTTTATATATATAATTTAATTTGTTCACTAGCTCCTACTATAAAAACCCCCCACACACAACCCTAAATTTCTAAACCTTATACTTCTGCCGTTTCTACCTAAACCTAAACCTAAAATGCTTCTCAGCCGCCGATAACCGCCGTTTGAGCTCACCGGCCGTTCTTGCTTCTTCTAATATTCTTCATCCTTTGATCGTGAAAGGCTGAAAGCAACCTTTGAAATTGTCGTTACAACGACCACCCGCTGGCTTATGGTGCCAATAATGGTGTTTGTCTCATTTTTTGAAGAAAAAAAATCAAAAATTTATGGTAAATAAAATACGAT
Organism: Gentiana macrophylla; assembly: GCA_026214975.1. Lineage (NCBI taxonomy): Eukaryota > Viridiplantae > Streptophyta > Magnoliopsida > Gentianales > Gentianaceae > Gentiana > Gentiana macrophylla. The sequence continues at coordinate 50,723,700 of CM047808.1, read as the reverse complement.
CCCGAAACCGAAATCGAACCGAACCGGACTGTATTGGTTCAGTCCAATTCAGAAAAATGACCAATTCAGTTCAGTTCAGAAAATATCAAAACCGTAACTATAGTTCAGTTCAGAAAATCGTAAAAAACCGACCGGACTGGACTATGTACACCCTCACTAGAAACTGATCGATCGGCCGAGTTCATATCATATTGGTTATGAACTAATTGATCACTAGGGGGTTAATGGTAAATAAGGATAAGATGTTTCAAGAAGGGTTTACGGAAATATCTCGACTCGAAATGGACAGTCTATGAAGGATTTATCGGTATGTAATGATTATATCAGTGGACGCTTTCGACTCATAAATTGAGTGTAAGTTATCTATATTCGATAGAGTTCAGTTTCGGGTTTATGGTGGTGTAATCCCGGAATTGATAGGTTGGATATAATTATTCTGTCTGATGAATAATTTTTATTCAATTTATTGTAGCTACTGAATATGGGTCCATGGTCCCCGACGTGGCTTCTAATATAGCATATAGGTTTTCTCGTCGCTTCACCTCAATTATAATTAAATAGTTGGATTGAACTATTTAATTGATATGCGGATTAATTGTTTAGTTGGACTAGATAATTAAATACATGGAAAAGATATTTTTCGTGGACTCGGCCCAATGTGTGTCAAAATGCGTGTGGGCTATTTTAAATAGGATGGGGCGCATTTTTAATTATTATTTAATTAGAGAGAAATTAGTTTTCTTGGATAATTATTTAATATATGATTTATCTTTTTATTTGTTAAATGATAATTCATGGAATATTAGATAATAATATGATTTATCCTAATTTGTTTGAGATAATTATTTTATTTGGAAAAAGGATTAATGTAATAATTATCTCTTAATTATTAAATCATTGGAGGACAAGGATTACTCTCCTATATAAAGAGAGTTCTCCCAAGTCTAAAACACACATATAAATTTCGACTTTTTTGGGTAGTGTTGGAAGCTTAGAATTTTCGGCTTCAACACTAAGGGTTTCAAGTTGGGATAATCCTCGTGATTATTCCGGTAGCATATCGAGGAGGTCAAGCGGCTTGAATCACCATCCACTTGGTGTTGCTTGGAGATACACGCCGGATGACGGTGGCTTCTCAATTCTTGGATCTTGGATCTCGGATTAGTTCTAGACATTTATTCACAATAAACCGGTAAGCAATCTAAACCCCCTCGTAGGTTTAGATCTATTATTTTATGTGCTTTGGTTGTCTAGATCTAGATCTTGTACTTTCCGCTGCGTAATCGGGTCAATCTATGATTGATCCGACGATATTACATCCTACACAATCTACCCTATAGACCGTAAGGTCCTGCAATAGGTAATGGACAAACCATACTCCCATGCGTTCGGGGTGGATTGATATACTGATCTAGTTTAGTAGTTTTCTATTAGTGTTACCACCAACTTCCGGTGTTGGATGTGGACTGAACAAATCAGTTAGTAACATCTTGAGTACAAATACTTCAAGATCTAAGGTTATTATTTATAGACTTTATCAGACCGAGTTTGACAGTATAACCGTCATTCTCTGATTTTATGAGTTTTATAACCAACCTTTACTCAATGCATTAAGATATTTCACGATCTGAACGTGTACGCAAAATTTTCAGTCCTAACTTCAAGCACTAAATGCTAAATGTCTATATTTACAGAAGTGGGGTGAACTGAATTCACTCCTTATCCACAAATACGTAGGCATCTTTTAGGTAGAATTCTCGGTTTTTCATTACAACGTAAACCGTTATTTTGCAACCAATATCTTAAATGAGTTCAGCAGCGTATCGTAGCACATCAATAATTATGTAAGGCAAATTTGTGGTGTATCCCTTAGTGAAAACATTCCACTTTGGAGGAGGCGGTGAGCATCGATCCGAAGACTACATAATAACCTATTTTCGAGTATGGAATACTATCATCTGCGTGAAATCAGAGATTTCCTCCAAATATTTTGGACAAACTTACTGGAGTCTCGAATAGTTGTCAGACAGGATGTCACTACTTCAAAAGTTCCCACTAGCTTGTACCTTTCATATGACCCCGAAGGTCAATATGAACAAGCTATGTAACTTCTTTTAATCTATTACCCTTTCTCGATTGAAAGGTTGCATAGTCATTTTCCTTTGAGACAGTGTTCCTTTGACTGGGAGACAGGAATCACCCTAAGCCAGTCGTCAGATCTTGTCTTTATGGAACATACACTAATTAATAGAATAGAAAGAAGCGTTTATCTAAATACGGAACCATTTGCGTTTATATTGTTTGAGATGTGTTACATATACCTATTCATCATTTCTTAGTGGTTCTGACTTTATCAAACAAAAGTCTGAGTCTTGGGTTCGTGCCACGAATGTTATATTTATCGTCAAGACAAACAAATTATCTTATTGAAAATGAATACGTTCGTTCCAACGAATCCGAAAACAGAAAATGAATTTTCTGTGATACTCAAGAATTGAATCCAAGATTCATTTCCTTGTATCACTCCCACTAGTCTATCTGAAATAACTGCCCATTGTCTATTTTATTTATCGTTTAATACAAAGCTACCTGGTTCTTGCAAAGAACTTTAGCTTTCGAGAAAATTGCTAATGATGCATTGGTCAGTGATCCAAAATCACTTTTCTTATCCTCTAATTTCCAATTAATTTTCTGGTTTAGCCTTAAAACTACTTAGTTTAGATGACTAACACGTATAAACATTCTTTCCCATTCTCAGCTTTCCTTAAATGGAAACAGTCTTGAACTAGCAGTTCGGTTGAGTAGACACTACTCTTGAACTGTGGGATGTTCAGTGTTACTTGCTTGGTCTATCGATTTTTCTAATTGTCAAATCATAATACCAAAGCTCCCACTAGTTTATCGGTTCCAAATACCGTCTAACTAGCAACACTTTGTATTTATGATTTTTCAAAGATTAGAACATCTCCTAGAACTAAGCTCCCACTAGTTTATCAGTTCCAAATAATGTCTAACTAGCAATCCCGTGTTCATGATGTTTCAAAGATTATAAAATCTCTAGAACTAAGCTCCCACTAGTTTATCAGTTCCAAATACTGTCTAACTAGCAACGCTTTATTTTTGTTTTTCCAATAAATGGAGAAACTCCTGTGCAGTCTATTACACATTTCTAATGATTCAGAAAAATAACAAATCATAAAATTAAGGCTCCCACTAGTTTATCGGTTCTAAATATCGTCTAACTAGCAACGCCTTATGCATATGATTTTCCAATTTTTCAATTTAGAAATTTGTTGTGTAATTACACTTTTAAAATTCACAAAATGAATTTTTCTGATAGTCCTATATCATCTTTTGTAAACTAAGTATGGTCGTCTCTCGTTCAACACGAGTGACATCAGTGACATACCTATACTATGTCACTTAAGTTTTTAAAGGCTCAAGGGAAAAATCTCTTCCAAAAATTAACTGCATTTGTTGATAATTACAACGTAATTGTTCACATTTTTAATGAAGTCCTATTACTAACAGTTTAGTAGCCTAGAGATTTAGTTGTAAATAAAATGACAGAAAATAAATTCAAAAGTAAATTTTCACTACTAGATTTTTATTTTAGGAATAATAAACTTGTTTAAAGTCTATCATACCATTCCAAGGATTTAATCTCACACCTCAGTGCCGCCGCAGGGTCAGTCAAAGAGGTGACGATTAAACTGAGACAATCTCAGTCAATGATTAAGCTTCGAGAATCGAACATCTCACGGGAATCAGACATCCCGGGCCTTACTTCATTGATTACCTTCTTTTTCTAGCCTAGATATTTTGAAATTATCCATAAAGAGTGTGACCTACTAGATCAGATCTCAAAGTACGCCCCGAGTATGCCGCCGCAGGGTCGGTCAGTGACTCAACGAGTACCCGAAATCCTATCCTTTCGGAGGCCAAGCCTTGAATTTTGATAGGGGTGAACACCACCCGCAGGGGGCCGGAATCAAAGCGGCTCGGCGTCACCTTCTCTCTCACGTGCTTGCACCTATAGTAGACGCCGTGGGGTCGGCTGTCGCCTTCCCCGCTCCCACTCAATATTTTGAAAAAATGGTGGGTTTACTAATTACGGTTTCGGTCTTGACAATAAGAAACAATAAATCAAAGTACTCCGAACAGGGTCGGTTATGTAGGCAAGCCTACGCCGTCTTATTCGTTGGAACATATGTGACAGTTCAGGCTAATCCGGCAAGAGAAGCCATGTTTAGCCCGAGGGCTTATCGGCTATGGTAAGTCTTGTCGAACCATAGTAACGTACATCACACGTGGAAGGGGTGTCGATTGAGCCGAAGCTCGGTTGAACTCGCCCAACCATGGTTAGACCATTTCCGAACCCATGTACAATGATTTTCCGATTTCTCAACCAAAGCGTAATCTCGTTTTTGTTTAAGGTAGGTTCACTGAAAACTCAATGACTTATCTAAGTGGGATTCACCGAGAATCCATCACTAAAATCGTAACGATTGACAAAACCCGGTTCCTCGGTTTTAATAATTAGTTACTTAATTAATTAACTACCACATATTAATTAAAAAGCTTTTAACTAATTATATGAGTTATACATGCCTAAGTTATTCGAAATAAACTAGCTACATGTATGCATTGGAGTGGAATCATGATATGATGCATGTCATGGCAATTTTCCCATTATATCATACAATTTTTTATCATACCCGAAAAAATAACGAAAAAAAAAAATTAAACACCGAGATGGATCGTTACTTTTCTGTTACAGCGGCAACTTTATAGCAGCGATCGGACATCGAGATCGACTCCGATCGTCACGAAATTTTGAGGGCATTTTATTCAACCTTTATTCTTCTTTCTGACCGGAGGGATTATCGTTTCAACGGCTCAAACTCCGGGAAAAAATAAAAAACGGAACTGCAACAAAACAGATCTACTTCCAGGAAATTAAAATTACAAAATTTCTTATACTCATATAAACGAATTTATATGAGTTTACAATTGATCTAACGAGTAAACAGTACCAACCCCAATCCATCTCTTCAACCAAGACAATCACAAAGGCATACATACATGATATTTTAGATTCATAAAAAAAAAAAAAAAAATAAAGCAATCTACACATGCTATTCCACTCCTTAGATCTAAAATTAAACATACTTTGATTGATAGATCAAAGGCTCTGATATCACTTGTAAGATGTAATAACGTCGGATGGATCAAGATCCACCCGATTACGCAGCGGAAAATACAAGATCTAGATCTAACAACCAAAATACGTAAATAAATAGATCTAAACCTACGAGGGGGTTTAGATTGTTTACCGGTTTATTATAAATAAACGTCTAGAACAATCCGAGATTCAAGATCCAAGAATTGAGAAGCCACCGTCTTCCGGCGAGTATCTCCAAGCAACACCAAGTGGATGTGATTCAAGCCGCTTGACCTCCTCGATATGCTACCTTAGAAAAACCCGAAGTTTTTTTAAAACTCAAACCCAAGTATAGGAGCCGAAAATTCTAAGCTCCAATACTCCCAATATTTCGACTTGTGTGATGTACGATTTGGCTAGGGAGAACTCTCTTTATATCTGAGAGTAATCCTTGTCCTCCAAGGATTTAATTAATTAACGGATAATCAATTATAATAATCCTTATTCCAATAAAAGATAAATATAATATATATCCCAAACAAATTAGGATAAATAAATATATTGTCTAATATTCCATGACTTATCACTTAACAAATAAATGATTAAATCACATATTAAATAATTATCCAAGAAAACCAATTTCTCTCTAATTATTCAATTACAAAATGCGCCCCATTAATCAAATAAAGGTCCACACGCATTTTTGACATACATTGGGCCGAGTCCACGAAAAATTTCTTTTCCATGTATTTAATTATCTAGTCCAACTAAACAATTAATCCACATATCAATTAAACAGTCCAATCCAACTATTTAATTATAATTGAGGTGAAACGACGAGAAAACCTATATGCTATATTAGGAGCCATGTCGGGGACCATGGACTCATATTCAGTAGCTACAATAAATTAAATAAAATTATTCGTCAGACCGAACAATAATATTCAATCTATTAATTTCGGGATTACACCACCATAAACCCAAATCGAACTCTGCCGAATATAGATAACTTACGAGTCAACCATGAGTCGAAAGCGTCCATCGATATAATCATTACATACGGATAAATCCTCCATAGATTATTTCATTTTAAGTCGGGATATTTCCGTAAACCCTTCTCGAAACATATTATCCTTATTTACCATTAACCCCTTAGTGATCAATTAGTTCACATACCAGACTAGTAGCTAATTAGTCTAACATGAACTCCCGGGATCAATCATTTTCTTAGGGCTAACAAATAAGGGAACTGTCTGTCTACTTCCCGAGGGAATGAATGAATTCCATATCTGTGATAGCACATTGTTCGGTAAAAACGTGTTTTAAATTTATAAACCGAAACACCCCAAGTATAAGGATCGTAGTATAGGATGTTTACGGGTCGTCCTAAGGGAGTGGAATGTTTATCGGATTCAAATATGAATGTGTATCAATTATGTCACGATTACAAACTAAACTACTAAACTAAGGCTGAAACTAACTAAAACCTAAACCTAAGAATTAAAACTAAAATAGGAATAAAAACAAGCAAGAAAAATAAGAAAAGCAGAAAGCCAGACGGCGTTCACTAAAGTGAACGCAGCGTCAAAACTAAACCTAATGGACGGAGGCCTCGCTATGCGGACGGCGTCGATTATGAACTGAAGCAGAAAATTGCAGAAAAACAGCAGGAAACTAGGGTTTATAAAACTAAAACTTAAACTAATTAAACTTTATCTAAACGATTCGATTAAAACAATTAAAGGAAAACACAGCGAGGCAACGAATCCACCCATCAACCAACAACCCCAACTAGATGGTGATCTAAGATGTAGTTTTAGTAGTGATTTATTCACGAATCCAATTAAATATCTTCAATCAAATTCTAGGGTTTCGTTTATCTTTTCAAACAAACTAAACATGCAATCAAAACGAAATCACGAGATCGTTTCCAAACTTTTACTCAACTAAACATGCCTAATCTCTTATAACACGATTAGATGCATTACTTTGAATAAAATCAAACTCAAATAAACATACTTTCATATATTGATTCAAGCATAAAATAAACATAGATCGTTTCATCAAATCTTAATTCAATAAAACTTTAAACAACATAAAAGCAGATCCAAAGTAATGAAAAACTATGAATTAGACTCACTAAACATAAGCATCGAACTCTAGTTGGTTGTGTTGATGATAGGCTTCCTCCGTCGACTCACGCAAGGCTTTTAGCCAACAATCATGTTGAAGATGATTGTTGGTTGGGAGATTTGCATCTCTGTGAAATTAGGGTTCTCGGCGCAGACTTTTGGTGAATTTGCGATCTCAATTATGTGGTATATGAATTAGGGTTGGGCTGCCGCTTTATTTATAGAGTTTCAAGTCGGTCGAGGGTTAAGTCGGCAACGGACGCCGCCTGGTCTTATGGACGCCCGTCCGAATACTCGGACGCTGAGTAAACGCTTCGTTCATCCTCCGTCGAACTCTCTGAATGTAAACACAATTCGGACGCCCGCCCATTGTATCAAACGCCAAATGCCTGGAATGGGACGCCGCACTAACGCTTCGTCCAAGATCTTTGAGGATCGGATTTCATCATCTTTATCCAATTTCTTCAAGCCAATTCCAACTCTATCTTGAATAATTCGACTTGAGCTTCATTTATCCTCTTTATATGCACGAAAATTAACTCCTACATGATAAATAAACAATGCAAAAATGTAATAAAATCCAAATAATAATAATTCCATTAAATCAACACTTAAAATCATCAATTTTGCATACAACCCTCTTAAAATCATCTTTACTAAATAATTACACTTAAAACCTTAATTCTCATGTAAATTATGCAAATGTGGGGAAAATAATAATGAAATATACCCTTAATAATCATATAAATATGGCCTTAACAACACCCCCACACTTAGCTTTTTGTACGTCCTCGGACAAAACAATCAAAACTATAGCTCAACTTTATAAATAATCCACATAGATCTCAACTCACGTAACAAACAGATACAACAACTATAGCAAATGATACCAACACAGAGATAGATTCGGTGTATGTGTGACAAGCCGTTCTCAATCTAACAAGCCTTTCAAAGAAATATCCTCTCGTAAATTCCAATGACTATCACAAGTGCAGATGACATGTAATAGCTCCACTCAAAGCTTTCCCACGCACTCGTAGGATAATCCTACAAGATATCATGCGGTTCTACTGGGTATAAGATCCATGATAACAAAGACTTCACTCTATTTTTACTCATCATATTTCAAAATTTTCAAATGTGACGATATCGAGAATAAGCTCTTACCCATCATAGTAGAATAGGATGTTTCGTGATAACACCCTACCTTACTCAAATCATAAGGTAGCTTCTTTCTAGCCTGTCGTGAGCTTTTGGTCATCATAGTGGTATAGGACATACGAGGTATACCCTACCGCACTCAAATCATAAACTGACTTCCGACAAACGTATTTATTAATAAGCTTGCTCCCTCACTTTATTTATTCACTTTTCAAAGTCATAAGTTACATCTCACCTATCACATTCAAACGTTATGATATTCACAGCACACGGTCTAACTAAGGTGTTACTATACTGACCCTCCTAAGATAAATCATTAAAAATAATGAAGGGATATAATTCAAAAGTCATTGCTTCAAAATCAAAGGCTTTCGTGAGTGAAAAAACGAAACTATCTCCATAAAAGTAAAACATGCTATAATTATCTCACTAAGTCACATACTATCATCGTTAGAAAACTACAACTAGCAAGCATCTAGTTCCAATTATATGCTCGAGACTCACAAAAATTTTAAATCACAAAAATTTTAAATTTCTTGAAATTTAACTTTCACTCATATTTCAAAGAATATAGCATAAAAACATACCCAAACACCCCCACACTTAAATCACATTATGTCCTCGAGAATGTGCCAATATAAAAGAAAAGAAAACTTATTTGGTTTCAAAGGTGGTTGTCGGATGAAAGTTGGCGAGAGAGGTCAGGCCGGAGCATGAATATACCGCAACAACTCGAATAGACAACTTTGGAATGAGTAACTCGAAAACACGCTCAAAAGTATCGCAACACTCGACATACCATATAATCTCGGGTACACGGGGTATATGAGCAACACATAACACAAAACACTTACAATGAACGTAAGAGGAATAACCATCAACACAAAATCAACTAAAGTATTATTACTAAAACAATAAAACAAAACAAGAAAAGAAAACAAACAAAGAAAACTAGGTTGCCTCCAGGAGCGCTCTTTTAATGTCAATAGCTTGACACAAAGTTCAAAAGATCAACCGGGATCGGGCCACTTTGGTTTGACTACCGCCACCTCGATGTCGTAATCGGGAGTAGTGGGGCGGAAATGATTTTCACCACAACAACAAGTCAAGTGTGCAATAAGATCATTAAACTTTTCTCTCCAAACTACTACGACTCTCTTCTTCTTCTTGCTCTTGCGGATGATAGGCATAGACATAGTGGTATGATCGAAGTGTCGTGAAGGTACCTCACGGGTGGATATAGGAACGTCATCATCATCTGACTCAAAGAAATAAGATGGAATCTCTTCACAAATCATGACATCTGTATTCTCATCTCTTCTTTGGAAATAAAGAATCTCAGGCTTTTCCTTTGGTTGGCCAAAATATTTCTTAAGTCGATGGCCATTCACTTTAAAAGCTTGATTACCATACCCGTTCAAAGTAATTACTCCACTAGGATTAACCTCGAGAATCTCAAAGGGACCAGACCACCTAGACTTGAGTTTACCCGGAAACAGGTGAAGTCTAGTATTATAGAGTAAAGCCATTTCACCAACTTTGAATTCTCGGTCCTTGATCTTAGCGTCATGGAGTATCTTAGTTCTCTCCTTGCTGAGCTTAGCATTCTCGTATGCACGGAGTCTGAATTCGTCGAGCTCGTTCAATTGTAACAATCTTTTCTCCCCACAGAGTTGGCTATCAAAATTTAAGAATTTAATTGCCCAGAAAGCTCTGTGTTCGAGTTCGACAGGTAAATGACAAGCTTTGCCATAGACCATTTGGAAGGGTGACGTGCCCATCGGGTCTTGAATGCGAGACGATAAGCCCACAACGCGCGTCATCCAACCGGACTCCAATTAGATCGATTATTGTTCACGGTCTTCTCCAAAATTCTTTTCAAGCTCTGGTTGCTTACCTCGACTTGGCCACTAGTTTGAGGATGATATGGTGTACCAATCTTATGTTTGACACCGTACTTCTCAAGGATCTTGTCAAGCGGCGCATTGCAAAAGTGAGTACCTTCATCACTAATGAGTGCTCTTGGACGACCCGAATCTAGTAAAGATATTCTTTTGCAAGAATTTCTTTACAACCTTGTGATCATTAGTTTGAGTAGCTATGGCCTCGACCCACTTTGAAACATAATCCACACAGGACGAGGATATACTTATTACCACAAGAGGATGGAAAGGGTCCCATAAAATCTATGCCCCATACATCGAAAACTTCGCATTCAAGAATGGGCTTAAGTGGCATTTCCATCCGACTACTCGCCTTCCTGTTCTCGGCACCTATCACAACCTTTACAAAAGGCTTCGCATCTTTAAACAGAGTCGGCCAAGAGAATCCAAGCTTGAAGAATCTTTGCAACGTTGCTGTGTTCCATAGTGACCTCGGTAGGACCACTATGGCATTGTTCCGAATATCCCACCGATCATGCTCAGGAACACACCGTCGAAGCAACCCGTCTTTGACTGACTACGAACAAATAAGGATCTTCCCATACGAGATATTTAAGATCAGAAAGAACTTTTCTTCTCCTCGATACGTCATGTCTTCTAAATGACCGCCGCTAAATAGTTGGCGTAGTCGACATACCACGGCCTAACCGTTTCAAGCTTCATCAATTGCTCAGTCGGAAAATCAATGCCTATATCATTGTGATTCTCTGCACCCTCATTTATTAAGCGAGATAGATGATCAGCCACGATATTCTCACTACCTTTCTTATCTTTAATCACAAGGTCAAACTCTTGTAGAATTAAAATCCATCTAAGTAACCTTGGTTTGGCATCCGCTTTATCCATAAGGTAGCGTAAAGTCGCATGATCTGTCCATACAATCACTTGAGACCGAGAAGATAGCTTCTAAACTTGTCAATGGCAAAGACGACGGCTAAGAATTCCTTCTCGATCGTAGTATAATTGCATTGAGCCGGGTTCAAGGTGCGGCTCGCATAATAAATGGGCCTGAACCTTTATCAACTCTTTGACCTAAAGCTGCGCTCTCACGGCGTAATTAGAGGCATCGCACATCAACTCGAAGGCTTGGTCCAATCAGGTGCAACCAAAATAGGGGCACTGATAAGCTTATCTTTCAAACAATTGAAAGCTTCTTTGCACTTCGCATCGAACAAGAAATCTACATCATCTTTCAAAAGATTTGATAAAGGCTTGGCAATCGTAGAAAAGTCTCGAATAAACCGCCTGTAGAAGCCAACATGACCTAGAAAACCTCGTACCTCTTTCACTGTTTTTGGGTACGTCATCTTTTCAATGGCTTCGACCTTAGCCTTATCAACTTGAATACCAGCATTGGACACCTTATGTCCCAAAACGACTCCTTCATCAACTAGAAAATGGCATTTCTCCCAGTTGAGCACCAGATTTTTCTCAACGCAACGTTGGAGTACCATATCTAGGTTTTCTAAAATTTCATCAAAACTATCGCCGTAGACTGAGAAGTCGTCCATGAAGACTTCCATGCATTTCTCAACAAGTCCATCAAAAATGGCCAACATACACCGTTGAAAAGTCGCGGGCGCATTGCATAGGCCGAATGGCATTCTCATGGAACGCATAAAAGTACCAGATGGACACGTAAAAGTTGTCTTCTCTTGGTCATTGGGGTCAATGGCTATCTGGAAGTAACCGAGTATCCATCGAGAAAACAATAATACTTGTGACCACTCGGTCTTTCAATTAGTTGGTCAATGAAGGGTAAGGGAAGTGATCTTTTGCGGTGACTTCATTCGGCCTACGATAGTCGATCTGAGACTCAGAGCTTGATCCACGAGGCGTGAGGCGCTTCCTCCCTTTTTCATTCTTTTCAATTGTGATTCCGCCCTTCTTTGGCACAACTTGAGTAGGGTGACCCACTCGCTATCGGCGATTGCATAGATGATTCCCATGTCAAGCCACTTTATAACCTCCTTCTTGACAACCTCCCGCATATGCGGATTCGAGTCTTCTACGAGGTTGTCTAACCTTTTAGCTCCTCCTCCGTTCGGATTTTATGCATGCATATGTCCTGGGCTGATCCTCGGATATCACCCACTTGCCAACCGAGCGAGGATATTTTTCTTAAGCACTTCTATCATTTGTGCTTCTTGCTCGAGGTCGAGTTTCAAGAAATGATCAAAGGCAATTTATCTCCATCCTTAAGAAAGATATACTTAAGGTGTTTTGGAAGCGGTTTAAGCTCTAAATCGGTGAGGTGGTTGCTCAATACTAGACTTTAACGGGCCACCTTTCTCCTTATGAGCTTGAAGTGGTTGTGAGAGAACACCTCATCTTCCCGAGGCTCAACCCTGAAAGATCATGGATCAAATCATCCATCGGAATCCTCCGGTCAACACTTGCTTCCTTTTCTTGTGATCGATCATTTTTCTTAACTCTTCATCTTTAAGCTCTTACGCGGCTCCTCCCAATCATCTACTTCCCAATGAGTAGCTTCTCTCCAAAACTCTACCTCGTCCCCGGCTACCCATCGAGCTTCTTCTTCACCAGGGATGAAGTCTTCTCGACTCGATTCTTTGAAATCATCGTTTGTCGTTTGGGCCTCTCCATGCTTCTAACTCAATAATGAGGCCCAAGATGAGCGAGTGAAGATGACTCGTCAATGCCTACGGCTTGAAATGAATTAGAAGATGGTCCATGATCACCGGATCCTCAATGTCCATGACTTCAAAAACACCTATCTCTGTAAGCTCCATTGCATCTTCGTAATAGGCATCTCCTCCGTCCTCATATATGGCCCGACAAAGCGATATTTCATCAATTACGGCTCTTTCGAGGATGTGTCCCTCGTGTGAAGGTGACGGATGTGTCACCGACTCTAAGAGTAATCGTCCTTGCGAAGTCGATGAGAGCGTTAGAAGTGTCTAAAAAGGTTCGGCCTAGAATTAGAGGCATCTCCTTGTCAGGTGGATAGTCTAGAATAACCCAGTCGGTAGGGAAGACTAAATGTTCAATTTGAAGGAGAACATTAGCTACACAACCGGCTGCAGTACGACTAGATTTGTCTACCATCTGAAGAGAAATGGGGCGTTCTCGCATTCTTTTGTCTAGCCCGAGCTTCTTGCATACATTTAATGGCATCACATTGATGGAGGCCCCGAGTCGCATAATACATTTTGAATAAATGGCCTTGATCTCACAGGAGATTGAAGGTGCCGTGGTCACCTCGCTTAATGACAATTTTACGTGAAACCATTGCGCAATCTTCTCGAAACACTTCTTGACCATCCTCAAGCTCTCTTACTCCCATGAGAATTCTTTAAGATACTTAGTACATTTAGGCATTTCGGACAATACCTCGGCTAAGGGCATACTCACTTTAGTGTCCCTAAGTATCCTCCTCACCCCATCATCTTTGCTTGTCATTAGTGAGGGCTTTCTCTTTCCTTTTGGTGGATAAGGAAGGGCTTTATCATTCTTCGTGGCCTGATTCTTTATCGCCTCATCCTCCTTATCCTTCCATCTCACAAACTTTTCTTTCTTTTTCTTAGTCAGGGGTACTGCCCTTTGACTTTCCTTTCTCTCCTCATCATCAAAATTATTTTCATCCTCAGAAGAATTGTCACTAAGCTCCTCATCGTTGCTTTCTTGGCATGTGATTTTGATTTCCCCTCCTGAACTCATGGCGTCAGGAGGGGCTACTCGTTTCCCGACATCTTGCCGGGTCCAGCCTTCTTACCACTTCTCAGAGTTACTTCGTTCAACTCCTCTTCTTGTCCATACTCCCACTGAGGTGTAATGGCAGTGCAAACATTCGCATCAGCTTTCGGATTTCTCTCGGTATAACTCGGGAGTTTACCGTGAGGTCTGCTTGCTTGCTGGTCTGCCATTTGACCAACTTGTCTCTCAATTGCTTTAACACTAGTAGACAAGGTCTTCACCATGTCTACCAGCTCATCGAATTTGTCTTTGAGGACACATGAGGTGGTATGGATCGTTGTTACGAGGTTGATTCCAGCCACCTTGAGGCCTTTGGGAGTTACGAAGGCGGCCTTTGATAGTTCGAGTTGTGAATTCGAATTTGAAGGTCCGGTGGTAACTTGGCTTGATTGAAGTTTTGTCTTTGAAATCTGAATAGTTAGTTGCTCCTGTTACGGTTGAAGTTTCGGAAGGGTTGGTTTTGATTATCCATTAAGTTTACTTCTTCCGTCATCTCGGTTCCTACTGTGTTTCAAGATAATTTGAATCAGAAGGCTGCATCTGAAGATTGGCCAACTGCTTGCTTATCAATTCCATCTGAGCAACTAACAGTTGTGTATCAGGATTGCTTGCAGTACCTTCTTTCTTAACAATATTGGTCTTCTTAGGAGTCGACCACATATTGTTCTTGGCTATTGTCTCAGCCACTCTATAGGCAGTCTCATCACCTCCCCCTAAGAAGGATCCATGAGCTGTGGAGTCAAGATAGTCTCTATTAGGTTGAGAGACTCCTCTGTAAAATAGTTCCAACAACTCATGTCTATCATATCCGTGATTGGGGCACTTCCTCATCAATGATTCAATCTTTCCCAAGCTTGCCAACATGATTTCATCCTCCAATTGCTCAAGCGTAGCTATTTCCCGTTTCATTTCCATAATCTTGCCTCGGTGAAACCCACTTAAGAGCGAAGGCTCTTTTGACATCATTCCATGTATGGAGGAATGATGTGCTAACGATTTAAACCATCTCGCTTGCTTCACCTTTCAAAGCAAAAGGAAATAGCTTCAACTTTACGATCTCAGAATCAACACCAGGATAATGGCCTGCTTCACAGATTTGTACGAATGTGGACAAGAAGTCGTGTGGATCTTCCTGAGCAGTACCATGGAAAGAGCTATTCTGAACTAGAGCAACTACTCCGTTCTTTAGATCAAAGTTCGCTCCTCCCATGTCGGGAGGGACGAATAGAGTCTATGTCCTCGAGAAAATCTTGGTTTAGATATGGAGTGTAGGGGTCTGGTTCGATTGATTAAGTTTGGTTTTGTCTAAATTGTTGAAGTTGTTGATTTATGCCAGCTTGCTGATTCTGTTGTTGCTGCAGAGCTTGCATCTGTTGAAGGAGTAAATTTAACTGAGCTTGGGGGTCAGGATTTGGAATTGGTGGATCTTGATCCGCCATTTTATCAAATCGGGAGAAGCTTCTTCTAAGGATAGATCGTTCGGGCTCAGGATCAAAGATGAGAAGTCCCTTCTTACTTCTCGTTTGCATAAACCAGAAGAAAGGAAAAGAAAGAAATCAACCCTTTGGGGTTGATTAGAATAGGTTTAGAAAAGATTAGATGGTTTAGAGGGAGAAAAGAAAAAGAAGTGTCAATTGAAGAGAGTGAACTGGCGTTCAGTATAAGTGAACGCCGCTCGTTGAGAGAGATTACGGAAGTGGGCGCTCGTTGAGATCAACGAAGCGGCGTTCGAAGATGTGATTGGGAGAAGCGGGTGTTTAGAAATTTGGACGAAGCGTTTGGTAGTTCGAGGACGCTCGTCTCGATCCTTAAACGATGCGAGAAAGAAGATTTTTAGAGCAGACGGGCGCCTCGAAAGGATGGACGCCCGTTAAAAAGCGAAAAGCAAGCAGATCTGAAAAGACTAGCAGGAAAGAAAATAAAAACCTAAAATAGTAATAATTAAGGCAATATATTTATACGATCTAAAATCTAAGGCAATCTAAGCTAAATCTAAGGCTTCGAAACTAATAAAAAAAATCTAATGCGACCAATAACATAAAATAAATAAATAAAAACTAAAATAATTAAAATCAAATTTATAAAATCGAAAATCTAAACTATGATAAAGTGAAATAAGATAAAAATAAAAATAAAACGTAGCAATTAGATTATTACCTAAAAAAATAGTACCGAAATAAAAATTGCACCTAGAAGAATCCGACAACCGTTACCGACTCCCCGGCAACGGCGCCAAAAACTTGTTCGGTAAAAACGTGTTTTAAATTTATAAACCGAAACACCCCAAGTATAAGGATCGTAGTATAGGATGTTTACGGGTCGTCCTAAGGGAGTGGAATGTTTATCGGATTCAAATATGAATGTGTATCAATTATGTCACGATTACAAACTAAACTACTAAACTAAGGCTGAAACTAACTAAAACCTAAACCTAAGAATTAAAACTAAAATAGGAATAAAAACAAGCAAGAAAAATAAGAAAACAGAAAGCCAGACGAGCGTTCACTAAAGTGAACGAGCGTCTGAAAACTAAACCTAATGGACGGCGTGCGCTATTGCGACGACGGCGTCGATTATGAATCAAGCGTAAAATTGCGAAAAAACAGCGAGGAAACTAGGGTTTATAAAACTAAAACTTAAACTAATTAAACTTTATCTAAACGATTCGATTAAAACAATTAAAGGAAAACACAGCGAGGCAACGAATCCACCCATCAACCAACAACCCCCAACTAGATGGTGATCTAAGATGTAGTTTTTAGTAGTGATTTATTCACGAATCCAATTAAATATCTTCAATCAAATTCTAGGGTTTCGTTTATCTTTTCAAACAAACTAAACATGCAATCAAAACGAAATCACGAGATCGTTTCCAAACTTTTACTCAACTAAACATGCCTAATCTCTTATAACACGATTAGATGCATTACTTTGAATAAAATCAAACTCAAATAAACATACTTTCATATATTGATTCAAGCATAAAATAAACATAGATCGTTTCATCAAATCTTAATTCAATAAAACTTTAAACAACATAAAACAGATCCAAAGTAATGAAAAACTATGAATTAGACTCACTAAACATAAGCATCGAACTCTCTAGTTGGTTGTGTTGATGATAGGCTTCCTCCGTCGACTCACTGCAAGGCTTTTAGCCAACAATCATGTTGAAGATGATTGTTGGTTGGGAGATTTGCATCTCTCGTGAAATTGGGTTCTCTCGGCGCAGCCTTTTGGTGAATTTGCGATCTCAATTATGTGGTATATGAATTAGGGTTGAAATTTGCCGCTTTATTTATAGAGTTTCAAGTCGGTCGTGGTTAAGTCGGCAACGGACGCTAAATGCTGGTCTTATGGACGCCCGTCGAGAATACCGACGCTGAGTAAACGCTTCGTTCATCCTCCGTCTGAACTCTCTCGAATGTAAAACACAATTCGGACGCCCGCCCACCGTATCAACGCCTGCGGAATGGATGTTTGCATTTAACGCCGCCCAAGATGCCGAGGATCGGATTTCATCATCTTTATCCAATTTCTTCAAGCCAATTCCAACTCTATCTTGAATAATTCGACTTGAGCTTCATTTATCCTCTTTATATGCACTAAAATTAACTCCTACATGATAAATAAACAATGCAAAAATGTAATAAAATCCAAATAATAATAATTCCATTAAATCAACACTTAAAATCATCAATTTTGCATACAACCCTCTTAAAATCATCTTTACTAAATAATTACACTTAAAACCTTAATTCTCATGTAAATTATGCAAATGTGGGGAAAATAATAATGAAATATACCCTTAATAATCATATAAATATGGCCTTAACACACATACCACTCACTCATTCCAGAATAGAGCCAACGAGAAGTGTTGGACCACATACTTCGAAGTGATTCATTACTAACACATCAAACTCTACCCTAGTCTAAGCGGTTATGCGTGATCACCTCGGATTGAGATTAATCCATATATGATCATCTTGTGATTCGATAAGACTTCTCGATTACGAATTATATCGAGAACTCAAATCAAATCGGTCCGACCTTATATGATTATCATCATATATAAATGCCCCCACTAGGTACCCTATTATCGATTGATGCGGATAAAGGCAGTCACACCGTAAAGTGTTCTGGGCGCATTATTAGCATATTAATCATGAGACCCGTACTCAGATTAATCAACGCTACGGACTAAGTTAATTTTAAGTACATCTCACTAACCCAATCCTCTTGTATATAGCCATACACTGAGTTATGTGTTTACATAAACGAGGTACTTAGGGTTTTCAGTAGTGTCTTAATTATAAACATACATGCATATAATAAGATGAATTATTAATTCTGTCCTAAAACAATTACATAATTGTCTTTCGGGCACTACACCTAACAAAAACGACCTTAAAAAACGCCACCTTCTCGGGGTGGGGACAAGAGAGAAGAGAGGTAAGTACATACGTACGAACTTAGTAAGGGGTAGAAGAAACGGTTACAATTAAAGGCAATACATACAGATATATAACATGAATATCTTCTACAATCACTACCACATAGGTTGTAACAGTAGGGCTCACTCACCTTCTAGAAGCTCCGTAGTACGTCATTGCACAAGTAAGGTTTGTTACATCAATATCAAAGGACACTACGCATGGTGAGAAATGCACCACAACATGGGCGGCACCACTCATGGGGGGCATGGACTCATGATCCATTTGGGAGTTACACGTAGTCCCATAGGAGCGGTAAGGGTCCCATGCTTCGATGTCAAAAATGTGTCTCACCAATGATATTGACGTTTTAGCTTTTACACAACCACATATGTATTTACGATTTAAGCTCTAACCACCTGGTTCATTCACATAAAAGGCTTCCATTGGACAACTAGTCATCGACATCTAGTTACACTATCTAGCACGTTGTAAAAGGATCAATGACTACTAAGTCAAACTCCCAGAAGGCCTAAACAATGCCTTCCGGTGCTCCCACCTTCGCGCCCATGCAATGGTCTTAGTTGTAGTCTTTTGAGCGAAAAAAGCTACTGAAGTCGAAGTTAGACATTGTCAATTAACAAATAATGTTTCTAAAAAATCATACAAGCCACATCGTATCGTGAAATACACTTAAAAGCATAAAATTATTATAATACCATTTTACCGTAATATGTATCACACTTTTACTATAACCGTTAAACATATAATACTTTGTTGTGCATACCTTTCTAATACATAAATTAAATAAACATATTTACCGTATATATCTATTAAATCAAATATATTAATATTTTTTATATGGCATACGGTGGTTATACAATTTTGTTCTCTTACATTTTTTTTTCCCTGGAAATACACATATAGTAAAAACTCATATAATAATATCACTCTAATATAAGAAAGGAAGCTGAAGTGTTGATGTGTTCCATTGTGGAATTATTTGAGCAAAATATGTCCCCTTCCTCTACATAAGGTTCGGCCCATGCTCCAAATAGGTCCGGCCCATTCCATGTTTAGAAAGTGGGTTAAATCCAGCTTCCCAAAAATACTATCTTTATAGTGGAATTATTATATGGAGTAAATTAGTGTAAAACACCCCTATCTATGGGTTAACATGAGGACTTGTCATGTATTTTTGAATTTAGCGCTTTTATCCTCTATCGTGTGTAATATTTTTCAAAAACACCATTTTTTGAATTTAACGTTAAATGAAACGGAAAATGCGCGGTGGTCGTTCATTCACCATGAACATTTCACACGCTTTCAAATTTCTTACTTTATTATTTCTTTTAATTAAATAAATTCCCCTAAACTATTTTCTTCCACAACGTTAAATTAATCAGAAGGGAATCAGAGGCTTTTGTTGATGAGGAAAGGAAATTAGAAATCGGGAATGACAAAGGGTTGGTATTCGACAATTGGGTTAGGAATGAACAACGATTTTGGGGATATAATAAAGTTTTTATTTTTTTTTTTATTGTTAGGTCGTAAAATGTTGATAACGAGTTAATGACAAATGAGTATTTTCCCTTTCGTTTAACGTCAAATTGGAAAAAAATGTTTATTATAAAATATTACACAAGATAAATGGTAAAAGTGGTCAATTTAAAAATAGAGGGTAGGTCCCGAAGTTGACCAAAAGATGGGGTTGTTCTGCGCTAATTACTCTTATTATATCCGGTGGAGGTGCTTGACAACATAGAAAGAACTCTCTCGATGTCCCGAGGGTTCTGTCAAAGGTTCTGTTTAAAATAAGAAAGAATAAATTAGATCGTAAAATGTCAATAATGAGTGAATGACAAACAAGTATTTTCATTTTCGTTTAACGTCAAATTCAAAAAAATATGTTTGTTGCAAGATACTACACAAGATAAAGGATAAAAATGGTAACTTTAAAAATAAGAGGCACGTCCCGAAATTGACCAAAAATTGGGGTTGTTTTGCGCTAAATACTCTTATTATGTGTATATTAGAGTGATGTGTATTAGAGTTATATACATATGGTTTGGATAAAAAAAAATAGCAAGTAGTCAGTTTGGATAAGAAGAAACAAAAATAGAAAGTAGTCGGTATTTGGTTTAGTCTTTCCGGCAATCATTTGCAGCTGTTTATCCCAAGAGATCTAAGCGGCTGAGATGTTCTTCGTACAACCGACGGTTCCTAGAGTAGGGTTCCTGTTCTTTTCTCCATCTTTCAGTCAGGGTCTATGGCGATGGTGGACATAGATAGACGGTCGGATTTCGTCCAGGGAGGCGTGCTGAGGCAGGGAGGATGTATTTGCCATATTAGCTGTTTAATAACAGATCCAAATCTGTGTATTAAGAGAAGAGATTTTGCTTATTTAAAAGGCCAGACTTCTATTCTCTCATAACTGTACAGATAATCCTTAAGGTGAACAGTCTAATTTTTCACTTAGTCTTCTTCTTCTTCTTCCGTGTATGATTGTTGGTATGTTAAAACAGGTTTGGCCCATTCGGTATAAGTTACATCGGTTGTCTTCTCCTTCTGTCTGGGTTTTGCCTTTCAGTATTAGATTCTCAATGAAATAATTCTATATGTTTTAGAATGTATTTGTTACCCCAGCAACCTTTGCATGCTTTAATTTCATGCTAATGGGTACTTTTGTATGATTCTTCTCCTAAAAATGTATATAGATTTGAGGTTGGCTTTTTGCAAGGGAGTTTCAGTAATTGTTGTGCCTTTTCTGGTATATTTAATACAGATTTGAAAATGAAAATGTGTGCTTTATAGAGCTTTTGGATTAGTTTCTGGTGAATCTGTGTTGTTTATTCATGCCTTGGGTTTTGCATGGTACATTATAAGAAAACATACATTCTGGTGTTCGATGTAAGTATTGCTGATATATTTATGTTAATGGTCTGCAGTTTGGTTCACTACTTCTTGTCGAAAGGATTCGTTGTTGGTTTCGTAAAAGTTGTTCCTTTGCTGTTTCTTGATGGCTTTGCACATGGTACTTCTTTTTTAAGCGCTCTTCCTTTTCTGTTTATCTTGCATATTGGTCTCTTAGGTATTGTGTGCTTTTATTTGTTCTTTAGGAGACATAGCTATTAAGGGATGTTGTATTATCATACTTAGATAGTTGTTTTTCATGTTGTAATGAGGACGAAAACCAAGGCAAAACCTAGGTATATTTGGGATTGTCAGGAGTTGCTGCCTGATGTGTTATGTAGTTCTCAGCTACCTGATGTGTTGTGTAGTTCTCAGATAATCCCAAGGTTTGATAAATATAAATAATATCGCCGCATGGCAATTATCAGATGGAAGCCAAAAAAATTAAAATCCTTTTGACCGTCGCTGCAGGCAATGCTTGTTTTCTCAGTCCAGATCTAGGTTTAAATAGAGAAGATGATTCAGCTGTAGATGGTAGAAAAGATTCTAACCGTAAGGGAATGACTTTGCTTAAACATATACCTACAAAGTCTATAACATTAAAGAAAATGCCCCTATACTCACACTGTAATGCTAAAAAATTTGTTCATGAAACAGCCACTCTGATGGTGAGGTTGTGCTTGTGTCGAATAAAATTCCGCTTGATTTAAAAATGCTACTTAATGGAGGTGATCAAGAAAGTAAGCAGTTTAAGGATTGTATAAGAACTTACAATAATCATCGAGCGTTCACTTCGTTGGGTGTTAAGTATGACAAAGATTTGGCAAAAAGAAATAAAGGTATATACACTTTTAGCGTGCAAGGTCCGATGTATCATTTTATAAATGACTTCGAAAGTGATGTTAAGATTTCTGAAAATCTATAGTTTTACTTCCATGACACATCGTATGAGATTGATAATAGAAACGAAAGATTGTCCTAGACTTTTAGAAACAGTCCTCAAAAAATTATTATCAGTCTTAACATAAAATCCATATGCTCGGTTCTTTAATAGTTTGAGGTTCTACATAGATCTCGAGGAGCGAGAAATTATTTTACATTGCAATCAAGCGTTAGATCAAAGAGTTTATAATAAACATATTGTTCCTCAGGTAGCGGCCATAATCGATGAGCTGCAAGGAAATGGTGAAAATAATGTTAGGAGTATTAATGTCTATACTCATAGTGGTCAGTCACGAGTAATCCAATATTATTATGGATGCTTTGACCCATTGCAATATCCTTTGATGTTCCCATATGGTGACATTGGATGGCACCAAGGGATTCCCAAGAAAGGAAATAGGATAAATAAGAAAACACAGCTCAGTTTCTTTAGGTTGGTTAAATCCAAACAACTGTAACACTACTGAAGATTTATTAGAACAAGAAAGAGAAAATTTAGAAGCTACACATGATAATCCAAATAATTTTTCTATTAGGGAATATTATGCTTAGAGATTTCAGATGAGGGCTAACGATGAATCACATATACTGCACTTTGGTACGTTGTTCCAACAGTTTAGTGTAGATATGTTTGTTAAAATAGAAACACAGAGATTAGACTATTATAGATCCCAATAGAAAAACACACGTAGTGAATTTTTACAAGGCACAGCCGACACGGTTGCTATTGGTGAAACCGATTATGGACAGGTAGGACATCGTGTTGTTCTGCCTGCTGCGTTTATTGGTGGTCCTAGGCATATGAAAATAAAATATTTAGATGCTATGACTTTAGTACAGAAATTTGGCAAGCCTTATATTTTTTTTAACTATAACATGTAATCCAAATTGGCCTGATATTAAAGAACATCTAAGAAAAAATGAAGATGATCAAGATAGACTAGATCTTGCTGTTAGAGCTTTCAATTCTCGCCTAGAAGAACTTAAATTAGATCTTTTTAAGAATAACGTCTTTGGGAAGGTTGTTGCATTTACGTATGTTATTGAATATCAAAAAAGAGGTTTGCCGCATGCCCACTTTCTTCTTATTTTAAAGCCAAAATTTAAGCTTTACAGACCAGAAGACTTTGATCAAATTGTTTCAGTAGAGCTGCCTGATGAGGGAAAAATTCACTGTTATTATGATAACATTTTACCCCACTTCTGATATCATTTTGAGCATCATTATATCATTTCGAGTCATTAATTCCTAAGTTTCATCTAAATATGTTATTAGTAGTTATTTTATAAAATATCGTGTTTTCACTAGTTTTTGTACCGGTTTAGTAACCGGAGTGTCGTGTAGAAATTATGTTTGGTATTATCTATGAAATATCTATCAAAAACCTATGAAAAATATATCAGTATAAAAATATATCCACAAGACAAAATCGCATCTTTGTTAAAACCTTTATTGTCAGATTTACTCGCGGTTCGTTTCTTGGTGTTCAGGTAGGAAAGATAAGATTTACTGCGGAATCAGAACTGAAGACTGAATGACGAGACGGAGATTTTGCCTGACTGAAGGAAGCCTGATTCGAATCAGGAAGCCCTTGATTCGAATCAGCCCAAAACTTGGAGCCCAAGGCCAAGCCAAATACATCACTTTTGAGCCTAAAAGATGTATTTTGAGGGATAGGAGAAGATGCCATAAGCTAACGAGTTCAAACGGATTAATTGTCCGAAATGCATCTACCGTAACCTATTTTCGACGGACATTTGACCCAACTTAGAGGCATTTTCTGGGGAAGACTTCTTCATGAATGTTTTCGATCTTCAAATAAGCTTTCCAAATCATTTTGAATCACGTCAATCGGAGGTCTACAACTCAAGTTATGAGCATTATACAAAAACTCGGTTCGAACTAGCCTTTGACTCGGTTCGAACAGGCTCCCAAAAATTCTATAAATACACCCCTCATTTCCTTCAATAGACTTGCACCTTCCCTTCCTCCCTTCCCTATTTCTTCCCCCTCTCCTCCTCTCTTCTTCCCCAAACACCTTTTTCTTCCCCAATCTCCCATTTCTTCCATCTCCTCCCTCCTTTCTTCATCTTTTTCTTCCCCAAACTCCCCTCATCTAGCCGCCCCTTTGTTTTTATTTTTGTTTTTGTTTCTTGTTATGTTACATAACATATATATATATATATAATTTCCTTCTTGCACTTTTATTTTCTTGTCTTCTTTATTTTTGCTTTGTAGTACTATATATATATATATATATATATATATATATATATATATATATATATATGTAATTTACTTCTTGCACTTTTATTTTCTTGTCTTCTTTAATTTTTGCTTTGTAGTATTATATATATATATATATATATATATATATATATATATATATATATATATATATATATATATATATATATATATATATATATATATATACACACACACACACACACACATATATATATATATATATATATATATATATATATATATATATATATATATATATACACACACACAAAATACACACACATATATATATATATATATATATATATATATATATATATATATACACACACACACACACACACACACACATATATATATATATATATATATATATATATATATATATATATATATATATATATATATATATGTATATATATATATATATATATATATATAGCATATATTCCCTTTGTCCCCTTGTCCCCTCTTCTTTTAATTCCCCTTGATCTTTTATTCCCTTTGTCTTCTTTTAATTTTCTTTCTTTTCGAATGTTTCAATATATATATATATATACATATATATCTAGCTATCTATGTAACTATATATATATAACTATATATTCATATATATATATATCTATATTATTAAGCACTTATTTACTGTTTTTCATATGATGTTGAATTCGCTTTTATTTACTGTCTTTAGTATAATTTCCTTTAATCATTCCGTTGTTATCACCATCATGAGTAACTAAATTTGTGTATAGTCGAATTATGTAAAATCGAGTGAAACGCCTAAAAGGAATTAAACGGGAGTTGTGTGTGTAGCGTAATTTTATGTTTTAATGATTAATCCACGCCCTAAAACTTATTTTAAACGTCTTTGAATTAGATTGATCACCTAGTTCATCGTCACACACATCGAACCTATAGATGTATTTTGCGGTGAGATGTGGGATAAGGGTTTTGGGATCGTTGCGTAGATTCGGCTTAGTTTTTAGGACCGCTTTCAATCTGAGGTTTGTCATCGTTGTTCGAGCGACTCTAAGAGCGTAATCATGTTAGGTTAATCGGTTTTCTAAAGGAAAATTAATTAACTTCACATAGGGTGTCGAGCGAGAGTTGTTGGACCTTAACACGCGTAATTAGGAGTTGGCACCCGTGGATGT
Organism: Gentiana macrophylla; assembly: GCA_026214975.1. Taxonomy (NCBI): domain Eukaryota; kingdom Viridiplantae; phylum Streptophyta; class Magnoliopsida; order Gentianales; family Gentianaceae; genus Gentiana; species Gentiana macrophylla. Next base: position 50,697,887 of record CM047808.1, on the reverse strand, counting down.
CGTTAAATTACTGTGGAAAGGTAGGTTGGTTAATACACGCTCCCTGTCAAGTCTTCCCTTAGGGGTAAAAGTAACTCGTTGGATCATAATTCGGCTATACTTTTAATCACTAGAACTACAACTGTTAGTTAATTTTTACTTTTGTATTAGTGTAATATCTCTCCACCATAATCTTGACCTGAACAAAGTTCTACGTCGACTTTGGTACTTAAACGTTATTCCCTGTGGATTCGACATTGCTACCATTATACTACTGTTGACCCGATACACTATCGGTTAAAGTTAGCAGTTAGTTATTTTGCTATCAAGCTTTTTGGCGCCGTTGCCGGGGAGGTAACGTTTGATATCTTGTAAGTTGACCGAAAGCTTGGGCTTAGGTCGTTTTTATTTTTTCTCGTTGTTTCTTGTTTGTCAGTGCATGACCCGAAGCTCCAAAGAACCACTCATCGAGCCAATTGAAGAAATTGAAGCTTACGCACGTCATAGAAACAGTCAGCGCCGAGGAGAACCTCTGATTGCCAGTCCGAACCCTTTGTTTGAGGAAGAAGGGGTAGTAGAGAGTTCATTGTCAGAATCCTCAGAGGGAATGGAGGATTCACCAACTCATAGAGATGTCAAAGAGCCCTTAAGTGAGCACAATGTACAAGGGCAAACCTCAGACACTACTGGTGGTAACGCAACACTACCATTGCATACTCCACCGAGGACCCCTCGTCATGAGCCATCAAGAGATGACAACACAGTATTGCGTCAGTTAAGAACCCCACATCTTAATCAGAGGACATGGATTGGACAGTAAGGGGAGGACAAAATATTCAGAATACGCAGAACTTAGGACCCGAATTAGACCAAGAGACGGTAAATCGAGTACTGCAGATGCTGGATAATCAAGGAAATCAACAGGGGTTCCAAAACCCGTATAACCCGTATGATCCACCTCCTCATCAGCCGGTTTATCAGCAACAGATGGCTCAGCAAGCACAGGGACTGAGGGTTTGTCGAGATTATGTCACTACCCCACAGGAAGTTATAGGGCACAACCCAATTAGGGTACCCCCAATTAATGCGAATAACATGGATATTAAGCAAAATATTCTAAACATGTTGGGGGAACACGCCTTGTTCCATGGTAAAGCGACTGAGAACCCGAATAGCTTTCTGGATCACTTTCTCCAGATCTGTGGAACAATGAAATATAACGGGGTAAGTGACGAGGCGGTAAAATTAATAGTTTTTCCGTTTGCATTGAGAGGAGCAGCTAAGGATTGGTACGACTCTTTACCAAATGATTCATTACATACGTGGGCTAATGTAACGAGAGTGTTTCTAAAAAGTACTTTCCTCCGGCAAAAATTTTAGATCTGAAAGAAGAAATCTCTTCGTTTGATGGTCTCGAGGGAGAGACACTAAAAGAAACTTATGAGAGATTTAGGGGGCTGCTAAAGAGATGCCCCCCACACGGTTTTTCTACAGTGGAGCAAGTCATTATATTATTCAGGGCCTTAGAGCCGATGGACCAAAACAAGCTGAATGCCGCAAGTGGCGGAGATATTATGAATCTGCCGCCAGAACAAGCTATGAGACAAATAGAAAATGCGGCAGATGGAGAAGGACAATGGGGATCGAGTAGAAAGAAGAAGAAAGCCCCAATGGAAAGTGTAAAGTCACTAAAAGAGCAACTCGATCGAGAATATGCTATGCATGATAAGATGCAAGAAATGGTACTAAAGATGGACCGAATGAAGTTAGAAAGAAAGAAGGCACAACAATGCCAACTTTGTGGAGGTGGACATTTTGCCATAGTATGTGCATCATTGAAAAAACCCACTCCAGTACAACAACAGTCTGGCAATCAGACTGACCAACAGTGAATGAATGTCTATACGATGGGGCAAATGGATATGAATCAGCAAGAGTTTGGCCAGCAACAGTGGAATCAGAACATTGATAATCAGCAAGGGCAACAAATGGATTATGGTACGGGTGATGGTTCACAACAATATGATGTGAATTATGTTGGACAAGGTTGGAACCAGGGGCATAATCAGAATTGGAATCGAAATAATAATCAGAACCAAGGTTTTAGGCAAAACCAAAGCTCATACAACCGACCTTGGAATCAGAATCCCCATAATCAGAGTTCATACCAGAATCAAAACCAAGGCTACTATCAAAATAGTCAGAATCCGCAGTCTCAGTCACAAGGACAACATCAGAATCAGAATTGGAACCAAAATCCAGGCTGGAATCAGAATCAAGGTTAGCAAAACAATCAGAATCTGCAAGTGAGCCAGCCGTTGAGAAGTAATAATTCTGGCACCTATCAGCATCCAAACGCTCATCTGCACCAGAACAATCAAAGCAATCAGCAATCAAACAATTCTGGTGTTCAGAAGACGGCAGCTGAGATACTCTGGAGAGATTAGATAGGATTGTTTCTGAGCTAAACAAGAATGCTGTAGAGCAAAAAGTGGCCACACATTCTGCCATTCGGAACTTGGAGACCCAAGTGGGTCAAATAACCGACACATTGAAAACAAATCCGAGTGGTGGACTTCCAAGTAACACTGAGAGGAACCCAAAGGGTGTGAATGCTGTGTTCACACGAAGTGGTAAAGAGGTTGGGCTGAGTGATAAGAAGAAGGAATTATGGGCTGAAAAAGCAGAAACTGATAAGCCTGAGAAAGAGAAGGCAGTCGACCGTGAAGGGGCCATGTATGGTGAAGTTGAGATTGAGGACTTGGTAGTTGGTAGTGTGAAGAAAGAAATGGCTGCAATGAGGAAAGAATTGGAAGCGACGAAAAAGGCATTGGCTGAGGCAAACCAGAAAGCAGTGGAAGGGGCAGCACCGAAGAACGACTATGTGGTATTGGACATCAAAGAAGAAGAAGCCTCGCCGCCTAAAGAAAGAGGTAAGAAAAACAGAATTCCTCCTCCTCCCCCTGATTTTGATGTTAATACTTTACCCTATCCTCCTAAGGGACCCAGAAAGGACATACTGACTCAAGGTCAGGCAAAATTTCTGAATCTCTTAAGAAAGGTAGAGGTGAATATTCCCCTATTAGAGGCAATTTCGAGCATTCCCCCATACTTTAAGTTTTTGAAAGGAATGTTGTCGAGTAAGGAGAAGATGCAACAGATGGTACATTTGAGTGAGGAATGTTCTGCAATCTTTGATAATAGGATACCCCCCAAGTTGCAGGATAGAGGTAGCTTTACCATCCCAATTACCATTGGAGAAACTGTGTTTAAAAATGTGCTATGTGATCTAGGGGCTTCTGTGAGCCTGATGCCTAGAGGAATTTATGAGAAATTGGGATTGGGAGCGTTAGAGCCAACAGGAATGACCTTACAGATGGCAGATAGGTCTGTTAGGAAACCTGTAGGGGTAGCTGAAGATGTGTTGGTACAGGTAGACAAGTTTGTTTTCCCTGTTGACTTTGTAGTCTTAGATATGGATATGGATACTAAAACCCCACTTTTGTTAGGTCGGCCTTTCTTGAACACAGGAGAGACCTTGATAGACGTTAAGAGGGGAGAGATTATACTACGAGTCAGGAAAGAGAGTGTAGCCATAAATGTGTATAATGCAATGAAGCATCCTGATGATGAAAAGAGTGATTGTTTTTTTGTAGATGCTATATATCCTTGTATTTTGGAGCACACTAACCTGCAGAGATACCAAGAACCAATGGAAGAATGTTTGATGAAGTCAAGCACCGCAGAGGATGACGATCCACAAATGAGAGTTCAGGTATATCATTTGGAGGCAACTCCTTTTGTCGACGCAAGCTGGAATAAGAAGCTAGAGCTTGGTTTGGTCGGCAAGTCGCCAAGGCCGTCAATCGAGGAACCACCCATCGATCCGAGTGAAGCCACTTCCTAAGCATTTAAAGTATGTGTTTTTAGAACCTGATGAATTACTTCCTCTTATTGTTTTGTTTGCACTAACCGTTTTGTAGGAAGCTGAGTTGATCCACGTCTTGAAGAAACACAAAAGGCCTTGGATGGAAGATGGTTGACATAAAAGGGATTAGTCTTGATATCTCGCAAGCACAAGATCATCCTAGAAGAAGGTGCCAAGCCGGTTAGGCAATTTCAGAGACGGCTGAACCCACATATGCAAGAAGTGGTAAGAAAAGACGTGGTAAAGATGCTTGAGTTAGGGATAATCTACGCAATCTCCGACAGTGAATGGGTGAGCCCCGCGCAAGTCGTGCCTAAGAAAGGAGGCATCACAGTTGAGCTTAATGAAAAAGGTGTGCCCATTCCTACTCGTTTAGTTACTGGTCACAGAGTTTGTATTGATTTTCGCATGCTGAATGATAAGACTAGGAAAGATCATTTTCCCCTGCCCTTTATTGATCAAATGCTATAGCGTCTGAGTGGTCATGCATTTTACTACTTTTTGGACGGTTTTAGTGGCTATTATCAAATTCACATCGATATACACGACCAGGATAAGACTACATTCACATGTCCGTATGGCACCTTTGCATTCAAAAGAATGCCGTTTGGGTTGTGTAATGCACCCACGACGTTCCAGCGATGCATGATGGCTATCTTTGCCGATATGATAGAGCATTTCATGGAAGTTTTTATGGATGACTTTAGCGTTTTTGGTGATACTTTTGATGAGTGTTTGTCGAATATTGATAAGGTGCTTGCACGTTGTGAAAAGACAAACTTGGTTTTAAATTGGGAAAAGTGTCATTTCATGGTAACTGAAGGAATTGTTTTAGGACATAAGGTATCGGGTAAAGGAATAGAGGTCGATAGAGCAAAAATAGAGGCAATTTCTAAGCTTCCTATGCCTACAAATCTGAAGACTCTACGTTCATTCTTGGGACATGCAGGTTTTTATCGTAGATTCATTCCGGGTTTTTCCCACATTGCTAGACCTCTTACTCTTCAATTGATGAAGGGTGCCCCTTGTGTTTTTGATGCGGCATGCCTAGATGCTTTTCGAACTCTTAAGAAACTTCTTACTTCGGCCCCTATCTTTGTAGCAACTGATTGGTCTAAGGAGTTCGAAGTGATGTGTGATGCGAGTGATTATGCCGTAGGAGCTGTCCTAGGTCAGAAGGTTGACAAGTTGTTTCGCCCTATCCACTATGCGATTCATACCATGAACTCGGCTAAACAAAAGTACGCCACAACTGAAAAGGAACTTTTAGCTGTTGTTTTTGCTTTCGACAAGTTCCGGTCATACTTGGTTGGATCGAAAGTCATAGTTCACACTGACCATGCTGCGTTGCAATACCTATTTGCCAAGAAGGATGCAAAACCACGCTTGTTAAGGTGGATCTTGCTTCTTCAAGAGTTCGATGTAGAGATTAAGAATCAAAAGGGGTGTGAGAACGTAGTAGCTGACCATCTCAGTAGGATGGAACAGGGAGGCAAGAAACACTCTATTAAGGTTGACATTGATGATCGTTTTCGGGATGAGCAGTTGTTCGTAGTGGATACGATGCTCCCGGTTAAGCGAGGAAATTTTCTACAGAGAGGAAAGAAAGGAAACCCATGGTATGCCTCATTCATTAATTATCATGAGTGTCGATTCGTAGATCCTGAGTTTGATGAGAACCAAAGAAGAAGTTTTATAGTGAGGTGAACCGATATGTGTGGGAAGATCCCTTACTTTTTAGGCTATGTGCAGATGGAATCCTGAGGAGATGTGTTGATGACAGTGAGATAGTGAGTATTCTCTCGTTCTGCCATGATAAAGAAGCCGGTGGCCACTTCTCGGGCGAGAGAACAGCATTGAAGGTGTTACAAAGTGGGTTCTACTGGCCCACTATTTTCAAGGATGCACATGCGTATGTTAAGACATGTGATGCCTGTCAACGCTCTGGGAGGATTTCCAAGGGAAGTGAGATGCCCCAGAAACCGATAATAGTGTGTGAAGTGTTTGATATATGGGGATTAGACTTCATGGGACCATATCCGTCTTCTTTCGGGAATCAGTACATTCTTGTCGCCTGTGATTACGTTTCAAAGTGGGTTGAGGCAATTGCTTCGCCTACTAACGACAAACATGTAGTCATACGGTTTCTTAAGAAACATATTCTATCCTGGTTTGGAATACCTCGAGCAATAATCAGTGACAATGGAAGTCACTTTACAAATAGAGATTTCAATAAGCTTTTAATGAAGTATGGGGTCACTCATAAGTTAGGCACTGCCTACCACCCTCAGACTAGTGGACAAGTAGAAGTGTCCAATCGGGGAATTAAAAGAATCTTGGAGAAGACAGTCAATTCTAATCTTAAGGATTGGTCAAAGAAGTTAGATGATGCGCTATGGGCACACCGAACTGCGTTCAAGACACCAATAGGTATGTCACCCTACATGCTTGTTTTTGGCAAGGCTTGCCATCTCCACGTAGAGTTAGAGCATAAGGCCTATTGGGCAATTAAGAATCTAAATATGGATGACGTATTAATCGGTGAAAGAAGGATGGCCCAATTGAACGAGTTAGATGAGTTTCGCCTTCAAGCTTACGATTGTTCGGCGAAATATAAGGAAAAGACCAAAATGCTTCATGATAAGTTGATCAAACCTCATATTTTCAACGTAGGTGATGAGGTCCTTTTCTATAATACTCGCCTCCATTTATTTCAAGGCAAACTTAAGTCAAGGTGGTCAGGACCATATACGGTATTGCGAGTTTTCGACTCAGGAGCCATCGAGGTAACACATCCGAAGCACGGAACGTTCATCACAAACGGCCTTCGTCTAAAAAAGTATAAGAAGTTACCATTCGATGAGGCTCTCGAAATTGTGCATTTGACTGATCCCGAGTCTTGATAAATCGTTTCTGAGTCTCAGTCGAGCAAACGACGTTAAACAAAAGCGCTACCGGGAGGCAGCCCGTTAAATAATAATAATTTGGATAAGACTAGTCTTAATGAAATGTACAATCTGTGGAAAGTATGATCATAATGGAAGTTGAACACAAAGCACAACCAAGTCTCATGATGAGTGTTTGAATGTCATTAAAAGAGAATGATTAGGTGGTTATCCGAAAATCTCTAGGTAGAATACATAAAAAATTCAAATGCATCATTTCTTGGACTTAGGTTGTTAAAATGCTTTGAAAGAACCCTTGAGGATCTGGGTATAAAAGACTCAATACTCTTTCACACATTTCATTTTATGATCTAGTACATTTCAAATTTTCAGTCGTAGTAGTATAGTGGTGAGTATTCCCGCCTTAATAAAGCGTGTGTAATAAAAATAAATCTAGGAATAACTGAGTTGACTATGATATATGCTCATGTGATACTCTCTATGATACGTATATGCTTAGATGTTCTGTGCTTTACCCGTGTGGGTTATTTTTCCATCTAAAGCTATTATATTACCTATCGAATTTTCTGACGTGACAGGGCCATTTCCTTATTATTCCCATATCCCTGCTCGATGTCTTGGCACGAGGACCATGTCCCGTGTTTGCTTTGTTTTAGTTATTTTTGATACAGGATTCGGATCGTGCTTTCTCATGGCTGTTACGGGATTCGATAGCACCTTTCTTCTAGGTTTATAAGCTAAGTCTTCCTCTCTCTATCTCACTCACTATACATTAAGGACATTTCAAGTTCGTAAGTGGGGGGTAGAGTCGGGATTGGTCTAGAAAAGGCATGAAGTGTTTAATTTTATATCAGAAAATCCCTTAGTTTTTGATCTTGTTCGAGCATTATTTAGTTGATTAAAATAAATTGTATAAGGTATATATTTCATGGATTTGAAGATGTAGTGATCGATTTGGATGTATATAACCAATGTGAACCGTAAGTGCATTTTAACCCCAAATTTATTTGTGTAACATGAATTCTTTCACGTAAGCCTTTGATATTGAAGCGAAAAATTTTAAAGCTGCACTCATTCAAGATATCTAGTGGTTTATCCTAGAAATAGCAGTAACTTAGTACCTAACTTCTGAACGTGTACTGTGAATATCTGAAGGTTTGAATGTGATAGGAAGAATACCAAACTAAGATGAACTATATATGTCGGATGTAGTTACCAATGATTTGAGTGCAGTAGGGTGTTATCACGAAACGTCCTATATCACTATGAGGTTTAAAAGCTCCCGACTGCCTGATGATAGTAGTCCTGCTAGGGTGTTATCACGAAACATCCTATTGCTGGGAATGAAGGCATATGCTACATATGTGAAATTAAGTGAGTTTTGAAAAAAAAAAAAATAAATAAATAAAGAAAAAAGAAAAAAAGAAGAATGGTTGAAAACTTAGTTATCTTCTGACTATCCCCAGTATAAACTGAATGATATGCTTTAGGGATTATCCTAATAAGTACACGGGAGGACGTTGTGTGGAACTATTACTGCCTATACCTAGGAAAGTCATTAGGACTGTCTGAATGGATACTTGTGCGTTTGCTTGAATTATTCAAGAGAGGATAGTGGAAATTGAAAAGGCTTGTCACACACTCACTCTGTTATACATTTATATTAAGGTTAACGTGTGGTTATGATTCGATTGGTTGTATCATCTGGTTGTTCTTTATATCTTATATCTTCATGAATTTGTCCCTCATTCATTTTGTTTTATCGCTTGTTTTGCTCGAGGACGACCAAAAGCTAAGTGGGGGGTTGTGATAAGGGAAAAATTCACTGTTATTATGATAACATTTTACCCCACTTCTGATATCATTTTGAGCATCATTATATCATTTCGAGTCATTAATTCCTAAGTTTCATCTAAGTATGTTATTAGTAGTTATTTTATAAAATATCGTGTTTTCACTAGTTTTTGTACCGGTTTAGTAAAAGGAGTGTCGTGTAGAAATTATGTTTGGTATTATCTTCGAAATATCTATCAAAAACCTATGAAAAATATATCAGAATAAAAATATATCCACAATACAAATACTGTACTGTTAAAACTTTTATTGTAAGATTTACTCGCGGTTCGTTTCTTGGTGTTCAGGGGTGGAAAGATAAGATTTACTGTGGAATCAGAACTGAAGACTGAATGACGAGACGGAGATTTTGCCTGACTGAAGGAAGCCTGATTCGAATCAAGAAGCCCTTGATTCGAATCCGCCCAAAACTTGGAGCCCAAGGCCAAGACAAATACATCACTTTTGAGCCTAAAAGATGTATTTTGAGGGATAGGAGAAGATGCCATAAGCTAACGAGTTCAAACGGATTAATTGTCCGAAATGCATCTACCGTAACCAGTTTTCGACGGACATTTGACCCAAATTAGAGGCATTTTCTGGGGAAGACTTCTTCATCAAAGTTTTAGATCTTCAAATAAGCTTTCCAAATCATTTTGAATCAAGTCAATCGGAGGTCTACAACTCAAGTTATGAGCATTATACAAAAACATGGTTCGAACTAGCCTTTGACTCGGTTCGAACAGGCTCCCAAAAATTCTATAAATACACCCCTCATTTCCTTCAATAGACTTGCACCTTCCCTTCCTCCCTTCCCCATTTCGTCCCCCTCTCCTCCTCTCTTCTTCCCCAAACACCTTTTTTGTTCCCCAATCTCCCATTTCTTCCATCTCCTCCCTCCTTTCTTCATCTTTTTCTTCCCCAAACTCCCCTCATCTAGCCGCCCCTTTCTTTTTATTTTTGTTTTTGTTTCTTGTTATGTTACATAACATATATATATATATATATATATATATATGTAATTTATTCTTACTTTTATTTTCTTATATATATATTTTTGCTTTGTAGTACTATATATATATATATATGTAATTGTCTTCTTGCATTTTTATTTTCTTGTCTTCTATATATATTTGCTTTGTAGTATATATATATATATATATATATATATATATATATATATATATATATAGCATATATTCCCTTTGTCCCCTTGTCCCCTCTTGTTTTAATTCCCTTGATCTTTTATTCCCTTGGTCTTCTTTTAATTTTCTTTCTTTTAGTATATTTCAATATATATATATATATATATATATATATATATATATATATATATATATATATATATATATATATATATATATACATATATATATATATCTATGTAATATATATATATAACTATATATTTATATATATATCTATATTATTAAGCACTTATTTACTGTTTTTCATATGATGTTGAATTCGCTTTTACTTACTGTCTTTAGTATAATTTCCTTTAATCATTCCGTTGTTATCACCATCAAGAGTAACTAAATTTGTGTATAGTCGAATTATGTAAAATCGAGTGAAACGCCCTAAAGGGAATTAAACGGGAGTTGTGTAGCGCGTAATTTTATGTTTTAATGATTAATCCACGTCCTAAAACTTATTTTAAACCTCTTTGAATTAGATTGATCACCTAGTTCACTGTCACACACATCGAACCTATAGAAGTATTTTACGGTGAGATGTGGGATAAGGGGTTTTGGGATCGTTGCGTAGATTCGGCCTAGTTGTTAGGACCGTTACCAATACAGAGGTTTGTCATCATTGTTCGAGCGACTCTAAGAGCGTAATCATGTTAGGTTAATCGGTTTTCTAAAGGGAAAATTAATTAACTTCACATAGGGTGTTGAGCGAGAGTTGTTCAGACCTTAACACCAGAATTAGGAGTTGGCACCCGTGGATGTCGTTAAATTACTGTCGAAAGGTAGGTTGGTTAATACACGCTCCCTGTCAAGTCTTCCCTTAGGGGTAAAAGTAACTCGTTGGATCATAATTCGGCTATACCTTTTAATCACTAGAACTACAACTGTTAGTTAATTTTTACTTTTGTATTAGTGTAATATCTCTCCACCATAATCTTGACCTGAACTAAGTTCTTCGTCGACTTTGGTACTTAAACGTTATTCCCTGTGGATTCGACCTTGCTACCATTATACTACTGTTGACCCGATACTCTGTCGGTTAAAGTTAGCAGTTAGTTATTTTGCTATCACTGCCCGATATAAAAATGGACTCTCACTTGTATGCAATTGTAGTTAAGCATATGTTACATGGACCTTGTGGCCCTGCAAATCCTACTAATGTTTGTATGAAAAAAGATGGAGGTTGTAGAAATTTATACCCTAAGTAGTATTGCCCTCAAACAGTAATAGGATCAGATGCGTATCCAATGTAAATGAGAATGTGTGATAATAACAGAGTTAAGGTTAGGGGTGTGATGTTAGACAACAGGTGGTTAGTCTCATACAATGCTTATTTGTTAGCTAAGTTTGATTGTCCTATTAATGTTGAAATATGCTCTATGATAAAAGTTGTAATAATATATATATATATATATATATATATATATATATATATATATATATATATATATATATATATATATATATATATATATATATATATGCAAAGGTAATGATCGTGTTATGTTTAATATAACTAATAAAAAGAAAGATTAGCCTATAGATGAGATTAAAGATTATGTTTCTGCTAGGTGGATTTCTGCTCTTGAAGCCCTTTGGCGCATTTATCGCATGCCAGTGGGTGAATTAAAACCTGCCATTATCCATTTGTAGCTTCATCTAGAGAATCATCAGCCTCTGATGTTAGCAAGAATAAAACATTAGTTGATGTTTTAGGTAATCCGTTTGCAAGGAAAACTATGCTGGCTGAGTACTTTCTTACTAACAGAACAAATAAAGAAGCACCAAAATTAAATTGTACGTATAATGAATTCCCAGAATATTTTTTTGGGTGCCTGACAAAAAAATGTGGAAGTTAAGGCAAAGGGGAAACTCTGTTCGTAGAGTTGTTGCTGCTCAACCAACTGAGGGAGAGCGTTACTATTTAATGCTTTTAGTGATTAAGGTACATTTCCGTAAATCTTTTCCAGACTTAAGAACTCTGAATAATGTTTTATATCAAACTTATCATGAGGCTGCTTTGCAGCGAGGGCTCTGAAAAGATGATAACAGTCAAGAACTATGCTTAGAAGATGCCTGCGCGTTTCGTATGCCATATGAATTGAGAAGATTGTTAGCAACTTTATTAGTTTATTCTTGTCCTAATGAACCAAAAAAATTATGGGTGAGATTTCAACATGAAATGATAGAAGATTTTACTAAACGATTAGGCATGCAAATAGAAGAAAGTAAAAAACTAGCATTAAAACAGATCAACTTAGCGATGGGAAAAAATATTAAAATGTATGATATTGTGCTGCAAGATAAATTATTTAATGATAAGGAAGATCTAACTAGAGAAGTAAGAGCTGAACAAAAACATTATAATTTCTGATGTAGACTTGCTATCGCAGAATCATCTAAAATGAAAAACAGAAGGCTGCTTTTGATGCTATAGTCTCTAAGGTTTACAGTAATCATCCAGGTGCTTTCTTCATAGATGGCCCTAGTGAAACTAGAAAAACATTCCTATATAGAGTATTGTTAGCAGATGTTAGGTCAAAAGGGCTCAAAGCTTTGGCTACGGCAACCTCCGGCATTGCGGCATCATTGCTGCCCGGTTGTCGAACGGCTCATTCTAGGTTTAAGATTCCAATAGACTTGCCTACTGATGCAACCTGCAGAGTTAACAAACAAAGCTCCATTGGAATGTTAATAAAAGAATCTAGGTTGATTATATGGGATGAGGCTCCAATGTCAAAGAAAAAGGCAATCGAGGCTCTGGATGACCTTTTACAGGACCTCATGGATTCAAATGAGGTCTTCAGTGGAAAGGTTGTCGTTTTAGGTGGCGATTTCTGACAGACTTTTCCAGTAGTGCCGAGAGGAACAAAATTAGAAAAAATAAATGCATCGCTTATTAGATCGTACATTTGGTCAAAGCTTACAGTTTACAAATTAGATGAAAATATGAGAGCAAGATTAGATCCTAAATTTACCTCATTTCTCTTGGAGATAGGTAATGGTGTTCGCCAGGTTCAAGATTCTCAAGATATACGCTTGCCTAAATAAATTTTTATAGACACAAAAGATCATAAGGATGGCCTAGATAAACTGATAAGTGAGGTCTTTCCTAACCATTTGTTGCCTTCGAACGATAAAAATATTTCTATTAATAGAGCTATATTAACAACCAAGAATCAGTTTGTAGATGAAATCAATGACCTGTTCATTAAAAAATTCCCAGGAGATGAAACAGAGTATTTAAGCTATGACGAGGCTTTAAATCCAACAGATCAAGCTGAATATGATGATTTCTTAAACAGTCTAACACCTGACGGTTTTCCACCACATAAATTGATACTGAAATTAGACTATCCAGTTATTTTACTGAGGAATTTAGATCCAACCGAAGGTTTATGTAACAGAACAAGGTTACTATGTAAACAACTTACTAGAAATATTATTCACGCAGAAATTGCAACTGGCGATTACAAAGGGAAATATGTGTTCATACATAAAATTTCTTTGGAGCCTCCTACCGAAGAATATTATACGGTTCCTTATAGGCGTATTCAGTTTCCGATAAGATTGTGTTTTGCAATGACCAGTAATAAATCACATGGACAAACATTTAATTTTTTTGGAATTAATCTAAAAAAAGAAGTTTTTTCACACGGCCAGCTATATGTTGCTTTGTCTCGGGCAAAGACGGTTGCAGCTGTGCGTGTATTGCTGAGCCCATCATTTTATGAACAAACCAATAAAAATAAAGCAAGAAATGTTGTATATAAGGAGGTGCTATCACATTGATGGTATTACAGTTAATAGTTTATTTTGATTCAAAGCTTTACTTATAGTTTTGAACATAATCATTTCAGTTAAAAATTTTATGTATCCAGCAACCGCTGTGTATTCTTTTGTTGTTGATTATCCTACAATACATTTGTTCAAACTTACTATCTTTGCTAAACTTCCATAGCAAAGGGAAAGACAAATCTGCCATATCAATGAGGTGATACCAAGGAGGCGAATCGAGAAGTCGTGCACAGTTTAGAAAGGAAGAAAAATGGAGTAAAGGTGTCCGTGATGAATCCCTACTGAATACAGGTATCAGTATTAGTATGAATCTTATAATCCCTTGATATGAGCCAAATAGTATTGTTGGTTTGAAGAGGCTATCTATTGGTAGACACAGTGGTAATTTAGGTTCCCTTAGATACTGTTGAGCCAAATAATATAAAAAAAATTGGCTTAAAGACTGAATTCACATTATAACTTATCACCATCTTTGTGAATTTATATTTAGGGAACTCTGGTTTCAGCAGTATGCTATGGAGGAGATGTGTACTTCGAAACATCGCTTATTACGAGTATGTTAAGTTGTCGTTCATTCATTATATAACTAATGTTGCACTCTTGTTTTTAATGTTGCCGCATCTCTTTTTGTAGGAAAACTCCTATGATAATGAGGTTGTGGAAAGAAAAAATCAGAGAATATACTGATATCCTGTCTGAGGATTCTCCTAGTGCAATAATGTTTGTTGGTATGAACATAAAAGTGACCACATTTAATGGTCAGTTTTGCCTATGAATATTATATACTTTCATGTCAGGGTTTATGTGATTGTAAGCCTATTTGTATTAAGTAAGCAATTCTTTATTACAGGTTTGACATTGTCCGCACGGCTGAATACTGTGCTGCTAAAAGAACCAGTGATTCATGAGACTGCCACTTTCAAGGAATGGTAAATAATTAAACTCTTGATCTTTCCTTTTTTGTATATATCTTTCCGGTTTAAGCTTATTCTGTAGCCTGTGAAAAATTGGTTCTTGAAGAGCCAAATGGATATCCGATAATGGTTATGTGTGTTTCCTTTCATTGAACACCAAAAAACAGGTATAGTTCCAACAAGAAGGATGTTGATGACTTGCTGTCCAGTATGGATTACAGAAATACGGACATTCTCATTAAAAAACCATCAGCTGAAGATATCCTATCTATAGCAGATGCAATGACAACAATAGAAACTGTATTTTTCTATTCTTATTACATGTTCTCCGTCTTTTCTTTATTATTTAAAGTTCTATAATTTTTCGCTAAACATCGATTGTCTTGTTGAATAAAGATGAAGACTGTTTGGATAGATTGAAACCTAAAACTAATTCAAGGACAAGACAAATACTGGTATATGTGTTTCGAAAATTGTTCCAAGGCTTTGAGGCTAGGACATGAAAGGGAAATGCCGTGTCCGTCGTGCAATGAAGAATATCCTATCTGCTATAAGTAAGTAATATTTGATAGTAAGATTATTCACGTGATGAAGGACACATAACTAAATGTATTTGTATAAAAAACAGATGCCACATTGGAATAGTCAACAATGACCAATCTGGTCCTGCGCTTGCAGAAATTTACTCACCTGATGTTGAGATGTTTATCCCATACACTGCATTGCAACTACAACAAGCCGAAGAAGAGGTAATTTATGCCAGCTGTATTGATATTTCTGAATTCTAATGGCTTATAACATGTTAATTGAATACTTATCCCCAGACATTCTTAATCTTCTGTTACAACCAGCTTCGTTTATGTATGACACAGCTGTGTATATGATACATGTTTCAGTTAAATTATATATATATATATATATATATATATATATATATATATATATATATATATATATATGTATACTAGTCAATTACCCGTGCATGATGCACGGGAACTAATAAACATGTCGTAACATTTTCTCTACCAATCCACACATCCTCTGACTTACATTTTTCATTTAACCAATAAAAAAAGCAAGCTCTAAATTAGATTATGTCGCCCCATTTCCACACACACACAAAAACACTTCAAATGCCATAAAAAAAAAGGCGGTTGGTTGAGAAGTCAAAATACTCAGCCTCTAGTCTGTAACATGTCAAAAACAATAAAATGAGTCTTGAATGTAATAGCAATCAAGTCATGCAAGTTTTTCTTTCGAAATGCATGTTTCCCTGATGTAATTTGACCTATGATACGGTCTATCACCATTCATATTGAAGTACTAAAAAGCACAGTATAAGTGATTAACGTCCACACTTTTATTTAAATTGTAGAAAATTTGATTGATTAAAAGGCTAAATCGCATTTTACTGAAAATACATAAACTTGATTATTGGTGACTGAAGGTTACGACTCGCTAAAAGAGTGAAAAAACAAACGGTGAGCAGGAAAGGAAAAACTACATAGGCTTACTCAATAGTAGAATTAAGCCGTCCAACACAACATTCATTGCATTTAATCAAATGTGCCCTGACATCGACATTTACGGAAGGAATATGAAATCGCTTCTTTTGTTAGTTTTTACACTGAATTATTGGGTACTGAGGCTTTGGCAGCTCCTATTGATGAAGATGTTGTTAGTGCTGGCCCTACTATTTCTAGGGCTCAGTTGGATAATCTGTTGGTGGATGTCACTGCCTTGGAGGTAAAGAAAGCTCTCTTTTCTTTCTCAGACAATAAAGCACCTGGTCCTGATGGGTATTCTGCTGGCTTCTTTGAGAAATCTTGGATATTGTTGGAGCTGATTTCACTAATGTTGTCTTGGAATTCTTTAATAATGATGCTATTTTGAATCAAGTTAATCATGCTATCATTGCTTTGATTCCTAAGTCTACTCATGCTGCTTCTGTTGGTGACTACAGGCCTATCTCCTATTGTAATACTACTTACAAAGTTATATTTAAGATTTTGGCTACTAGAATGTCTTCTTGACTGCCTGATCTTATTGATGAATGCCAAACTGGTTTTGTTGATGGTAGGGCCATGTCTGACAACATTTTCTTGTGCCAAGAGTTGATCAGGAAGTATGGGGTTGCCAGGGGTCCCCCTAGGTGTATGATAAAGGTGGATATTAAAAAGGCCTTTGATTCAGTGCATTGGTCCTTCTTGGAGGCTGTTTTGAAAGGATTTGGTTTTCCTGACAGGTTTGTCAAGTGGATCATGTTGTGTGTTACAACTACATCCTTCTCCCTGTCTATTAGTGGTGAGCTCAAGGGGTTTTTCCCTGGGAAAAGGGGCCTGAGACAAGGGGATCCTCTCTCTCCTTTCCTCTTTGTTCTTGGTATGGAATACTTCTCAAGAATGCTTAGAATTCTGGGGGAGGATTCAGAGTTTAATTTTCACAATGGATGCCAGAATTTGAAGATTAATCATCTTGCCTTTGCAGATGACTTGATGCTTTTCACTAGAGGAGATCCCATATCTGTCTCCTTAATGATGAATTGTCTTACTGATTTTGGTATGTGTTCTGGCCTGGTTGTTAATTTGCATAAGTCTGAAATTTTCTGTGCTGGACTGGATGAGTATAACAAGCAGGTTTTATTAGACATCTCTGGTTTGAAAGAAGGTGTGATGCCTGTTAGGTATCTTGGCATTCCCTTGTGTGCTGTTAGGTTAAATGTGGTGCATTATGATCCCTTATTCACTATTTTGAGGAATTACTTTTGTAATTGGAAGGGTGCCACCTTGTCTTATGCTGGTAGGTTACAGCTGGTGAAATCTTTCATTCAAGGTGTGTATTGTTTTTGGCTAGGTATTTACCCTATCATTGGAAGTGTTAAGCTTAAAATGGATCAATTATGTAGTAAGTTTTTGTGGGGGGGATCATGTGACTCTAACCGGAAATCAATTGTTGGCTGGAAGAAAGTTTGTTTGCCAAAATCTGAGGGTGGTTTAGGAATTTTTCAGTTGGAAGCTTGGAATCTTGCTCTTTTGTGTAGGATCTTGTGGAACTTCCAATGTAAGAAAAGCGCTTTGGGTGAAATGGATCAATCTTTGAGTACTTAAAGAATGCAGATCTGTGGTCTTATCCTTACAAGTCTCTCGATTCTCGCTTTACTCAAAGCGTGTTCGAATTAGGGATAGGATCTTGAATTATCCGTTCTGCTTTGGTCTTTCGCCATTCTTTGTGTTGAAATCCTGGTCCATTGGTCCCAAATTATCTCCTACTAAAGCTTATGAATTCTTTAGGCACTAAAGGCCCAAGCTTTGGTGGTACAGACTTGTCTGGAACCCTAGAGCCACCCCAAAACACTGCTTTCTGTTGTGGATGGCCATGAAACATGCTATGCTTACTCTTGATAAGCTTCATTTTGATGACAAACTCGCTCCTTGTGTGGATTGGTGAATGAATCGCCTCTCATCTCAGTATTTTTCGAGTGTCAATCTCTCTGTATGATTTGGGGCAAGGTTAGCTTGTGGCTAGAGTATCAATAGAAGACCTGGAAACTATAAATGCCGCTCTCGGATGGATGAAGAGGAAATGCAAGGAACTTCTCATGCAAATGTGGCTAGATGTGCCTCTGTTTATGTGGTTGTTTATTGGATTTGGTACATGAGAAGCATGAGAGGTTTGAGGGAGTACCTATGAAGATTGATGATGTGTTGTTTTGCATTAAAACACATATGTTTTTATATAATGCAGCTACATTCCCTTGTACACTTTTACACCTTAATGTTTAGGTTTTGTATATCTTTTGTGATTTCTAGTAGGTTTTGTTGGTGGATGTATGAGATTATTTTGTTTCTCTACACACCTTGGGATATGCTCTGTGAGTTATGCTCTCACATGACCCCTTTTGACAGTTTTTGTGTGTTGTTATGTGTTTAGTGGCTGTTGTTTCTTGTTGCATATAACCTCAGGGGTCTTATGCAGCTTGGAATCAACAAATCTAACCTCTTTTCAACACTAGTGTAGGTGTTAGTTAAGTTCTAAATTTTGATTAGGATGTAATCTCTTGTACTTTGCATTGGTTATATAAATTTTTACCTTTAACCAAAAAAAAGGAATATGAAATCGCTAGCGTCGGAAACAATTGGGTCTGCACAAATTTCAGTTATAATTCTTAAATACAAAAAAATATAATAAAAAATAACAAAATCATATCAACCATGGATAAAAAGAAATTCACACATAGGACTTAATCGAACTGAATTGCAAAAAATCAACAAATAAGAGTCTCATTGGTGAGCACCCACAACGGCCGCGATTTTAATTTCTCTCCCATGCTTCTTTGTATAGCTCAATGCGATAGCCGTGTAAACGCTTTTATCTGAAAGTAAGCAATCTAGGATGAAAAAGCTCACTGCCTTGTAAGATCGGATCTTAATAAGAACGGAAACCTGCATGGAGAGGGTGGTGAAAGAAGATTATTTCATCAAATATTTAAACACATAGTGCACAGGAATATCCTTCATTTTCCAGAAAAAATACATATCTCAACACCTTACTTTTTAAGCATCTGGAGTACCCTTTTGATCGCACGCATAGACCTGTTGAGCCGTTGTTAGAAAATTCATTGAAACCTGAGACTGCTCAGGTTCATCACAGATACTAAAATTAACTGAGGAACACTTAATCATTGACAATAAGGACATCTAGTAAATAATAGACGGCATATCACTTGTAAGCTAGCTTGGAAAAATATTCACTTGTATATATTCACCAATTAAAAGGCATAAAAATCATGAAATGATCATAACCATATGACTTGAAGAATGACTTCAATTTAAAAATTGTATTATTATCTTTGTTGAAATTTTCGTCTTCATGCAAAACTGATTTTTGCAACATTATTAGCTATTTAACGACATTGTGAAAATCAAAACCAAACTTGATTAGAATGTTGAAGAAAAAGCTAGCCACAATATAGCACGCCCTTGATTCATTGACTTATCTAAATGGACCATTAACAAATTTAAGGTAAATCAAGAATTTTACAATACGGAAGAAAATGTAGAAACTTATGGGAAAGGAAATCAATGAAGACACAAAATGACATTTTACATACCGCAAGAGCCTCATCATTGAGCTCACATTATAGTGTCCTATAGAAGCTTGTATGTCTCTCCCAATCTAAAATCAGAAAAATACATTTTCAGAGCAATTTCATTTTACATACACAAAGACTTATAGGTAACTTATAATAAGTAATGACCCCTGTCTTGCTGTATACGTAGGTGAACCCACAAGTCACAATCACATACCAAAATGATCCATAAAGCTACCAGTGGCATTTCTTGTGAAGCTACTGCACCCTACCTGAATCATCCACTTGAATATTTCACATACATACTCGATACACTAAATATTATTGGAAAAAATTGAACAAAGAGAAAAAAAAAAAAAGATGTATGCATATGTAAAAATAAAAAGCAAAAAGTACATTAAATGAAGGTAAACTCCATGATCTGTTCAAAGTCCCAGTATTTCTGTTGATTGCCACGCACCGGAATGGTTTAATATTATCAACATTTTGCTTTCAACAACACAACTAAGCCCACCCCGGCACAGAACACTTTTTTAGGAGCAGTTTTTAAAAGGACAGGTCATATATGATCAGTCACACCACAACATTAGCCAAAGATGCAAGAAGCAACATAACACATCTTAATGAGTAGAAAGCACCGACGGCTCGGACACCGGAATCCTATGTAATGATCCAAATCAAGCTACCTGTCACTCATTCCAAATAATATAGACCAAAACAAAACCATGAAAACAGCTGCATAGAAGAAGAAGGATAAAATGGACTTTTTTTTTTTAGGTCAGGTACTTCCTTTTCTTTTTGACTTATACGGCAACGACAATTAACAGGAATGGATGATCACAAAGCTAAAGGTTCTCTTCTTCTTTTTTGATTGGTTTTTGATGAAAGTTGAGGACTCGATTGCTAATCACAACAAAGAAGAGACGGCGAATTATTTAATTATTTTTTCGGTGATTGGTACAGCAGACAATTTTACAAGGAACATTCAAATTAGATATCAACTAGGCAGGGTCCGATCCTCCGTTCATTGGCTGTCCCAGTACGGCGGGCAGTGTGCTGTTCAGCGGTAGGGTTTCCTCCTTTTCTTTCTCGCCAAGCCTCCATCACCGGCGAAGGCTGTTATTTGGTTTTCCGGAGTACATTCAGGTTGTTTTCAGGCTGTTTTTGGTAACTGGAGTTCTCTTTCGTCAAGGGCCGGCTTGCTGTTGCTCCGGTGGGGTAGATGACGGAGCCACCTGACTTGTCCAATCGTCCCAAGCCTCCGGACGCCCCTGGCCAACCTACAAAGTCCTATGCAGCTGCTACAGCGAGTCCGACAGCAGAGATACCAGTTTTGGCGTGTATGGTACGTGCAAAGGTGAGCCGGCTTTCTTCGTCTCTCGTAATGAACTTGAGATACTTTCACGTCCATTTGCGAATGCATTGGTGGCCCGATTTCCTGACTACAGGCCTTGTATTGACGATATTCGTAAGTTTTTCTTGTGTCTCGACTTGAAAGCTACTTGCAAAATTGGTCTGCTTGACACTAAACATGTCCTTGTCCATCCGGGTTGTCAAGAAGATTATAATAGATTATTTACTCGTCGTGAATGGTTTATGGGATCTAATCGTTTTGTGCTTTCTAAGTGGACAATTGATTTTCACTGCATTGTTGATTGCTCATTGGTCCCTATTTGGTTTGAACTCCCGGGTCTTCCACTTCCTTATTTTAATCCGAAGTATGTGAGTAAGATAGGTAGCTTGATTGGTAGGCCTTTGCAAACCGATGCTGCTACCACTGATATGAGGAGACCGTCGGTCACGCGGGTTCTTGTTGAGGTTCATATTTTAAAACCACGGTGTACTCGTATTTGGTTGGGTGAGGATGTCCATACTGGCCATTGGCAAGAAGTGAACGCTGAATTTTGGCCCGATTATTGTTCTTTTTGCCATCGCATTGGTCATGCTGAGGTGCAATGTCGGCGGAAAAACCCGCCATCGGAAAATATACAAAAGAATTCGAACATGAGCAATGGGCAAACGAGGAAGTCCGAGACGCGTATTCCTGAAACAAATCCGAGTAAACCTCAACAGGTTTATCAAATGAAACAATATAGTACTGTCACTCCTATTAATCCGTCTGATATGCACATCACTAGTGTGTCTACAGCTGCTGGACCATCTACGGGCAATACTTCTCTTCCTTTAGCTTCAAGCCCGCAACCTTTGAATACAACAAGTACGCATAATTCTTTTAGCATTCTTGAGTCACTTACTGAAGAGGAACTAATGGAGACTGCTCATCAATCTCTTCTTAAAGAAGACCGCGAAAGGCAAAACGAAAATTGCCCTCTTTCGGCGGGAAATGGATCCTCTCGGGACGTGGCCCTCACCGAATTAAAGGACTTCCATGGGACGCTAGAGCAATGCTTTAAGCAGTCGGGTATTCAGCCGGATAAACCAACTAGCTCGGCATCTGAAATTTTACAGTTGGAGCCGTGTCCTTTGCAGGATCAGCCGGTTCCACCCTCCACTGATCTTCATGGCTCTCCTATTGATGACAACCAGATGACTGATGGAGAGGATATTGACATGGCTATGGTATTAAGTGAGGATCAACCTCCTGAGGGGAACAAATCGGGTGGTCCCTCTGTGACCAACGTTACGGCTAAAAAGCGGAGGAAAAAAGGTAAATCGACAAATACTTCGGATTCGGCCCCGTCTCAAGCTTATCAACTCCGATCTTCCAATATTTAGTCCGATCAACATTTTATTTTGGAATGTTCGTGGTATTGGTAATGCCTCTTCTCAAACTTGTCAAGAATATTTGTAGACGTAATAATGTTAAAATTCTAGTCTTGATTGAACCCTTGTGTTCTGCTAATTTTTGTTCCACCATTCGGCTTAATCTGGGATTTGACTTTTCTCAATCTCTGTTGCGAGTTAAAATTTGGTTTTTCTGGTCTGGGGTTACTTGCTCGTTGTCCACGGATTGTGATCAAATGTGTACGGCTGAGGTCACGGATCAGAATGGTGATATGTTTTTGGTTTCTGGCATTTATGCGAAGCATTCTCGTCAATCTCGCACTCTCTTTGGCACGCTGGTTAAGGCTCGGCGAGAGGTTAATACTCGCCATGGATTTTAGGGGAGACTTTAATATTGTTCGGATGCTGGAGGAGAGGAAGGGTGGTGCCTCCCCTAAGGCTAATGACATGTGGGACTTTAATGAGTGCGTCCAAATGGCTAATCTTACTGAGGCGTCCTTCGAGGGATCGCAATTCACTTGGCACAATCGGAATATGTGGCAGCGTCTAGATAGGGTTTTCTTTAATGAGGCTTGGTTGGACCATTTTAATATGAAAAAGGTTTTGCACTTACCACGGGTTCACTCGGATCACTGCCCCCTGCTAGTTACTTGTGGTTCTATCACCGCTCGCAAGTCTTCCTTTCGGTTTCTTAATGTGTGGACGGATGATGGATCTTTTTATGACGTGGTTAAATCAGTTTGGGCTGAACCGGAAGGTGGCCAAGGAATGTGGCTCCTGGCAACTAAACTTAAAAAGCTTGGATACAAGCTTACTGAGTGGAATCGTTCTGTTTTTGGGAATATTTTCAATAATACTCAGAAGGCGTTGGCGGAGGTCAGTGCTAAAAATTTGAGACATGATCAAGTCGGGTCTCTGGATACCCATGCGGATCTACATACGGCTATTATGGACTATGAGAGATGCAAAAATATTGAGACTCGATTTCTTAAGCAGAGGGTAGCAGTTAAATGGATTGAGGCCGGGGACGCCAACAGTAAGTACTTCCATGCTATATGCAAGCAAAGGCGGAATCATAACTACATCCATCATATTAAGGCAGAGGATGGGCATTGGATTGACAACCAAGACGAGATACGGATTTCCTCGAAGACCTTCTTTGAAAACCTTTTCACGGCTTGTCTGGCAGGGATTGGTGCTCGTCTGAAGCCTTTTATCCTGCCTCAAATCTCCGAGGATCAGAATGCGAGCCTTATTGCGATCCCTACGAGTGAGGAAATTCTCAATATTATTCGTTCCATTGATCCGGATAGTGCTGCGGGTACTGATGGCTTCACCTCTCATTTTTTCCGATCGTGTTGGGACATCATTAAGCATGACATGACAAATGCAGTTTCTGACTTTTTCCTCGGCGGCCACCTTCCCCGTTATTTTTCCACATCCTCGATTATTCTCCTTCCTAAGAAGGTGGGAGCTGATTGTTGGAAAGACTTCCGTCCGATTAGCTTATGCACTGTCTTCTCCAAGATCATCACTAAGATAATCACTCAACGGTTGAATGCGTATCTCCCTATGCTGGTGGCGGATCAACAGTCGGGTTTCGTGCCAGGGCGCTCTATTACGGATAATATTCTTCTAGCCCAAGAACTGTGTAAGGATGTGAATAAAAAGATCCGCAGCCCTAACATTATGCTTAAGCTTGACATGGAGAAAGCTTATGATCGTATGGAATGAGGTTTCATTATGCAGATTTTAAGGATGTTTGGCTTTCAAGAGCTTTGTGTTGATCTCATCTTCCGGACTTTGGCGGATAATTGGTTCTATGTCCTTCTGAATGGCATTCCTTCACCATCCTTTCATGCGACTCGTCGTGTCAAACAAGGTGACCCTCTTTCTCCCGCTTTATTTGTTCTTGCAGCAGAATATTTTGGGAGGCTGATTAATGAATCCATGAATACCAACACGGGTATGCATTATCACTCGAATGTGCAGGGGATACATTACTTGGCCTTTGCGGATGATACAATTCTTTTTACTCGATGCAATAAGAAAAGTCTTAAGCGTCTTTAGGAAGTTTTTCAGCATTATGAGATTGTGTCGGGACAACGAATTAACGCGAGCAAGAGCACCTTCATTGGTCATAAGTTGAATGCCACTCAACTTTGTTGGATCCAAAATGCTTTGGGTTTTATGAGGGAGAATATGCCTTTTCGATACCTGGGTGCTCCTCTTTTTCGGGGACGGAATAGAATCAGCTACTACCAAGGCATTCTTGACAAGGTTCATCATCGGCTTTTTCAATGGGGAAGTCGGCTGCTATCATTTGGAGGTAAACTTATATTGCTAAGGCATGTGCTAACTTCTATTCCGATTTTTATCCTCCAAGTTTTGGTCCCTCCTAAAGAGGTTATTCATCGTTTACATCTTCTTTTTAATAAATTTCTTTGGGATGGCGGACCCAACGGTAACCATATTCATTGGACGTCGTGGGAAAGAGTTTGTAAGCCACAGAGGAAGGGGGCTTAGGAGTGTGAAATCTTTTTGAAGTTATGGATTCCTTTGAGGTTAAATTGTGGGTTCGTCTACGGATGAGACAGGGGATTTGGGCCCGGACTATCTATAATACTTATGTTGCGGACCAGTCACCCTTGCAAGCTTCCCTTCCCAGAAATCCGACGCAGATGGTTAAGAAAGTTTGGCAAATGCGCGATATTGCTGAATATGCTATCACTTGGAAGGTCAATGGCGGTAATATAGACTTTTGGAGAGATAAATGGCTGAACGTTGAGTTGGGCGATCCTCCGGACAACGAGTTTAGGAAGGTGAAGGATTTCCTTGTGAATGGGATGTGGAATGTTCCCCTTTTACAAGAGTATCTTCCTTTACATATTGTGGATGAGATCTTTTGCATACCTTTGCGACCTGACCAGGACGACGAGTTGATATGGACCTTAAATTCAGATGGGCACTTCAGTACTAAGTCGGCTTGGAATATGCTTCGGTCTGACGACTTGGTTCGTCCTCTCTTCAAGTTAATCTGGAACAACATGTTGCCTCTCAAGATTTCTTTCTTCTGCTGGAGACTAATCAATAATGTTCTTCCTACTGATTCAAACATTCAACGGCGTGGTATTACTTTGGTCTCTAAGTGTTTTGCATGCCATCATGGGGAAGATCTTCGTCATATTTTCATTGAATGTCCTTTTGCCCAGTCTATATGGATTCACTTTATGAATCAATTTGGCCTCCGTTTCACTCCTACTACTGGGATTGTTCCTATGTTTAATTTCTGGATGAACTCGTCGGCCCACATATATAATATGCGCCTTCTTGTACCGGTTATTGTGTGTTGGGGCATCTGGACGGAAAGGAATGAGTGTACACATGAAGACTGTTGTCCGTCTGTTCAGCGGACCAACATTCTCATTGAGAGGATGATTAGACAGGTAGCTTTCCGTAAGGTTGTTGATAGGAAACATATTGGGATTGATTGGGATGTTCCCTTTTTCAAGCCTTTCAAGGTGAAAACTCGACCCAAACGTCGACTGATCCAATTACGGTGGAATCCCCCCCACGTCGGAAGGATGAAGCTCAATATAGATGGTAGTGTCAGAAATGGAATTGCCTATGGAGGTGGAATTATACGGGATTCGCATGGCAACTTTGTCATTGTGTTTCATGCTTGCTTCGGCCATGGGAATGTTCTTGATGCTGAAGTGAAGGCGCTGCTTTTTGGTATTCGATTGCGTCCACATGTTCTGCCTCTTGATATTGAGACTGACTCCATTTTTGTTTCTCGTGTGATATCCAGTAATCTTAATGGAGGCTGGCCCCTCTGCATCTCGATTAGTCAGATTTCGGATTATCTTCAGGAAATACCGCACAATATCTCTCATGTTTTCCGGGAATGTAATAGAGTGGCGGACAACTTTGCAGCTATGGAAGGAGACGATATGACGTTTAACCATCTTAACGAAATACCTTATCCTATTCAACAGCTTATTAGGGATGATTTACATGGCCCTCCTCTTATTCGACATGTTGCAGACATCTAAGGAAGCACTATTCACGTATGGAGGGTGCAGGCCTGATTTGGGCACTTCTTCCAAGGACATGGCCGACGTCGCTATCTGGAAGCACCCATATCATGATGTTAGAGGTGCAACTCAGGTCGTTTGCATTCTGAGGATTCAAGTTCGGCTAGCTTGGACCGGCCATTTTTATTTGGAGGTGACACATACAAGCAGAATTCAGGTGGAAGACAGCACGGGCTCAATGCATAGGACCTGGATTGGCATTCAACATTGGAGGCACCCCTATCATCCTGTTAGGGGTGCAATCCAGGTGTCCTTGTTCCTTTTTTGGTTTATTATCTTCTTTAGCTATTTTTGGGGTTATCATCTTCCTCATATGCTAGGTATCACCATCCGTTGGGTTGCAGTAGCAAGGACAAAGTGGAGAAGGAGTGTTGCAGTCTTCATACTTCATGCACTTGTTTGGAGGCTTTGGCACATACCTTGGTCGGATACACGGGCTATATTTTCTTCGGAATTACTTATGATGTATATGATTGTAATATTTTTGGTGTCGGGATTTTGGGGGTGCATAGAGCGAGTACTCTTCCCTATGTGTTGGATTTTCCTACCTGGGTTTGCCAATATATAGGGTTTAAGGAGGCCATGCTATGCATTCTATCACGTACTTGGGGCGGGCCAGGATATGGCATTGACTTTGTAGCACTTTATTCTTTCGTTTTAATAAAATAAAGTTGCTTTAAAAAAAATTGGACTTTTTAGTCTCATGTAAAACAAAACCATTTACCAAAGGTTATATGGGGTTCTAATCATTTAGATGACCAAAATTACTTTGAAAAGTAAACTTGCAGCGTCAGTACTATGTACAGGGACATAAAGCAAGTCAAGATAGGACAAATCTGAAATGGCTATGTTTGAATTTCAAACATAAATCACAAGGAGTCTCACCTATAAATAGAAGACCCCTGTTACAGAAACTGATGATGATTTTTGAGAGAAAAATAACAAATAATATTGAGCTTCAGATTCTTATCAAGAAGTCACCCTGATGACCCTACTGAACTTAAAGCTACTGATCCAGTAAACTTCTTCAAGTGTAATCTGTCATCAAGATACATCAAGTTTACACACTTGAAGAATCCAAGTCTTGATCATATCATCTCGATCAAGTCTGCTTTGAAAATTTGAATCACTTACTTGATTCAAACTTTCTTTTATAAGAAACCTGCTGAAGACAGTGAACCACATTTGTGTGTCAAGGACTGTTGCTTGTGGTGGAGCTGGTGAAGAGGCAATCCTACCCATCAAGGACCAGTGGAAGACTTTGGAGCAGCAATCCTACCTGCTCCAAGTGTTCACTTTGTGAAGCCATAGTTATTGGTGAAGGACAAACAACTTAGGGATTTTTGTAACTGCTACCTCAAGGATCTCTAGTGAATTACCTCCAACATCACAGGAGAAGAGTGGACTGATAGGATTACACCACCTGGAACCACTATAAAATCTACCTACTTACTTTCTGCACTTACATTCTGCATTCAGTATATTTAGCACATCAATCAACTGAACTAGCAACTGAATCACACACATACACTACTGAGTATCTAATACTTGGTATCATATTTTAAGAACAAGTGATAAGGCTTAATTTGAATATATTCTGCTGCAACAAATTCATTAAAATCCACAATCAGAAGACTACTCAGCAATCAGCAGGCTGCTGAAGTTGCTGAGTTTGTTAACTCCAAAAGTTTTAAGTGTTAAGTTTATTCACCCCCCCCCTCTAAACTTAAACAAAGCCTTTTCAAGGGACCAACAATTGGTATCGAGCGATTGCTACATTCAAGTAATCCTACTTGTTGTGCTTGTGAAAATACTTTGAAAACTTTTTCAAATTTCTGATTTTCAAAGCTTTGCATCATGGATAACAACCAGTATGCTAGAACAATGTTGATGTGTTCTTTAAATCGTTTTGATGAGTATAAACGTCGTATGCAGGCTTTTCTAGCTGCAACACATGATGAGATGATGGATGTGCTGACTGATGGACCACTAGAAATTACAAAAGCTATAACAATGGATAATCAAACTCAATACATTCCTAAGCCAAAAAGAGAATGGAATGCAGAAGATAGAAAAAGAGCAAATCTCTACAACATTGCTATTGATATCATATATAGAACCTTGGATAGCAATATGGACATGAAAGCGAAAGATTGCAAGACTGCAAAGGAACTTTGGGATAAGTTGCAATTAATCTATGAAGGCACTGATGCAATCAAGAAGATCAAAATCAGTGTAGCAAAGAAAAAGTTCCAAGAGTTCAAAATGAAACCAAATGAAACTATTGAACAAATGGAGTCAAGATTCAATGCAATCATGTATGAACTCACCCTACTGAGTGTAAAGTATTCAAAGAAGAAATAAATTCAAAAATTCTAGAAGCTTTACCTGCAAAAGAAGTTTGGGAGATGAAGGTGACTGCTATAGAAGAGATGAGAAGTCTACATGAAGAGGACACCTTCAAATTTTTTTTAGATCTCAAAGCTTATGAATTCAGTAAGAAACTTGTACCTGAGACTGAAAAAGAAGAACCAAAGACCACTACATTGGCTGCTACACATCAAGAAGAAACATCAGGAGCTCAAGATGATCTACTAGATGAGATGCAAGAGCAAATTGCCCTATTGAGCCAGAAAATCAGAATGATGAAAACTGGAAGGGGTTCTCCAAGGAATTTCACAAAGAATTTGTGAAAAGAAGAAGGAAGAATCCAAGAAAGACAATGATTACTTGTGCTATCAATGCAAGAAACCAGGACACTTCAAACCTGACTGTCCTGAACTAAAACAGAAGAAAGAACATGATTATCTTTGCTTCAATTGCAAGAAGCCTGGACATTTCATACCTGATTGTCCAGACCTACTGAAGAGCAAAATTCAACAATGAAAATCTGGCAAGAAAGCTATGGTTGCTGAAGATGAATCATGATTTGAAGTAGAATCAGAAAAAGGAAATGAATCTGATGATACTGCACTTGTTGTTGATATGGGATTATGCTTTAGTGGAAAATATGGATGAAACAGAGGAGGTATACAATTCTGTATCTATAAACACTCTTGCTGAAAGTGATTGTGAATCAACTTGTGGTTCAAATCCTAAAAATTCTGACAATGAAGAAACTTTGGATACCATCCTTAATCAACTGTGGATAATACAATCTGGTTATGAGATTGTGAAGGCTGAAAAAGAAGCTCTTCAAACAGAAGTTGAAAGGCTAAAAGCTTAATTAAGAAATCTCAAGGGTAAGGAAAAAGAGATTGGTAAGAGTCAGCATAAGCCTACTGTACATTCAGTAGCTGTTGAATCTGCTGAACAATCTTGTTCCTCCACTGCATTCAAATCTGGAAAGCCTTATGGTGATAGAACATGCCTTGGATTTGGAACTCAAAAATCTAATCAGGGTGGATACAGTAAGGTTACTGAACCTAGTACCAGAATTGGTCCTAAGTTTGTGCCTACACAAGATCCAACTCCCAAAAGGGTTGTTGAGGCAATGAATCCTACTGAGAAGACTTCAAGGAAGCAAAATCAGAAGTCAAAAAGGTCAACAACACCCAACAAAAATAATAAATCTAAAAGTAGGATTGTTGTACCCTCTAGACTTGCTGATAGCAGACCTGCTACTAAGTCTACTAGACCACAAAAAGGCAAAAATCAGAAATATTCCAAGGATAAGAATCCTAAACCTAAAAATGTCAATCATTCAAGGGATACTTATCTCAGGGGAAAATGCAGACTGTTACCTACTGATGATGATTGGAATATTCCTGCTCCTACTGCTAGAAACAACATATATAACCATACTTCTAGGGTAAAACCTCGGCAATGGAATCAGCAGAGGACTCAGCAGAGGACTTATATAACACCTCAGTAGGGACCTCAGCAGACTTCATATTACAGGGTTGTTCCTAACAGACAGCAAACTAATGGTTATGCTGGTGCTTCTAACAATAGAAATCACTCTAAACAGCATTACATACCAAAAGGCCAGAAAGCATATATGAATCCTACACAACCAAATGTTAGACCTTATGGATGTGTAGAATGCATGTATGAACAAAAGTATGATACCTTTCAAAGAAGACCTTATGGAAACTTGCCAAGGGTCATGCTTACCACTAACCATCATGGACCAAAACTGTTTTGGGTACCTAAAATTCATTAAGTTTTTTTGTAGGGTGTCTGGTACTTTGACAGTGGATGTTCCAGACAGATGACAAAGAATAAGCACTGTTTCTCAAACTTTGTGGCAAAGGATGGTCCAAGAGTGAATTTTAGCAATAAGAACACACCAAGATACACAAGAGGATATGTCACACTTGTGAGAAATGGATTAACAATCAGGAATGTTGCATTTGTGGAAGGACTGGACAACAACCTACTGAGCACTAGACAGTTTTGTGACATGGGTTACAAGGTTACTTTTGACAAAGGCACAAGTATTGTCATTAGTGAAAAAGGTGATCAAGTTGTGTTGGCTGGAAGAAGACAACAAAACATTTATGTTGTGGATTGGTCTACTACTGTTCCAGAGACAGGCCTAATTGTGCATACCAAGTCAGAACTCAAATGGTTATGGCATAAGAAGTTAAATCATCTGAATTTTGATGACATCTATCAATTGGTAACGAAGAAACTGGTAATTGGTTTACCTGGGATCACATTCAAAAAGGATGCTATATGTGATGCTTGTCAGCAAGGTAAACAGACAAATTCAAGCTTCAAGTCAAAGACTAAGCAGTCAACAAAAAGAGTTTTGGAGCTGATGCACATGGATCTATTTGGACCAGTAACTCCAAAAATTGTAACAGGAAAGAAGTACACTCTAGTATTTGTGGATGATTATTCAAGATACACTTGGGTAGTATTCATGAACAAGAAAAGTGAAACACTTCAAAAGATGCCTGAACTTTTGATGATATTACAAAATCAGAAAAGTTTGACAGTAGTAAAGATTAGATCAGACAAGGGTACTAAATTTATCAATAATGTTATAAGAGAATATTGTGAGCAAAATAGTGTGCTACACCAACTGGCTGCTGCTGGTACACCTTAGCAAAATGGGGTTGCTGAGAGAAGAAACAGAACTTTAAAAGTAGCAGGAAGAACTATGATTTGTTAAGCATTCTTACCTGAAAGATATTGGGCTGAAGAAGTTAATACAGCATGCTATACACAAAAAAGGACCTCAGTGAACAAGAAGCTGCTGAAGACACCTTATAAAATTTGGAATGGAAGGAAACCTAATACATCTTATTTCCATCCATTTGGAAGCAAATGTTTTATTTTAAATCATAAGGAGCAATTGAAGACATTCCAACCAAAATCAGATGAAGGGATCTTCTTGGGATATTCTTCTGTCAGCAAGGCATTCAGGGTACTGAACAAAAGAACTCTGAAACATGAAGAAACAATACATGTTGTATTTGATGAACTGAAGTTCACTAGAATGGAAGATGAAACTTCAGAACCTGCTGAGAATCAACAAGTCACTGATCCAGAATGTGTTGATGTTTTGGAAAGGATAAATGAGTTAAAAGTTTCTGACTCTGCCCCTGCTGAACACCCTGCTTGTAACACTACTGATGCAACAAGTGAGGCAGTTCAAGGATCTGCTGAACCTCTTGAAGAAGCAACAGTAGACCTTCCGAAGATGATGTTCCTGAGAATCAATCTAACCAAAATCCACAATGGTTAAGGGATCATCCTGCTGAACAAGTTATTGGCAATATACAGCAAGGTGTAAGAACTAGAAGACAATTGGAAGCAATGTTCACTTGTTTTCTATCTCAAATGAAACCTAAAGTTGTTGAAGAAGCAATATCAGATCCAGATTGGATAATTGCTATGGAAGAAGAACTGAATGAATTTGAAAGAAATCATGTTTGGACACTAGTGGAAAGGCCTAATCATGAAAATATAATTGGAATCAAATGGGTATACAGAAACAAATTGGATGAATCTGGTACCATTGTAAGGAATAAGGCTAGACTAGTAGCAAAAGGCTATTCTCAAGCAGAAGGAATAGATTTTGATGAAACATATGCCCCTGTTGCAAGATTGGAAGCTATAAGATTATTCTTGGCATATGCTGCTTACAAAAACTTCAAAGTATATCAGATGGATGTCAAAAGTGCATTCTTGAATGGCATTCTGGAAGAGGAGGTCTATGTTCAACAACCTCCTGGTTTTGAAGTTAAAGATCAAGAAGACAAAGTGTACAGACTTAACAAAGCACTTTATGGTTTGAAACAAGCATCAAGAGCATGGTATGAGATCCTATCTCAATTCTTGGTGGACAATGGTTTTACCAAAGGTACCATTGACAAGACTCTTTTCAGAATCAATGAAGGAGACATCACCCTGCTGGTACAGATTTATGTTGATGACATAATTTTTGGTTCTGAGAATGAATTAGTATGTGAGAAGTTTGCAAGTCAAACAGATGAAAGATGGGATCTTCATTAATCAAACCAAGTATACCAAGGAGCTGCTGAAGAAATTTGGTATGGAAAATAGCACCAAGGTATCAACTCCTATGAGTACAAACATAAGATTGGATGAAGATAATGAAGGCAAAGATGTTGATCAGACTTTATACAGAAGGATGATAGGCAGTCTGTTGTACCTTACTGCCAGTAGACCTGATATATCCTTTGATGTAGGTGTTTGTGCTAGATTTCAATCTAAACCAAAAGAAAGTCATTTAGCTGCAGTCAAAAGGTTCTCAAGTATCTAAAAGAGACTTTGGATGTAGGAATTTGGTATTCAAAAGATGGAAGTTTCAAAGTTATATCCTACTCAGATTTTGATTATGCTGGATGCAAGATTGATGGAAAAGCACCACAGGAACCTATCAGTTGATGGGAAATAGACTGGTTCCCTGGTTCAGTAAGAAACAAAATTCAATATCAACTTTCACTGCTGAAGATGAATATATTGCTGCTGGAAGCTGCTGTGCACAAATACTTTGGTTAAGACAACCATTAAGGGATTATGGAATTGAAGAAAGAGAAATTCCTATAATGTGTGACAAAACAAGTGCAATTGCAATCACAAAAAATCCTATTTTGCACTCAAGAACCAAGCATATTGATGCGAGACATCATTTTATAAGAGATCATGTTGAAAAGAAAGATATGGTGGTTCTTTACATCCCTATTGAACATCAACTTGCTGATATATTCACAAAACCATTGGATAGTGAAAGATTTTCTAAGTTAAGGACTGAACTTGGATTAATAAAAGTTGACTGATACACCTATAATCAGCAATGTACTGGAATTCACCAAGGGGATTAATCTTTGCTATGTTGGGTGAGCTCACTTAGCAAATTAGTCATTGGTTCAACAATTCCATGTACTTATTTATGTTTGGACAATTGAGCAATTGAAGTTTCCAAGGGGATTGGTCTTTGTCCTCTTGGGTGAGCTCACTTGACAGATCAGTCATTGGTATTAAACTTCATTTTGTATTATCAATTGGACAAAACAAGAAGAATTAAAAATCAGTAGAGTAACATTGTCAGCAGGCTGCTGAGGCATCTTTGTCAGCAGACTGCTGAGCCAAGTCTACTGATGGTAAAGGCTGATGAGGCATACGTTACAGTCAAACCTTAACAAAAGTCAAAAAGCAAAAGATCGGGATATTTATTCCATCTTTATAACCGCAGTTACACGATCGAATGGTTACAACTCTTTATGGATAAGTTATGGGACACGTGTCAAGATCACATTTATTTAAATCTAATCATGGTAAATACTACAGCACATGTACAGTGCATTATCTTACACTCTCAACTACCTATCCCTATATATACAGACATATACACAGAGGATAATTACAACTTTCAGATTGATTTTCTCTACAAATATACCGTGTGAACACAGATTTGAAAGCTATCTCTTCATCTTATTCATCAATAATGGTAGATAAGGATGATATTCACATTGGACCAAGCCAAAGTGTTAGAGGCTTTGTTGTTGATGCTAACAAAACTGAGTTGGCTATCAATATTGGTAGAAGAATCAGTAGATACGAAGGATTGGAAGATGTACTCAATATAAGACTGGAAAGAATATCTTACAAGAATGTTGTTAATTTCTGGAGAAACATTGTGATAAGATATGGTCGTGAGGCATTTACTACAACAGTGAATGGCCAGGAGATTGAAGTTTTCTCAAACCTGCTGAGGGAAGCTTTTGGTTTTGCACATGTATACGATGCTCCAACTAATCCTGAAGAAATGGGACTGTCAAAATAGGATTTTGTTGACTGAATTAAGACCAATGATGCTATTAAATCATCACTGAGCATCAATGTGAAGCATATAGGAATGGAGTACAACCTGTTGAGTAAGATAATAGCAAAGAATATCTTGGGACTCAGTGGAAGCCTTGATACTTTATCAGGATCCAAAATTGAATTGTTAATCATCATCTGCAAAAGCATGAAGTTTGATTGGGCTGGATTCATTGTCCAATATATGAAGAAAGTGATAACTGATGAAAGAGAAGGGACAAGGAAATCCAAGGCTTTACCTTTGGGATTGATGGTTCAGGCCCTACGGAATCATTTGG
The DNA here is from genome assembly GCA_026214975.1 of Gentiana macrophylla. NCBI lineage: Eukaryota > Viridiplantae > Streptophyta > Magnoliopsida > Gentianales > Gentianaceae > Gentiana > Gentiana macrophylla. Next base: position 50,662,826 of record CM047808.1, on the reverse strand, counting down.
GGATTGCTGATGTTGTACCTGAGAAAATTAACAAGTCCAGATATAAGAAAGAGATTGGCTATCTCATCCCTGGTTTGGATGATGATGAAGATGTGGATGCTGAAGCCACAGAGAGTGATAATGATAGAGATGATAATGCTGGAGGTGAGCAGGTTAAGCAAGTGGTTAAATCTGCTGCACCCAAGAAAGTTGCTGAGAAGAGGAAGGATGCTGACACTAGAAAAATCACAGAGATGTTACAGCCTAGGAAAACAAGGAAGCAGACAGCAAAGACTGCTGAGTCTACTGAGGGTCCGGTTGAAGTTGAAGTTGAAGAGGAAAGCTACTGAAGTGAATCTGAGCAAATTTCCAAGAGAAAGAAGGAAATTACACAGAAAAGGAAGCATGGAAAAGGGAAACAGCTGAGGATTCTAGAGGCTCAAAGGAAAGAAGAAGAAGCAGAGGCTATTGAAGCTGAGCCCTTAAAAAATGTTAAGCCTACTGGAACTGGAGAGGTTGTTGTTGAGAAACCTGCTGAACCTACTGATGAACTGCAACAGACTACTGAGTCTGCACTTGCTGTGGATATTGATATAACAGTACAAGACCCTGCCATTTCTATAATAGTTCAGGGGGAAGAGCAATCTGTTGCTAACCCTGCTGATGAGGATGTAAGTCAGAGGGAACCAAGTGTGGAACAGATGGAGGTGGTAGGTACAAACATACAACCAAAAGAACCTACTGACCTAGAAGCATCTGTTGAGGAAACTCTGAATCTACTTGTTGAGACATTTGGAGGAGAACAAGTTAAACAAGCTGAAGCAAGAAAGCCATCTATGCCCTTTGAAAGGAAAGAAAAGAAAAATAAGGAAGGGTATGTTGATCCTCAACTCCTGTTGGTTGCTGATTATTTTCAATGGATGTTTGGATTTTACAAGAGACAAAAATCAGCTGCTGAGCCTATGACAGACTTTGAGGAGTGGGCCTTTGAAAAGTTAGGAGTGGATAATTTGCTAGACTTGGTTGATACCTCTTTACTAGAAAGGAGATTGATGGAACTTATTAGTGAACAAAAGAAAGAAGGAGGTATTATGTTCAAGACTCCTAGGAATGGACCAGATAGTGATGATTCATCATCATCTGATTCTGATGATGATCATCCCCCACACCAAGGAGAAGCCAGTGGAACTGCTATGATAAATGAACCAAGTGTAGAACAGTCCACAGATGCTGGAAAGTCTGTTGAGGGCCAGCAGACTAGTCAAATGGATGAGGATCTAGAGGATCTGACCATAGATTATTTGAAGGCTTTAATCAATGATGGTATAAACCTTTGAGGTAACAGGATGGTTGGCACATCTTATGCATTCAAGGTTGTGGAGGATGATATGAATTCTGAGGATCAGCAGACTGAAGATTTGGATGAAGAGAATGTTATTGAACATAGTGAGCCTGATATCAGTTCTGAAGATTCAGTTCAATATCATGAGTTGATTGATACTCAGGGCACTATATCTAAATCTACTGAGAATCTACAGAAGATTGTTGATGCTGAAGGAATTCTAGAGGAAAACATGGAAACTTTTCCTTATTTGTGTGGAAGAAAGAGTCCTACTCACCGAGGAACAGACAGTGATTGGACAGAGGTTGGACTTGGTAATGGGATTTGAAGAATCACCATTACATTTTGAGGAGGTTCAGGCTGCTGAGGCTCAAACAGCACCTGAACAAAGGTCAGAACTGGTGGTACAGGTTGCTGAGGACCAAACAGCACCTAGACAAAGGTTGGAACTGATAATGGGTTTGGAGGAAACCCCTGCTATGGTTGAAGAACATGCTGTTGTAGTAGAGCCTACTGGAGGAAAAGTCACTGAAGGGAAGGATAGTCAGCAGACTGCTGTTATTGATGAGGATGAACAACTGCTGGACTATGACTTCAGTGATGAGGAGTTTCAAATGCCTGAGGAAGAACATATTGCTGCTGAACCACAACAGGCATTTGTACCAATCCTTGAGGAACCTGCCCTAGATCCAATCTTGGAGAAGTTCCAAGGTCCTAACCCTGCTGGAAGGGATATGATTTGGGCAATGGTTGTCAGCAGACAGAGGGCACAATACAATATGGAAGAGCCTACTGATGAATCTGCTGCACATATGGCTAGAGGAATGACTGGTGGGGTACCAGTACAAGTGTTGAATGAGTTGAGGGCTGTCAGAAGTGACATTACAAGGTTAAGAACTCAACTTGACAGGCAAGAGCAAAGGTTTGAAGACTTGATGAACTTGGTGGAAAATAGAGGAAGAACCACTGAAACTGTTGCTTCCAACATTACTTCCATTCAGTATGCTCTTGTTGATCTTGCCCAAGATGTAAAGGGAATAAAACAGGGCAATACACTCAAGGATATGTTCTTGAAAGATCAGTTTACATCCATTCACCAGAAACTTGATAAACTTGCTGAGGCACCCAAGCCACATTGGGCCGAACTCGCTGGAACACTTCACCTCTTTGGATTGGATCCTAAGTTTACTGAGAGGATCAATCTACTGGAGCAGACAATGCAAGAAAGGATCACTATAGTTGAAACTAGAACTGAAATCATGAAGGGTCAACCGAACAACTTGGTGATCACACAGGAGAGTGTTCATGGTCTGCTGTCCCGTTTTGTTGATGATGTCAATAAGGGGGAAGAGGGCCAGACATCAGTAGCAAAAGAGGCTGCTCGAATCTTTACACAGAAGAAATGGGAGGCTGACACCAATGCTTTCAGAGAACCAGCACCTAGCAGACTTCCACTGACTGATGATCTTTTCAAGGAATACAAGAAGCTTTACTATAACAAGAGAAGACCTTACCATGACACGGGCTTCCATGAGGGACTAAATTCCTTTTTGGGGCATAAGTTTTGGGAAGCAAGAGTTAAAGCCTTATGATCTTCACACAGAGGTGGAAGAGGTGGTAGAGGTGGAAGGAGTCTACCTACTACATCAGCAAGAGATTCACTAGATGAGTTTAAAATGTTATACATGCGTTTAGGTTTTAGAGTACACCAAATCAACCTTACTCTACCTGAGGCATGGAAATGGTGGAAGGAAGCGAATCCCCATATTGATTTTTCCCTTTTTGAAAATCAATGGATGAGAGATATGGTTAGACAAATAAGGGAATATCATGAGCAGCAAGAGAAGGAAAGACAGGAAAGAGACAGAAGGAACTAGATCAGCATACTTACACTTGCTTTTATTTTTGTTGAATCTAGATTGTAATATCTTTTGAACAACTGATTATAATGAGAAATGACTGATTTTTTTCTGTTTTTGTTTTACTCTTTTGCTTTGTGGTATGGAGGGTGTTGGCATCATCACCAAAAATGGGGAAATTGTTGGACTTATTTTAAGTTTTAGTGATGAGTGCCAGACTAGCTGTTATAGAGCAAAGGCAAAAAGATGACTAGATCAAATATATATGCTTATTAGAGTTTGATCTTTGTATAGGTTTGATCAAACAAGCACTATAAAAGGTCAGCAGACTTGTCTAGATCAGTAGGGTACCTGAGTCAGTGGACTAGTTTAGGAACCTGCTGAAGATTGAAGGCTGAGGGCTCAAACTCAGTTATTGAAGGCTAAGGGATCAACTTAGTTTTTAAAGTCAAGGATATGGAATCCGAATTTAGGGAAGTCTGTGATGACCTAAACTGATTGTATATACCTTGTGTACAAGGTCTTAGTTCCATAAGTTAAGTGGAGATTGGAACTTAGTTATGATCAAAATGGTGTAATCTAACTTCATAATAAAAAGTTAGATATAAGAGAAGTCAGCTGCGGTGTTTTATAAACACAACAACTTTAGATCAGCTGACTAATATGTATTTCAGTAGACTTACATTCACAGGAACCTGCTGAACATATATTTCGCTTTAATCAAGGTTACATTGGAAGTTTACAAAGAAAAGGACAGATAACAACTCTTGGTTTTGTCAATAAATCAATGGCTAAGATTAAAGGAATGTTGGAAAGAAACAGAGGTTTATCCAATAGATACAAGTCAAAGGGTGAATAAATCGAAATCGACAAAAGTAAATCGATGTGATGTCGATTATGTCTGAGTGGATGAAAGCAAGTCAAGATGGGACAAATCTGAAATGGCTATGTCTGAATTTTAAACATAAATCACAAGGAGTCTCACCTATAAATAGAAGACCCCTGTTACAGAAACTGATGAAGATTTTTGAGAGAAAAATAACAAATAATCTTGAGCTTCAGTTTCTTATCAAGAAGTCACCCTGCTGACCCTACTGAACTTAAAGCTACTGATCCAGTAAACTTCTTCAAGTGTAATATGTCATCAAGCTATATCAATTTTACACACTTGAAGAATCCAAGCTGCTGATCATATCATCCTGATCAAGCTGCTGAAAGCTGAATCACTTACTTGATTCAAACTTTCTTTTATAAGAAACCTACTGAAGATAGTGAAGCACATTTGTGTGTCAAGGACTGTTGCTTGTGGTGGAGCTGGTGAAGAGGCAATCCTACCCTTCAAAGACCAGTGACAGACTTTGGAACAGCAATCCTACCTGTTCCAAGTGTTCACTTTGTGAAGCCATAGTTATTGGTGAAGGACAAACAACTTAGGGATTTTTGTAACTGCTACCTCAAGAATCTCTAGTGAATTACCTCCAACATCACAGGAGAAGAGTGGACTGACATGATTACACCACCTGGAACCACTATAAAATCGGCCTACTTACTTTCTGCACATACATTCTTCATTTAGTATATTTAGCACATCAATCAACTGAATCACACACATACACTTCTGAGTATCTAATACTTGGTATCATATTTTAACAACAAGTGATAAGGCTTAATTTGAATATATTCCGCTGCAACAAATTCAGTAAAATCAACAGTCAACAGACTACTGAACAATCAGCAGGCTGCTGAAGTTGCTAAGTTTGTTAACTCCAAAAGTTTTAAGTGTTAAGTTTATTCACCCCCCCCCCCCCCTCTAAAATTAACCAAAGCCTTTTCAAGGGACCAACACACCCCATTGATAGAAGGTTGGTGATTTCCTTGTTCTTGTGGACCTTCTTAATTGCGTGGGTTCAGTTGTCTGATTGATTGATGCATGCTCATCATTAGATGCCTCAGCTGCAGGTGAGCCTATGTTTGGCTGGTCTGCTGAGTCATTCAGCAGATCATCAAATGTGTCCACTATTGGTAAAGGAACGGGCATGTCAGCAAAATATATGGCCTTTCCCAACACCTGTTGGAATAGACGAAAGTAATTCTGATAGAATTCTGACATAAAGCATTTCATGTGGAGTTCTTTCTTTCAGAAGTGGTGTAGGTGTAGCATTAATTAATTTTACAGCATGTGTAAGGCAGAAACCCCAATATTCAATGGGTAAATTACTCTGGAACCTTAGTCCCCTAGCAACTTTCAGCAGATGCTGATGTTATCTTTCAACAATGCCATTCTGTTTAGGTGTGCTGACATAGGATGTCTGATGTGTGATGCCCCGCTGGGCATAAAAGCCAGTGAGCTGGAACTTAGCTCCGTTATCAGATCTAATAACTTTGATAATTTTGTGAAATTGTGTCGAAACAAATTTAACAAATGATTTAACAAAGTCAGATGCTTCACATTTGTACCTCATAAGAGCTACCCAAGTAAATCTAGAAAAATCATCCACAACAGTAAGAAAATATTGTTGTCCATTCACATTATGTTGACTAAAAGGATCCCAAATATCCATATGAATAAGAACAAAAATAGAATGTACAACAGTGGTACTTAACGGAAAATGTTGTTCTTTAGTTTTGCCATGGGACAAACATAACATAGGTCCTTTAAAACTGTGAACTATGACTTGCAGTCTCTTATTTGGCAAGTGTCCTAGTCTGTAATGCCATAAAAAAGCATCATCTAATCTATCAGACAATGTGTAATTTTCAACAGCATTGGCAGCAGAGAGTCTTATTGGTTGATTCATGATATAGAGTCCTTTTTGTAACTCAGTTGAACCAATCACTTTCTTGTTCTTGTCCTGCAAAACACACTTGTTAGCAGGAAAAAAAAGCTGCACCTTTTGTGTGATAAATAAATGCAGGTAAAGAAAAAAGGTTATATTTATAACCAGGAATGCAAAACACATCATGTTGGACCATCTGAGGATTTACCCTTACTTGTCCTATATGTGTGACAGAAACATTATTTCCATTAGGCAATCTCATCTTTATACCAGATGAAGGTTTGGATTGCTTTACAGATCTAATGATCCTACAATGTGATCTGTTGGACCAGAGTCTAAGATCCATTGTATAGATCTTACTAAATTTAAATCACCTATCCTTGTAGCAGGTGAGTAGTGTGTCATAATCTTAGTAGGCTGGTCAATAGAAAATCATGCATGTCTTAGAGGATCAGCACTCAGCAAAGCCATCAATTTATCAAGTTGTTGTGCAGTAAGATTTGGAAACCCTGGTCCAACAGACCTGTTTTGGGTCTGATCTTCTTCTACTACCTGTTCTGCCTCTACCAAATTAGCCCTTTTTGACTTGAAACTAGGAGGATAGGCATGTTTCTTGTAACAAGTCTCCTCAGTATGACCATTAAATCCACAAAAACTACATTGCATCTTCTTAGGATTTTTAGGTCCGGAATTTGCAGCAGATATTTAGTTAGGTCTGCTGACAATCTGATTTTGCCCGTGGCCACTTTTTTGAGACAAGAGAACCATAGAATCTTGATTTTTGGCCCTATTGGATACATACAACTTCTGTCTTTCAAATTTAATGGCCATTGCAAAGGCATCATGGATTTCTGGTAAAGGTACTATCAGCATTGCGTGTGAAACCATTGAGGATCACAAGAACAAACTGATACATGCCTAATGGTCTTGATTTCTTCCCATAGAACCATCAATTTTGTGAAATATTGATTGACTGAGTCACTACCTTGTTTCAGCAGATGCATTCTTCAAGATGATCTGAAAGCCTCAAGGCATCAACATTAGAGAATCTAGATGCAAAATTCTTACAAACTGCATGTGCACTCTTGAAGTACATTGAACTCTGAGCAATGGTGTTCTCTACAGAATTCAAGATCCATGATCTCACCATTGTATCACATTGCCTTCATGCTGAATCTGCTTCTGAATTTTGATTGTGCTGTCAATGAAGCCAATTTTATTCTTGGTAATTAACACTATCTCCATAGACATTTTCCATGAATTGTACTTGTTGCCATTCATCAATGGCTGTTAGGAACATTTTGTTGTGTTTTGATGATGGCCATACTAGCTGTTATAGCAAGCCGGAAAATAAGTTAAAATTCTCTGTATAAGTCTTTACTTATAGTCTGACATGGTGTATAAGTTGAGTCAGACAAGTACGGTACTAGTTGGTAAAATGAGAAAGTAAAACAGAAATCCGGCAGAGTGAAGCCAGCCTAGTACCAGCAAAGAAGCATGAAGACATTATTGTCTTACTTAAAACCAAGGAAGTCTGTGATGACCTTAGATAATTCTAAGATACATTCCAAGTGATTAAACTTAATGTTTAAATATGGTGTACACTGATATCACATTAATCAAGGATCAGTGAAGTACAAAGATTCTCCTAAACTGAAAAGAATGAAGGAAACAATAAATCGGCAAAGTGAACTGAGTATCGGCTGAGCAATGACAAAGCTGTGAAGGAAGATCTAATCGGCAAAGTCAGAAAGATCACCTAACTGTTCAGGGAACGGCCAATTAAACTTTACTTGATCAGATTTTGAAATATGAAGTAGATTCAGAAGATCAAGCATTAAATGCATAATCAATTGAGGATCAATCAAGGACGGATTTTCTGATAAATGTTTGAAGAAAAATCTGATCATTAAAATCAAGGAGGATTTAATCAAGGGGGAATCAAGAATAAAATCAAGGATTATTCCCCTCATTAATATACCTAATGGATGAAAATTCAAATCAAGGTTCATCAAGGCTATAAATAGAAGGCGTTGGCAGACAAGAAAAAAAAAGGATATAAGGAAAAATAAGAGAACGATCAAGTCTGAGAATTTACAAGCAGAAACTCTGTCAAATCAAAGAACCTTCATTTGTGCTTAAAAGTGAAACATCTAGTGATCAACTCAAAACACAGAACTACAATTCCAACATCAATCATTGAGTCTGATCAACATGTTTTGTGAATTCAATTCACTTCAATCAAGCAACTGAATTAGAGCCATCTGAGTAGGAGTTGTGTTTTTTATAGCTGTGGAAGGATTTGTTCCCAAGGAGCAGTGAAAGAGTCTGAGTCACTGAAGCTGTTGCAGTCAGGGAGTGATAGTCTTGAAGATTGTAAAGGTTGTGTAGTCAAGGACAATCAGGCTATTGTATCTATGAAAACTATAGTGAATTTCCTCCAATCATCACAGGAGAAGAGTGGATTAAGGGATTACACCACCATGAACCACTATAAGCCTTGTGTCAATTTACTTTCAGCAATTTACCTTACTGCATTGATTTAATTGCTTAAATTATATCATACATCTGTGATTGCATAAACTACTTTGAAACAACATATTAAGAAGGGACTTATCCGCTGCCCAAAAGCTTTTAAATATAAGAAAAGTTTTTGAAACTCCACTACAGTCATTCACCCCCCCTCCCTCTGACTATAGTTTTACCCTTCTCTAGGACCAACAATGGATAAACAAGAACCAGAGATGGATTCTCATTAGGATGAACATAAAATGGACTGGAGGGACTTATTTCTTGTTTCTTAACTGTCATGGCTATCAAGAACTCCAGAATTGATCACAAATCAACAATGAAAGTTAAATTACAAAAAAAAAAACCAATCAAGAAATGATCAAAAACTCAGAAAAGTGATGACAATTTGTTGGTCCCAGAGAAGGGTGAAACTATAGTCAGAGGGGGGGTGAATGACTATAGTGGAGTTTCAAAAACTTTTTTCTATTTAAAAGCTTTTGGGCAGCGGATAAGTCCCTTCTTACTATGATGTTTTCAAATCAGTTTAGACAATCACAGATATAAGTTATGATGTAGGCAAATTAAGTAAGTCTTTGTAAAGTAAATTGCGAGAAATTTAATTGACACAAGGCTTATAGTGGTTCAGGTGGTGTAATCCCCTTAATCCACTCTTCTCCCTGTGATGATTGGAGGAATTCACTATTGTTTTCACAAATACAATAGTATGATTGTCCTTGGCTTCCCAAGCTTCACAATCTGCAAGACTATCACTCCTTGACTCGCAACAGCGACGACTTGATGATTGATCATCCATCCTTTGTTGCTCTCGAGATCAAAATCCTTCAACGGCTATCACAGATTCAACTCCTTCTCGATTGCCTCCGATTCGATTTGCTTGATTTGATGTGAATGTGATTCACACACGATTTGCTTGATCAATCTCGATTCGAGTATGACTTTGTAGTTACGATATTTGAGTTGATCACTAGATGTATTCTTGTAAGTTGAGAGAAGGCTTTTCAAATTGACTGAAGCCGCTTTCTTTCTTTTGAATCGTTGTATTCTTTTTTCTGTCAATGCCTTCTATTTATAGCCTTGAATAACCTTGGTTTTTGAAATTCGTCCGTTGGCTATATTAATGAGGGAATAATCCTTGATTTCATTCTTGATTCCCCTTAATTATATTCTCCTTGTTTCAAAGTGATCGGATTCTTTCTTCAAACGTATAGCGGAAAATCCGTCCTTGATTGATCCTTTAATGATTGTGCATTTAATGCTTGATCTCGCTGAATCTTCAACGTATATCAAATCGATCTTGTAAGTGTCTCTTCACCGCTTGCGTAAGCGGTAGAGTGAGCCTTCCGACTTAGCCGTTAGTTCTTTCTTCATCGTTCTCTTTGCCGAAAGTCGGTGTACTCTCACCGATTCATTTGTTTTCTTCTTTGTTCTAGTTATTGAAGAGTCTTTGTACTTCAATCGATCCTTGATTTGGATGAGACCAGTGTACACCATTTTTGACTATTGAGTTTCATCACTTAAAACATGACTTAGACTTATCCAAGGTCATCATCACAGACTTCCTTGGTTATAAGTCACCATAATGTCTCATTTCTTTCTCTTTGGTGCTTGGTGGCTTTCCTTTGCCGAATATCTGCTTTTGCTTTGCCGTCCCTACCAACTAATACAATACTTGTCCGACTCAACTTATACAACATGTCGACTCTAAGTAAAGACTTATACAGAGAATTCTAACTTATTTGAGCTTATATATAATGGCTAGTATGGCCATCATCAAAACATAATAAAATGTTCCTAACAATTTCCCCATTTTTGATGATGCCAAAACCCTCATAAGCCTGAACATAAGTAATCAAAAATTTTCATAATAAACAATAGAATAATTTTATTCATCCATCAAAGGGCAATAAGATATTGCAATATTGTATCTCTTTATTTAAAGAACCAAGGCAAACGATAAAATTAATAATAAAGCAACAGGTAACAGGTTTACTTCTTCATTTCTTCAAACCTGATGCCTTTGCCTTTGCTGTCCTTGCCTTTGCTGCCCTTGCCCTTTTCTGTTGGGCTTGCCTTCTCTTTATTCTTCATTTCTTCAAACCTGATGCCTTTGCCTTTGATGTCCTTGCCTTTGCTACCCTTGCCCTTTTCTGTTGGTCTTGCCTTCTCTTTACTGCTTTCAGGCTTAGAGCTTCCTTCCCCCTTTTTGGCAGCACCAAAAAGGGCTTCAAGATTTGTTGGTGCTGTATCAGGATCAAGGAGAGGTCCATACCTTTTCTCCAGTATCTTGTTGCTAGCCTCGCCATCTTTGAGTAGAAGGTCCAGCTGTTTGCCAGAACGCTCCATTATCTCATCCAGATGCTGAATTTGATGAGTATGAGCATTGAGAGTGTCCACCAATGGCTTAAGGTTGTTGTCCATTGTCTCAGCATGGAAATCAAGATTGGTTTGGACATGATGAGGGATGAGTTGCGGTAAGTTGCAAAGTAAGTTCCCTTGTCTCTCCATGACCTCATCTTGGATCTTGATATGGCTGATGAGAGCCTCAATCTTGTGATTGAAGGAGGTTGCTTCACTCCTTAAGGCATTCTTCAGGTTTTGCCTGCTGTAATATTGCCTTTCCATGCCTACAATGAGGGGTTGAATGTCCAGATTGAAGACTCTCTCTGGGTCAATTTCTTCTGGTGCGACATGGACATCCTCTTCATCCTCATCATTTTCACTCTCAACATCTTCACCTTGCTTCTCCTCATTCTCCACTTCAACTTCTTTCTCTTCCTTTTCCTCTTCTTCTTTTGCATTTTGTGCTTTTTCTTCCATCTGCTCTTGGTCTGCCTCATTAGACACAGGGTCATTTAGAGGTTGTTGTTGAGTGTGGACTGCTTCATCTACCACAGTTCCCCCTTGTGCAATTGTGGGGGAGTTGACAAGTTCGGCTGAGTGAGCTTTATCAGCTGGCTCACTTAGCTGGTTGTCAACATTGCCTGTACTTTTGAAAAGCACCTCTTGGAGAGTCAGTTCATCATCAGAAATCCCCAAATCTTCTTGAATTGCTTCAAGATTTCCTCTTTCTGATTGTTCACCCTCTGACTCATCTTCTTCTTCATGTATCTCCTCCTCCTCTGATGAAGTGATTCTATATCCTTCTTCACCGTCCTCCAAGGTAGGTGACTTCTCTTGCTGCGTTTCTTCTTCATTTCTTTGCTGTCATCACCGATTGTCACAGGCTCATTCAAATTGCTGGTGTCAGGCATATTGGTCTCCTCTTGTGCCTTTTGAGATCTGGTTCTTTGTCCCACTCCTGATCTACTGCCTTCAGGCTGCTTTCTTTTGCTCCCATCTATGGGTTTGGGTTTTAAGGAAGCCTTGATGTAAGTAAACATCGTCTTTGATTTGTGTGGAGACTGCAAATTTGTGGGTTGTACTTTCAATTGATTGAACAAATGTTGAAGATGGAACCCATATGATTTCCTCTCTCAGAAATCACCCTTTTTCTGCAAACCCTTGCCTGGTGCAGTGATAGATAGATCGATTTCCTTTTGAATCTGATCCTTCATTCGATTGAACACAAATGTTGCCCAGTCAAATTTGATGCGATTGTAGATTATGGCCATCAGTTTAATTCGTACCTCAGTCAGGTTTTCCATTGACCCTTTTCTGCCTTCAATATTTTTGGTGATAACCGGTGCAAACTCAGCAAATGGAAGTTTGAGCGTTGATCTGGGTAGATTGTATGTTTTGCTGGTTTTCTTTGGACTTTTGGCTATCTCAGTCCAGAACTTTGTAATGTCAGTTGTCACAAGCTTGACATTAGCCAGTCCTTTCAATGGAAGGTGCAGGTAACGGTTTAGTACACCTGGCGTGATGATTATTTCTTTTCCAAAGATTGAGCTTTGGATGCGATCAACTTCAGTCTTCTTTGTGCTGGGCACAAACTTGGCGTTTTTCCAAAATGCTATCAGATTTTCATAGCAGATTCCAGTTATTGAGGGATTTAGAAAGGTCATCAGCCCCAAATTCGAGCAGCAATCAACCAAACGTTGAGCTTTTGAGTCATTATCACAAAATGAGAGGTAGTGCTCAGGTTTGAAAAACGAGCCGGTGATGATAGATTTTTCGTAGTATTTTTCAGTAGCAGTGATTTGGGAGGATGAAGCCATTTTTACTAAGGTTTGAGAATGAACTTGAGTTTGCAATAGAGATGAACAAGAGTAGGGTTTGTAATTTGCAAGAGAGCGTAAAGATCTCTGAAAATCTCTAAGTCTTGTTTATATAGTGCGATTTGGGTAGTGTGAACGTGGTTTGAATATGGAAGGATTTTGTGGCATAATGGCGTGATTTTGTGTATGAAAATCGCGATATTCGAGTGAAATGGGGGTGTGGTTTGAGGCAAGTAATGATAGAGCCCGTGAATCGAGGAGTTTATAATTCGAAAAATAATATAATTACCTCCATGATCATAAGTTGATCGCCACGTGTGTACTGAATAATCCTCCATAATTTCCTTATTCTCCACGTGTAATCAGAATTGATTTTGTTCACACTTTTAATTTGTCCAAGTCTTTATTTCGGTGAAGTGCCTTGACTGGTCACTTAGCCGATCCAAAGGGTTCTTCATTGAGCTGCTCCATTGAACTGTTCCTAACAATCAGTTAAGTTACCTTTCTTTGGATACGATTGCCTTTTACCTCGCTACATCTCCTGTAACGGCAAAGGTTGTACCAGTTAATGAAGTCACTTAGCTTATTACTCCAGTTAGCCGCTCTTTGATACTTAGTCAATTTCAATCATCCCTAACTCAGTTCTGAACATACTAAATCTTTCATAACTGAGTGGTTTAGTAAAGATATCAGCCAATTGATCTTCAGTGGGTATGTGTTTTAGGATGACATCCCCCTTTTCAACATGGTCTCTGATAAAATGATGTCTCACATCAATATGCTTTGTTCTTGAGTGCAATACTGGATTTTCTGTAATAGATATTGCACTTGTATTATCACACATGATTGGATTGTTTTCTCTTCTACTCCATAGTCCCTTAGTCGTTGTTTTATCCACAAGATTTGTGCACAACATACACTACCGCTATATATTCTCGCTTTCATTGTTGATGTAGATATGGAGTTTTGCTTTTTACTGAACCAAGAGACTAGTCTGGTTCCTAGCATTTGGCAAGTTCCAGAGGTGCTCTTTCTATCTATTTTGCATCCAGAGATAGTCGAGTCTGAATATGATATCAATGTAAATCCTCCATCTTTTGGATACCAAATGCCAACATTTATAGTGTTTTTCAAGTATTTGATTATCCTTTTAGCTGCTAGAAGATGTGATTCTTTTGGTTGAGCTTGAAATCTTGCACACACTCCTACTGCAAATGCTATGTCAGGTCTGCTTGCAGTTAAGTATATTAATGATCCAATAATTCCTCTATACATTTTATGATCAACATCTTTTCCTCCATCATCTTTTCCAAGTAAGACTCTGGCACACATTGGTGTGTCTGCTGTGCCACTTGTATCCATCCCATACTTTTGTATCGAATCTCTTGTATACTTTGCTTGACTAATGAAAATGCCATCCTTCATTTGCTTTACTTGAAGGCCAAGGAAGTTGTTTAATTCTCCCATCATGCTCATCTGAAATTTGCTCTTCATCAGGTTTGCAAATTTCTCACATAGTTTTTCATCCTCTGATCCAAAGATTATATCATCAACATAGATTTGTACTAGCAATGTGCTTGCTCCTTCCTCTAGTTTGAATAGAGTCTTGTCAATGGTTCCTTTGTTGAATCCATTCTTGATCAGAAATTGTGATAGTGTTTCATACCAGGCTCTAGGTGCCTGTTTGAGGCCATAGAGAGCCTTCTTGAGTTTGTATACTTTGTCTTCTTTTCCTTTGATTTGAAATCCAGGAGGTTGTTCTACATAAACTTCTTCTTTCAAAAGTCCATTTAGGAATGCACTCTTTACGTCCATTTGATAGACTTTGAAGTCTTTGTGTGCAGCAAATGCTAGAAAAAGTCTGATTGCTTCCAATCTTGCTACTGGAACAAAAGTTTCATCATAATCTATTCCTTCAGCTTGGGAATAGCCTTTTGCAACTAGCCTTGCTTTGTTTCTAACAACAGTTCCTTGCTCATCCATCTTGTTTCTGAAAACCCATTTTGCGCCAATGATGTTTGCCATTTCTGGTCTATCAACAAGTTCCCAGACTTCATTTCTTTCAAAAATTCATTTAGTTCTTCTTGCATGGCTGTGATCCAATCTGCATCTTGGATTTCATCATCTATAGTCTTGGGTTCCACTTGTGATAGAAAGCAAGTTAGCATGTGCTCCAGTTGTCTTCTGGTTCTAACTCCTGTGTGAATATCTCCAATAACTTGTTCTTCAGGATGGTCTCTTAGCCAATTTAGATCTGGTTGAAGTTGTTCTACACTTGGTGCTTCCATGCCTTCATGCTGAGTATGAACTTCAGCTTCAGGTGCTTCTTCTGTTGTATTGATATGTGGTTCCTCTTGATTTTCAAAAAGATGATTCAGGATAGTAGCTGGTATGGTTGCATTTGTATAGATTTGCCTCTGTGCTGCTTTCTCTTCTTGGTCTTGAAGATCTTCACCATTTGTATATGGTTCATCAAAAACCACATGTATTGATTCTTCAATCACCAATGTTCTTTTATTGAGTACTCTGAATGCTTTGCTGGTGTCTGAGTATCCCATAAAGATTGCTTCATCAGCCTTTTCATCAAAGGTATGCAGCTGGTTCCTGTTTAAGACAAAACATTTTGATCCAAACATATGAAAATATGAGATATTGGGTTTTCTACCATTCCATATTTCATATGGAGTCTTTCCATGATATTTGTTGATGATTGATCTGTTTTGTGTATGACATGCTGTGTTTGCTGCTTCAGCCCAAAATCTCTTTGGCAAGCATGCTTCAGCAATCATTGTTCGATCGCTTCTTTGAGAGTTCTGTTTCTTCTTCTCGCTACACCATTTTGTTGTGGAGTTCTGCTGCTGCAGATAGTTGATGTAGTACTCCATTTTCTTCACAATAGGTTACGATAATTTCATTTAGAATTCAATGCCTCTATCGATCCGATCTTGATAATTTTTAGCTCTTTCTCATTCTCGAGTCTTCTCGGCAAGTCGGCGACTTCTTGAGTGTTTCTTTCTTCTTGTTCATGAAGATGGTCCAGTGTACTTTGAGAAGTCATCCACCACTACAAGAGTATATTTCTTACCACTCACACTTCTTGGTGTGTGACTGGTCCAAAAGGTCCATGTGCAACAGATGTATAATTCTTGTTGTGGATTGATAAGGTTTTGACTTGAATGAACTTTTGATCTGCTTTCCTTTCTGACATGCATCACATAGACTTTCTTTCTTGAATGTGATCTCTGGCAGCCCTTCAACTAGCTTGCTTTTTGATAGTTTGTTGATGGTCTTGAAATTCAGGTGATTTAATCTTCTGTGCCAAATCCAGCTTGTTGATTGATTATTCTTGACAAGTAGACAAGTTTCTGCCTTGGCTGTTCTCCAGTCCACCACATACATGTTGTCTTGTCTTCTACCTGCAAGAACTATTGTGTTGGTTTGACTGTGAATCACTTTGCATCCTTCTTTGTTGAAGTGCATATTGTAGCCTTTGTCACAGAATTGACTGATGCTCATCAGATTGAAGTTAAGTCCCTTGACATATGCCACATTTTGAACCTTTAGATTGTTCTTGAGTATTGTGCCTTCCCCTTAATCTTTCCAGGGTTTTTTTTCCTCCAAATGTGACTTTGGGTCCATCAAAAGCTTTGAAATCAGTGAGCCATTTCTTGTTTCTCGTCATGTGTCTGGAACATCCACTTTGCCTATGTACGGACATCCTACATAATGATTAATTAGGTTTAGGTACCCAACACTGTTTGGGTCCATACTTGTTAGCAAACATGCCTCCCATACCTAGTGTGTATCCAAAAGGTCTTCTTTTTGGATAATTGAAGTCATCAACTTCATATGTATAAGGCATGGCATAATAGCTTCTAATATTTTTACAGAAGGTATTCTGATACTTTTCTCTACCTTTTGGTGCCATTACATCCTTCTTCACTTTCCAATATGCAGTAGGAAACCTTTCTTGCTTCATGTGTCTAGGAACAGATTGGTTTTTCTTAAGCACATGATGCATTTTGTGGAATGGTTTCCTCTTGTATTTTGGAGGTGCAACATTCCAATCATCCTCTGAGGGGTAAAGTCTGCCTTTACATTTCAGATGCCAGTTGTTCTTGATTGACTGGAATGAGGATTTGATTTGTTGTTTCACTACACCTGGTTTTGACTTCACCGAACAGATGATCTGTTGGAATCATGGTCCGTCCCTTTCTAAATTTTGGTCCACTAGTGGTTCTCGAATTTAGAATGGTGTTGACCATTATTCCTACTTTCATCCTCGATCGTTGTAGCCAAGACCGAGATCCGGATCAAACCTTTTGAGGATTTGTAAGTGGTGCTTTTAGTGGTGCAAAGTGGTTACCTTTCTTGGTGAGGAGATTTTCTTAATCGATCTGTTAATAATGGATGTATGATCATCCGCTTTTGTTGATCATTTAAGTAGGTCTCCTTACTAGTTAATTCAGCTTTTGCTTTATCCAGTTCTTTCTTTAACCTTTTATTCTCTTTTCTTAGATCCTTGCATTCCTTTTCCAGAATTTCAAGATTCTTTTCAATTTCATCGAATTTAGTCATGAGATATTGAACTAGGTCTGCTGTATCTAATGGGAGACTAGAAGATTGTGCAGTGTTAGATGTGGATGCATTTGATGAGGAACAGGAACTAGATGTTACCTCAGTTTCATCTGATTCATTAGTCATTAAACATAGGCTTGTTTCCTCAGTGTCTGAGTTATCACTTTGATCTTCATCCAATTCTTTGGTCATGAGGAATAGACATGCTTTTTCATTTTCTGAGCTGTCTTCTTCATCACTGTCATCTGAATAAGATGATTCTTCATTCTTTTCACTGTTGGATTCTGCCTTGAGTGCCTTCTTGCCCTTTCTCTTTTCAGATGCTTTGTATTTCTTCTTTTCATCATCTTTGCCATTTTCTTCAGGACAATCAGCCTTGAAGTGACCTCTCTTATTTCAGTTGAAGCATCTGTATTCATCATCTTTCTTCTTCATGTCTCTGTTTGAGCTTGACTTTTTGTTTGATATTGAACTTCCTTTGAATGGCTTCTTTTTAAACCTGTCAAAACGTTTAACTAATAAAGCTACATGTTCTTTCAGTTCTTGTGTCTCTTTGCTGATGCATTCGGCAAAGTTACTTTCTTTGGGGTGCAATGCTAATGCGTTGATTTTGTGTGTCTCTCGCCGAGCACCGTCTTCACCGTTCAATTCGAATTCATGAGCTTTTAACGGGACATCGATGTCGAGTGTCGGTGCTTGCAAGATTTGTAGTTCCTCCGACATCGATGTTATGATCTTCCATCTTTCGGGTAGTCCTCTCAAGATCTTGAGCATACTTCTCTCTCGGGGATATGTGTGTCCAAGTCATTGCGATTCATCGATGATGCTTGAGAATCTGTTGTCCATTTGATCAATGGATTCACCAGTCTTCATTTTGAAGTTCTCAAATTTCTGTTTTGCAACAGATAATTTGTTTTCTTTAACTGCTTCAGATCCTTCATTTATCAATGATAGCTTGTCCCACATTTCCTTTGTTGTTTTGCAGTCTTTGATTCTCATGAACATGTTGCTGTCTAGGGTCTTCAAGATCACGTCTTTTGCAACAAAGTCCAGATTTGCTCTTCTCCTGTCATCCTTGGTCCAATCCTTTTTAGATTTGTCAATTTCCTTTCCTTGATCTGCTCCTGTGCCTACCACCGTAGTGATTGTGATTGGTCCATCATTGATTACATCCAGCATTTCTTCATGAGTTGCTGCAAGATGAGATAGCATTCTTATTTTATATTCATCAAAGTTGTTAACATTAAAAACAGGTACTTTTGACAAGAAGTTTGAGGAATCCATCAGTATAATTGAATATATAAATGACAGTGAATGGAAAACTCAGATTTGAAAACTGCTTTGAAAATATGTGATCTCCTTGTTACGTAAATTAGATCCAACAAAGTTCGATATTAGGAGAACACCGCTCCGATACCAATTGTTGGTCCCAGAGAAGGTGAAACTAACGTCGAGAGGGGTGAATGACTATAGTGGAGTTTCAAAAACTTTTTCTATTTAAAAGCTTTTGGGCAATGGATAAGTCCCTTCTTACTATGATGTTTTCAAATCGTTTAGACAATCATGGATATAAGTTATGATGTAGGCAAATTAAGTAAGTCTTTGTAAAGTAAATTGCAGAAATTAAATTGACACAAGGCTTATAGTGGTTCGGGGTGGTGTAATCCCTTAATCCATTCTTCTCTCTGTGATGATTGGAGGAATTCACTATTGTTTTCACAGATACAATAGTATGATTGTCCTTGGCTTCCCAAGCTTCACAACTGCAAGACTATCACTCTTTGACTCGCAATGACTTGAGTGATTGGTCTTCCTTTTGTTGCTCCTTGAGATCAAAATCCTTCAACAAACTATCACAGATTCAACTCCTTCTCGATTGCCTCGATTCGGCTTGCTTGATTTGATGTGAATGTGATTCACACAGTTGCTTGATCAATCTCAGTTCTGAGTATGACTTTGTAGTTCTGATATTTGAGTTGATCACTAGATGTATTCTTGTAAGTTCAGAGAGAAGGCTTTTCAAATTGACAGAGTTTCTGCTTTCTTTCTTTTTGAATCGTTTTATTCTTTTTCTGTCAATGCCTTCTATTTATAGCCTTGAATAACCTTGGTTTTTGAAATTCCGTCCGTTGGCTATATTAATGAAGGAATAATCCTTGATTTCATTCTTGATTCCCCTTTAATTGTATTCTCCTTGTTTTCAATGATCGGATTCTTTCTTCAAACGTATAGCAGAAAATCCGTCCTTGATTGATCCTTTAATGATTGTGCATTTAATGCTTGATCTGCTGAATCTTCAACTTATATCAAATCTGATCTTGTAAGTGTCTTTTCACCGTTTGCAGAACGGTAGAGTGAGCCTTCTGACTTAGCCGTTAGTTCTTTCTTCGCTGTTCTCTTTGCCGAAAGTCGATTGTACTCACCGATTCTTTGCTTTCTTCTTTGTTCTAGTTATTGAAGAGTCTTTGTACTTCACTGATCCTTGATTTGGATGAGACTAGTGTACACCATTTTTGACTATTGAGTTTCATCACTTAATACATGACTTAGACTTATCCAAGGTCATCACAGACTTCCTTGGTTATAAGTCAGACCATAATGTCTTATTTCTTCTCTGCTGGTGCTTGGCTGGCTTTCCTTTGCCGAATATCTATTTTTGCTTTGCCGTCCTACCAACTAGTACAATACTTGTCTGACTCAACTTATACAACATGTCAGACTCTAAGTAAAGACTTATACAGAGAATTCTAACTTATTTCAGGCTTGCTATAACAGCTAGTATGGCCATCATCAAAACATAATAAAATGTTCCTAACACAATTTACTCTCAAGAAACTGAAATCTCAAAAAATATGGAACACACTCAATATTCATCAAAGATTGGAGAGAAAACGCTGGAAAGCATTCAGAAATTCTCAAATTTCTGCTCTGAATCCATGATGAAGTTTATAGAATTATAAACTGAAAGTAAAATACGGAATTATTATTGATAAACTTAAAGTTACAAGTTAGATCCCAATGCAGCTGATCATGGGCTATTTATAGCTTCATACACCTCATTGATCAGTTGAAAGTTAGTTACAAATGATTACAACAAACTAATAACATAATCTACATTATACTCAGTAGGCTGCTGCATCTCTACACTTGTCAGCAGGATGTTGTGTCTTTACACTGTCAACAGGCTGATGTGTATCAGCAGATTGCACTCTGCATTCCCTTCAGCCTTTATACTGTAACATATCTTGCTAACCACGGAGCCAAACACTATTGATTCCCAAACCGATCAACCCTTGCATACTCAACCCAAAACTTATCCCAAGACTGATCAACCACATCTTGAACTACAGAAATTGCACTAACCATTCTTATACTCGTCCTTTTCATCTTAGGAAGAACACTTCCCTAGTTCTAATATCCGAGTAGACAAAAATCTTGAGTAGCCAACCTATACCAAGAATCATACCAAATCTGTAAAACTTCAAACTATAAGATCCCTTTTTTCAACGGTAGTTCTCAATACCATCATCAACATGTGGTAATGAGACATATGAACCTTGATGGCATCTTCTTTAATACCATATTGAATTACGACATCTTCTAATACTTTATACTAATGAGGAGATAGATAGTTAACTTTTAAGGAATCTTTATTGTAATAATATATCAACAGTCATATTAAACTACTCTATGAATTGCCCGGAGATAAGGTTGAAAACCTCTGTAACGCCTCATTCTCGGATACCGTGTCATTATATATCCGGAAAGGAATATTCTATGCATATAATATTAAATAAATTCAATATTATACGGAAACCTCTACTACATCGAATTGAGTTTAGCAAAATGGAAGCTAAAAAGTCTCGGCGAAAACCTTAAAATGCTATAAAGAATAGAAACTCAAACATACTAAAGATGGAATGTTTAACTTAGAACAACGAATAGCTTACAAAATACGATGTCTTGAAGAATAAGTACAACAATAGTCTTATATTTAGTCTCAAAATAAAAGTACAAAAAATGTCTTGAAAATGTAAACAACAAGGTCTAGTACATCACGAAATAAAGGAAAATAAAAGAACATCAAGTAGCACAGCATCACTAGTCATCCTCAACGTCGTCATCAAGCTCCGGGTCAATCTGTTCGTCTTCTGACCCCTAAAGCACAAAACAAACATGCAATTGAGTTAAGTAGAAAGGTACTTAGTAAAGAGGAAGAAGCTATTGATTAATTAAGTTTTACAATGAAAGGTTCATATTATCGTTAAGTTGTCTTTTTGAAACAGACTCAAACGCTAGAGTTCACTTCATGCTCAACAACGTGTTGTGCCTACTTGTTTCTAGCTTAACTTATCTTTGTTACACCAGCATTCAAGGGCAATACGCATGGTGCTACTCACCATGAAGTATCGTTTGCAACCTATTAGTGGATAACACCAACAGCCACGGGCTAGACCCAATAAGGTACACGTTCGGCGAAGTCCCTCCGCACCTGGAGTCTAGTCTAGTAGACTTACGAAGTTATTCACTTTTACTAACCGCCCACACTTAGCGATATAAACTTGTGTCTTACAAAGAATGATATGATGTTTAGTCTTTTACTTCATAAGTATGTGTGTTATTAATTGTTAACTGGTAACCTAAGTGTTTTCAAAGAAAGCTCCCTTCCAAATCCTACTATCTCTCCTAGACTATAAGACACAGACAAGGCCAAACACATACACAGACATTGATGGATACTAATTCATCAAAGCACAGGTTAATCATGCTCTTCCGACGGTCCCTAACTTCAACTCTTAGGAAGAAACCATTCGTGCCGGAACTAAACGCATCACAAGCTTAATCATGGTTTGTTCATGTTCATTTAATGTTATTAGATCAAGAAATAACATTGAAGACAAGATTCAGTGCTCAAAACACAACATTTCACAGAACATAGGCTTTGGCGCACGGTTAGCCTCTTTGGCACGGGGTAAAACCTCTCTGAATCCTCAATCTACTTCTAGTCTACTTTTAGAGCACGCTGAAAGCTCTTAACGAGCACTAAAAGCTCCTAGGAAGATTAAGATGCTTTCTGGACCATTTTGGCATGCGCTACTCCCCCTACAGGCACGATAAAAACTCTCTGAATTGATTTCCCACTTTCTGGTTCCGTTTTGGCGTGCGCCTAACTTCCATGCATGCGTTAAAACCTAAAAACTGCTCTAAACATTAGTTTTCTGCAATTTAATGAATTCTATCCAATTCCAAACAGTATCAACATCGAATTACTCAGAAAAACTACAGTAAAACATCACTTAAACATATCATAACATTCTACACTTTAACAACAACGTTTAGACATGATTTCAAGCACAAAAACAACACTACGACTCAATCTTATAATCATAAAATTTAATTAAACCATAGGAAAATCCTCTTACCTTCTTAGAAAGAAAAAGCAAAGCCAATGCTCAAGAACACTACAGCAAACTTGATCCATCAACTAAAAACCTTAATCAAACTCCAAACTTTTGGAATCCACACCATCCTCTTCTCCCGTTGATTCTGAATTACTAATTGCTTATGAAAACCGTCAAAGATATTGTGATAATTTTGGACAACCATCTTTGATTTTTTTCCAATTGAGAGAGGCACAGTTTGAACTTGTTATGTACCTATAGATTAGAAGTTTTGAGGATACAAAAACTAGTTCGTTTAGTAACCAAGTACAAGTTTGCTTAGTAGTCTGACATGTGAATTGTATAGGTTTAGTCAAACTTTGTTTTTATTGTTCTTGAAGCTAAATTAGTCTAAGTTAGAAAAGGTTGAAGATTTAGAAGACCAGACTCTCAGTCCATCTTCACACGACATACTACTTCCAAGAGAAGCATTTTCGGATGAAGCAAAAACAAACTAGCAACTCAGTTATAAGCCAAGGGAGAAAATCATTTACAAAACAGACGAGTAATCATCAGTCAGACGATCATTTAAAGGGTGTGTATCCATCCAAGTGATCAAATATGATCCAACAGCTACAAATTCATACAAGTAGAGAAGTTAGCATCCGACGGATTTCTAAAGCTAAAAGTAAATTTCGATAAAGCCATCAAGTACAAGCATCCAACGGGCAAAAGCTGAAGGGTCCTTTTTGAATTAATGACAGCTCAGCATTCAATAAGAGCCTCTCATTAATGCAACGGTTAAGCTACCATACAAAGAGAATAAATGCAAGACGAAGAGAAACTAAAAAGAACATGCTGGAACAAAGTTTTGTGAAATCAGCTCTATAATATAATCCTTCAACATCTTCAAAAGCTTACAATTCTACATATAGAAATCAAGTAGATCACAAAAGGCACTCAAAGAAATATCTAGAGATCTACTTGATCCAAGAGCTGCCAATAAAACTAAAAAGAAAGATCCACTCAATCTCTCACCTTGTATCATCATTTGATATAGCACCAGCTCAATCAACAATCAGTTTACAAGGTAAAGGAAAACATGTCGAAGCATCTGCGGGGTGTGAAGAAAATGAAGAATAGATGAGTCATTGGAGAAAGAGAGTTCTTCAGATAAGATTCGTGCAAATAGACCATTCAAGCATCTGCGGGGTGTCAAGGATTGTCTATTTAGAGTGTGAAGCACCTGCAGGGTGTCAAGGCTACTTACCTATTGTATTAGAGTATAGTACAATAGTGAAACCTTTTAAGTCACAGGGGAAGCGGTCACGTAGGAGATTACGCCACTCCGAAGGTCAATAAAAACTCCCTGAATCTTTTACATTTTAGCACTTTACTTTCAGTACTAGAGTAATCCATTGCACACTACATAACATAGAAAACCAAGCCAAGGCTTATTTTGAACAATAACATATTTCTGCTACACTCACTAAGTGAAACAGACCATCTTAGTAAAACAGACGAGTACTACCACTAGTCTGTCTTACTCACTTAGTTCATTTATTTGTGAGTAACTCCTAAAGACGGAGTGAGTTCATTCACCCCCATCTGAAATTTCACAAGCCTTGTATTAAGGGACCAACAAGTGGTATCGGAGCGTGTCTCCTAAAAATAGACGCCTTCTAGATCTGTTTGTTGGAGTGATCCATTGCTTGCGTTTTCAAGGTTTCATATAATTCATTATTTCAGCATGGAATCTAATAGTACAATCGTTGGAGTACCTACCTTTTCTATTTCAAATTTTGATGAATGGAAAATGCGTATGCAGACGCACTTAGCTACAATCCATGAAGATAGGGTCACTGTGATTGAGGATGGTCCGATCACCATCATGAAACCAAATACAGATCATGCCACACAAACAGCTAAGCCATAAGTGAGAAAACCAAAACATGAGTGGATAACTGAAGATAAAAGTATCAACAATCTAGATAATGTTTCCAAAGACACGATAGTGAAGACCTTGGATAGCAACATGTTATTGAAGAACAAAGGGTGCAAAACCGCTAAATATATTTGGAAGACTCTTATCAAATACTGTGAAGGAACATAAGCTGTCAAAAGAAATAAACTAGCAGTAGCTGTTCAAAAGTTTGAGACATTCCAAATGAAATCTTGAGACACTGTTGAGAAGATGGAAGCTCGCTTTCATGAGATCCTAAATGAGCTACAAATTCTAAATCAAAAATACACTTAGAAGGAGATCTGCATGAAGATTCTTAAAGTTTTCTTAGAATCATGGGATATAATGAAAACGGTACTAGCTGCAATGAAAGATCTTATGAAACTAGATATAATGGAGATCTTCTCTTATCTGATAGCCTATGAGTTCAAGTTGAACAATAAAGCGAAGAAGAATGTTCAGGAAATACCAGCTCTTATTGCTCCCACTAGAGAAACATCTAAGCATGTCACTAAGACAATGAAACAAAGTCAAATCAATCAACTGCAAGATCAAATGGCTTTGATCATGAGAAATGTCAAGGATCTGCCTCACTCAACTAGAAAATTTCAACAACAGTATCAGAACAGAAGAGATGATTGTTACTTAAGGAGAGATCACGATAGAAGAGATGATAGACGAAAAGTCGAAGAGATATCATAGAGGTGACCAGAGGGACGGTCATAGAGATGATCGAAGAGATAACAAAGATGATCCAAAGAGACCTAATCGTCAGAAAAGGAAGAAACAAGAAGAACTGTTGTGTTACAACTGTAACAAACCAATTGACTTTAAATCCGATTGTCCGGTACCTATCAAAAGAACCAGAGATGAGAACAGACGAGCCTATAAAGCAGATGACAGCTCATCTTATGAGAGTCTAGCTGAGCCCTTATTTGATATAGATGACAATGCTTTCATGGCAATGGAGGAAAATGATAAGGTAATATCACTATTCTCTGACTCTGCATCTTCATCCGGTTCATGTTCCAGCGCTGAAATTCAAAATTTTGAGACTGTAGACATTCAAGGATTTAAAGATCTTAACGAGTTTGAAGAAATTCAAACAAACTGCGATCTCATAAAGAATGAAAATGAATCTCTAAAATCTGAAAATCTTAAATGGAAAGTAGAGTCATTCAATTTAAGAAATAACAAATCTCTAATGATAGATGAAGCCACACCCGATCTAAATAAGGAAATACAATTTCAGATGAAGCGTGTCACATCAATCATTTGTGAGTATAAACCGGCCAAAAGACTTGGGCCAAGTGTAGCATGGGTTACTCATAATAGACGACACTTGTCAAGTCTTACCCAAAGTTCAGATCTTAAGATGGTACACCTTACGGAATGGCTTTCAAACCTGAACCAAAAGGCAGAAAGGTCAAGCTAGTCAAGTTTTTTAAATTTTTCAGTGAAAAGACCTGTCAATTATGAGACCAAAATAATTGACAGATCAAAGAATCATAAGGTCAGGAGGAATAGCTGATTATACCCTTCTGATGACGACTGGAACATTAGTCTTCCTATCCAATTCAGGAAATCTAATGTCAGGAGGAACATTCCTAAAAGTAGACCGGTAAGGCATCATAGACCTGTTTCTACACACCAGAAGATTCCTAACAGAACCAGACCAGTGTTTAGAAAGACATCCAAGATGATCACTGAGCCGGAACTTAAGAATGTTCACTGTCAAGCTTACAATCCAAAAGGCAGAGAATTTAAATAAAATGGTGGAAAGTCAATAAAAAAAATTTATGCAATTTCATTTGATTATTCACAAAAGTGGTGTAAATGCCTAAGAGTCCCCCCATTCAAATACAGACTAGGCATTACATCATGTGGCACTAGCCCTGTTGGACCCAAACAGATTTGGGTACCTAAATCCAACTAATGTTTTATGTAGGATGTCTGGTACATAAATAGTGGATATTCCAGACACATGACGGGCAACAAACACTATTTGAAGAATTATCAAGATAATGATGGACCTAGAGTTACATTTGGTGAAATGAGAAGCCTGAAATCACCAAAGGAATTGGAAGCATAATCAAGAACAATTTGGAAATCTTCAATGTGACTTACGTTGAAGGACTTAAGTACAATCTTCTCAGTGCTAGCCAATTCTGTGACAAAGGATATGAAGTTCTTTTCATCAAGAAGAAATGTCGAGTGATAAGTGAAGAATCTGGACAGACGATCTTAACTGAAAATAGGAAGAAGAACATGTGCATAGTAGACTGGTCAACTGCAACATCAGAAGTATGTCTACTAGTACAATCCAGACCAAAGATAGGTCGTTTGTGGCACAAACAATTGAGTCATCTTAATTACAACACAATCAATAGCTTGGCAAGAAATGATCTGGTGAGAGGACTTCCAGGCATGGTCAACAAGAAGGATAGCATTTGTGATTCCTGTCAAATGGGAAAACAAATCAAAGCTTCATTCAAGTCAAAATCAACACCTTCAACAAATCGCGCTCTACAACTTCTACATATGGACTTGTTTGGACCAGTGACACCAATAAGTGTGAGTGGAAAGAAGTATACATTGGTGATAGTTGATTTCTCAAAGTATACATGACCGATTTTCCTCAACAAGAAAAAAAACTCTCAAGAAACTGCCAGATCTACTAAAAAGTCTTCAGAATGAAGAGAGTCTAACAGTAATCAAGATTAGATTTGACAGAGGGATTGTATTTCTGAATAAAGTCATCAAAATTTATTGTGAAGACAATGGAGTACAACATAAATTGCCTACTGCATGAACTCTACAGGACAATGGAGTAACTGAGAGAAGAAATAGAACTTTAAAAAAAGTTGCTAGAACAATGATAGCAGAAGCTAAATATGTCAAAAGGCTATTGGGCAGAAGCAGTTAACACTACATGTTATACTCATTATAGATAAATAAAAAATAAATTCAGACAAAAAATACCTTATGAACTGTGGAATGGGAAAAACCCAACATCTCGTAATTTCACATATATGGAAGCAAGTGTTTGATGCATAATATTGGAAAAGATTAGCTGAAGACATTCGGTGCCAAGGCAGATGAAGGAATATTTTTGGGATACTGAGATGTGAGTAAGGCCTTAAGAGTTTTGAATAAAAGGACATTATCTATACAAGAATCAGTCCTTATCTTCTTCAGTGAGCCAAACTTCAATACCGATTTACCTAAAGAAGATCAAACGACAGACAAGCCAATATATGTTAATATTGAAATAAGACAAATCAATTCAATAGAACCAAACGATTTTTATCCTACAATTGAGCAAGGTACAAGTAAAGAAGAAATGCAAACGACACCAATAACAGAGCAAAATTTAAACTGGCTGAGAGACCATCGAGCAGAACAAGTTCTTCGAGATCCAAACATTGGTGTTGGAACTAGAAGACAACTTGAAACCATGCTCACATGTTTTCTATCAGATATGGAACCCAAAACTATTAAAGATGCTTACAAAGATGCTGATTGGATAATACCTATTCAAGAAGAACTCATTGAATTTCAGAGAAATCAAGTCTAGGAACTCACAAACAGACCATACCACTCAAATATCATTGGAACAAATTGGATATACAGGAACAAGATGGATGAAAATGGAGTCATCATAGATACAAGGCAAGAAGGGTAGAAAATGGGCTATTCACAAGCTGAAGGATTTGACTTTGATGAGACATATGCACCAGTGGCAAGATTATAAGCAATCAAACTATTTATAGCATATGCTGCTAATCAGAACTTCAAAGTGTTTCAAATGGATGTCAATTCAGCTATATAAATGGACTACTCAAAGAAGAGGTTTATGTGCAACAACCACCTAGATTTGAAATCAGAGGACAAGAAGACAAAGTCTACAAGATCAACAAAGCACTTTATGGATTAAAACAAGCACTTAGAGCTTGGTACCAGACGTTCCCAAAGTTTCTTATGGATAATGGATTTGAAAAGAGGACAATCGACATGACATTATTCAGTATTCGACATGAAAATTGCACACTACTAATACAAATTTATGTGGATGACATTTTCTTTGAAAGTCAAAACACCAAGCTATAAGAGAAATTTTCCAATCTAATGAAATGCAAGCTTCAATTGAGCATGATAAGAGAACTCAATTATTTTCTAAGGACTTCAAGTCAAACAAATGGAGAATGGAATTTTCATTAATCAAAGCAAATACATCAAGAATTATGGAATGGAATCAAACTCAAAGGCTGCAACAACTATGTTAGCAAATCTACACTTGGATAAAGATTTTAATGGAAAAAGTGTGGATCAAACCAAATGCAGAGGTCTGATAGGTTCATTATTATATCTAACTGCAAGCAGACAAGACATATCATTTGTTGTTGGAGTGTGTGCAAGATTTCAATCAGATCCAAAAGAGAGTCACCTAGCTGCTACAATATGAATGTTGAAATATCTCAAAGATATAGTTGTCTTGGGATTATTTTATCCAATAGAAGTGATTATTGCAAAGTGGATAGGAAAAGTACATATTGTACCTATCAAATTCTAGGAAATGGACTAGTATTTTGGTTTAGCAAGAAGCAGACGTCCATTGCAACATCTACAACAGTAGTAGAGTATGTAGTTGCAGGAACTTGTTGTGCACAAGTCTTATGGATAAGACAACAACTCAGAGACTATGCAATTGAAGAAAAGGGGATTCCAATCATGTGTGACAATATAATTGCTTTATCAATATCAGAGAATCCAGTACAACATTCCAAAACAAAGCATATTGATATGAGACATCATTTCATACGAGATCATATGGAAAAAAGGGATGTAAGGCTGGTCTACAACAAAACAGACGACCAGTTAGCAGATATCTTCACCAAACCTCTTCATGAGAATAGATTTACAGATTTGAGAAGTCTTATTGGACTAATGGACCTTTCATAATCCTGCTAATCAAAAGAAATTAACCAATGTATTGTATCACTGTCAATTCGAGTGAGCTCACTTGACAGATAAATCATTGTGTTTAATGTTTTTATAAAATTAGTATTGGATTCCCAAACATTTGGTTATCAAACATTTTTTAGGTCTTCATATTTGTTTTCATGATTAGAACTAGTCTAAAGAAGGACTAGACAACTAATGAAGACAGACTAGTCAAAGACTCTCAAAACGGACGACTCCTAAATGTAATGGAAGTCAACCAGACAATATTTATATTCTAATAAAGTACCATGAAATATCAAATCACATTGAAGATGAAAAGTGTTACGGATTTAATGTGCAAATTATTATTTAATCAAGTGTTACGAGAAATGTTACACCAGACTACTTGGTACATTAAGCACATGAAACGAGGAGTTAGTGGGATAGTTTCATGGAGTCCTAATGAAAATGGACACATGGAGCAAGAGCATTGTCCAGACGTCTAATGATTGAAATTCTGATAGCATTAAGATGATGTTTTGTGTCTCTAAATTTCCATAAGTGGGGATTTATGCCTATATCACGATCTCCAAAATCAGAAGCCATCATTACGGCTAGAATACCTATGATCGGTGTATTGATATACACAATCCCCAGATCATTTATATTGCTACTGTTCATTATCTATATAACCTCCACCCCCAACCCTTTCACATTACAACTTTTCAAAATTTGAAAACCATTTTCAAAACCCTCCTTCAAAGAACACATCATAATCTTCGTCTTCACTTGAAATCTTATCAAAAATCCAAACATGGTTCATGATCAAGCTCACACTGGGCAAACCTTCAACTTAGATGGATTTCTAGCCACCACAGACAACACCCCGTTTGCTACATCCGTTGTAAACTACTTCTGTCGGACAATCATCCATTTACTTGTAGATTATCGCAATCCATGATACATTCCCGAAGATCTTTTTGTGTTCTGGATAAATGCAGTGTACAACAAGAGAAATGAAGAGATAATCACAAATATACAAGGAAGTGTATTTCATATCAACAAAGACACCTTCCACACTGTGATGGGATTTGAAAACGGTCACACTTCTAAAACATGACTCATTCATATCGCTTATCGAACAGTGTTCTTCAATACAATTATCTGGAATACTCGAATGGAGATTGAGATTGGAGAAAGAACTCAAAAATTGAACAACAACTTTCGAACTCGTGCTGATATGATTTTCAGAGGCTTATCCAAGAGCACAACCGGGAAAATATGACTCTCAGGAGAGTTACTCAAATTGTTGCATGTTGTTCATACAGAGGGAAACTTCAAATTGGGAGAATACATTTACAACAAATTGCCGGATCAATTGATCAAAGAAAAGAATACAGAAAGCACTCATAGAAGGAAAGCTGATGGTCCTTCAACTTTGCCAAATAATTTGGATTTAAAATCCAAACGCAACTAAGAAGGTTTGGCGTGAATATGAGAAACAATTTTGAATACCAAAATCTCTTTCCTTCCTCATCATGAAAAGAAAAAAAGAGCACATGCCTACGAAAGGAAAAGAACAATCACAACGGTCTTATCCTCGGCACCAGAAAATGCTCTGGGACGTGCTTCAGCATCCGGGATAGAAGCATCAACTAGAAAATGACCTACAAAATGAACCAAGACAGTGGTAGAATGATAGAGGGATCTAGAAATAGAAATTCAACCTCCCTTCATTCTACCAATTGCTCCATCTCCGGCCATACCACATGTATAAATTCCTATTGTTCTAACAGTGCATATCGTCGATATATCCTCCTTAGATGATGAAGATGCAATATCTCTGACCGAGATCATAAAGAAATCCACTTCTCAATCAACACTTTCTTAGAAAGTTGGCTTGCAATCTGAATTCGTTGGTACATAGGGGATATGCCACTCTTAGTTGAAGAATTGCATGTTCATGATGAAAGGAATATTGAAAGTGTGAGAGAAGAAGTAATGGTTCCACAAGAAACATCTCAGGTAGAAACAAAAGAAGAGACTAGTCCGTTGAGTGGATAGACCAGCACTCACCAAGATGTAGCTTGATAACACCAATCTATAGATCTTGATCCTGCTGAGCAATCGAGTTCCAGTGAAGAAGAAAATGAGCCCTCTGACTCACCTCATGCACAAGATTACCTAACTCTCGATCCTTACTATGTGCATCCATATAATCCTCTTTACGAGCAGAATATGAGGGTGGTCAACTGGTTGAAGTGGAAAGTCAGTCCTGTTGAGATTCAAGATCTGAAAGATAGGGAACTGAAGATGTAGGATGAAGCTTGGGTAAGGTATCTACTGAGAAAGGATAAAGAGGAAACTCAATCAAAAACCAGTTTTCTGACCTTCATTGATCCATAAAGACTGATTAATGCCACATACACCATCCTTATGGAAATGATGGCAAGATCTCCTAGCCAAGAGCCCACTTCTCCTAAAAATGACAATGATAAAGATGATATTGATAACAATGATGATTCTGATGATGATGATGGTAATGATGGGAATGACAGAGGTAATGTTGTTATAGAAATAAAATATGAAGCTGCTCAAGATACGGGCCCCATTGCAGATACTGAGATACTTTGGGAAAATGAGCATGGTGAAGATGTTAATCAAGAAGAAAGGCAACCAATTCAGGGTGAAGAAGTGTCCTTCACACTACCAGCATAGTGTACAAGATCTAGTTTATTGGACATTGCTCACGACGTTCAATATGCTGTGGATTGCATTCATATTCATCTTTAGTTCAGGCATGATCTGGAAGGTAAAGCTTTTGGGAGCCTGACTCAACAATTGAAATATCTGAATGTAGAGGGTGCACGACTCAGAAACGAAGTGGCAAATCTTGCAACCAACACTAGACCCTCACTGGTGTATATGATTGACCAATGCATGGTCAATCAACATCAGCGAGTGTTGGAGGGAATTCATTTGAGTAAGAATTTATTTGGAAGTAGACATGACTTCAAACAACAAAAGATCGATCGACTGGCAGGCCAGCTAAAGCCACATTTCGATTTAAGTGCATCCGGGACAGATGCACAAACCATGGCCATAAAAGAAGTTGTCGCTTCACTATCCCCAACATTCAATGAATTCCTAGAAAACCAAACTCAACTGAACCAAATTCTCATTGACTCCTTCTTAGATAATTCCAAAAAAAGGGAAGATGGGAAGGATAAAGATAAACATGATGATGCTGCTGGTGAATCTGAAAAGGGGAAAGGCCAAATTTGATGTTGTTTGAAAGGAGAAAAGAAAAGATGGAAGTTTTTTCTTTCTTGTATGGAGATCAGAAGGTGATGAGTCAGCCTTTATAAGTTCTTTTAGGAAGACAGATGGACAAGAGTCTGGTGGAAAGGTGAAGAATCCAGATTAGTGTTTTAAGTTTTATATTTCATATGTACTCCACTACTAGAAATTAGGTTTTTAATGAGAAGAAATTAATGAGGAGTTGAAATTTTGTCATTAATTGATATTTATAATGAGGAGAGCTAAAAAATATCTTACTTGATGACCAAATTTTAGGGCTCCTCATTATTGATCATAAATTCTCCTCATTAAAAATACAATAAATAAAATCTCCTCATTATTCATGTATTTTGTTTTTTAACTTAACTATTTTAATTAGGTATATACACTATTACACATTTACTCCCTCCGTCCCATTTTATTTGTCATGTTTGACTTTCCACACAGATTAAGAAAATTGTAGTTAATGGTTTGAATCATATTAAATGATCTAATATTTTTACACTTATGCCCTTTAAGTTATTGTTGAAGCATTTAATGCTACATATTTTTTATTGTAAATATTGTAAAGAGAAAATGATATTTGAAGAAGTTTAGCAATTAATGCACCAAGTTGACATTTATTTTGGGACAAACCAAAAAGGAAACATGAACAAATAAAATGGGAAGGATGGAATATTTAATAAAACCTACACATTCCTAAAATAAAAATAACGACCAGCCCTTCGTTTTCCTCATTCTTAAATCCGTAACACCCAAATCGGTTAAACCTAGTTCTCCCCTGCTCCATCGCCATCCCTATTTCTCATCTCCGCCGCCACAATACAGTAGCACCAACAGTCTATTGAGTATTTTGTGGTACTGAGTATTATGTTGATTAATTTTCAAAAACGATATTTCCTTTCATTTAAAGCTTTTATATTTATGTGATATTTTATGATATATCTGTCATTAATATATTTGGGTATTAGTTTATAAGGACTGATTTAAATACTTAATTAGGCATTTAGAACACATTTAAAAGATAATTGATTATAAAAACACATTTTATCCAAGTTTTATAAATTATCCTTCTACACAATTGAATAACTGTATGCGAAGAAAAAACACCCAACGACTCAGTTTCTTCACCTCCATGCTTCTTCTCCTTCCCCGCTTCATTCCTTGAATTATTTCAGACAAGACTTACGACTCTGTTCGATTTGCAGATCTATATAGTGAAGTGTATAGAAAGGGCAGAAAAATTGATGGAAGATAGAAATTGGAATTGGGTCCTTTAGAAATTGGATTTGGGTCCGCCATTGAAGAAAGTGGTGGCGACGGCGGCTTAGCTGAGGGAGAAGCGGGAGGTGGCAGATAATTTTCCTTCAATTTATCATCGGCCATTTCTGCTTGAACATCATTGGGTTTTGCAACCCGTTCCTTCCTTGGCACGCTGTGAAAAGATCGTTGCAGCTTCAAGCACACCGTTGGTTCCGGTGGAGTAGGCGGAGGTGGTAGGAGTGGCTTGTTTTCTAACTGTTTGCCTTGTTTCAGCATTTCAATAAGGCAACCATGACCTTGAATTTGAAGCAGCCATCCGCACATTTGGAGTTGGCGTCGCAACATCGAGTTAGCTTTGCGGGTGGCACCACTCCGTCTATAATCTCCCATTTTCTGCACCGAATTCACTATTGTTGTAGTTATTCCGACGACGACGGCCTTTTCAGAAGCTCCGGTGACCACAACGAAAAAAATCTCCTATTAAACAGATCAATATGGCTACCATGACCAACAGCATAATGATGACAAGAGAAATTGGTTTTGCCATAGATTAATAAATATTATATCCTTTGACTGGAAGTTGAGACTGAGTAAGTTCATCTTTTTGCCTTTGAGTTTTGTGGAATTCTTGACAGAGAATCCCTTCTTCTGGGATACCCAATTGAGTGACAAACAAAGTCTATTCTAATGTAGAAGAGTTTTCCGGTTTATTCAAAGAAAGTTGAAAAGAAAGCCTTTTTAAGACTCTGTTCCAAACAGATAAGAAAGAGAGACAAAGCAATAATGCTGATGAGTATCTTCATGGGTTTAGTCCAGAAGAAAATGTCAATTCAAGAAAGATGCAATGGGGTTTTGATGGATTCAAGAAATTGAAGAAGAATGATTCCAATGATGAAACAGCTCCTATATCGGCATTGAAAAAAAAAAGGAAAGTCAGGACCCAGCCACCTATAGAAAAGGGACAAACAAACACTAAGCAAATCAAATGGAAGTTGAATCCCTATGATGAACAATCAGATTCCTTTGTTGACAACAAGGTCTACTAGCTAAGATGTGCCCCAATATTTTGCATTTTGGATGTAGATGGGACATGTTTTTTGTTCAAAAAGCTGATATTTTTGCTTAATGTTCATTTGCAGTGACACTGAAAATGCATTGATATGTGATTTGATCTTAATAAATTGTCACTGAGGATGCAACAACAAAATGGTTGAATTGATCATAGTGTAAAACATATTTACTGATATGAGTCCTACACCATGATTAATGTTGTTAACGTGCGTTGTTTCATTTTGTTTGACAGTTTTGTTGTGGTATTATATTTTCATAGTCCTATTTGACTTTTAGAAGTTCTTCAGAATAATGCTACCTCCACAACAGTTTGTCACAACACACTTTTACACCACTGATCATGATAGAATCGATAATAATCAATGGATCCTACACCATTTTATTACAAAACTAGCACTATTACAAGTGCAAAGCCTTTTTGTATTCATCTTATATTTTTCTTTTGGGTAATTTTTGCTAATTGATTATGAACTTTTTGCTAGTAAAATTGTCTTTGGAATTTTGAACGCATGTTGTTTAATTGTAGCAATGCTCTTTTAAATCTTGAGAGATCATCAAACAGCATGTCTAGAGGGAGGAACCATGAGAAACCATTGTGGACTGATGATTTTGATTGCATTCTTTCTTTAAAGTTATTGTACGAACCTGTAACTACTCCTTGTGGGCATTCGTTTTGCCGGTCATGTCTTTTCCGGTCAATGGACCGTAGTAAGTTCCTCTTTCAATTTCAATTGAAATGAGAATATTTTGGAAGAATAAAAGTTTGGGGCCATAGATTTTAGTTGGCCATTTTCATTCTAACCACCTCTGCAACTGTATTTTTTTTCCATTCACCAAGCAATTAATGAAGTGACATTGATGTCACTGCATACAATTTGATACATAAATTTTGTAACTTTGTAAATAATTATAGTGTCACTTTGGTGCTGTGTCAATTTTATGTAGTGTCACTGTCGGTGTTATTTTGATTTAATGCATAGACAATTGTCACTGCATCGATAATGTCAGTGCATAAATCGGTACAATAAAATGTCACTGCATAAATCGCTACAATAAGAGTCGCTACGATAAGATGTCATTGCATCACGGTGTCACTTTATCGCGGTGTCTCTACATCGTGGTATCACTTTATGAACCGCTGCATAAGGTGGCGTATTGGGTTCCTTTTTTCTGCATTTTAGTCAAATGAATAGAAATGAACAACTTTTGTTGGGATTAGGCTGAAATTGAAAACTAGTAGTATAATTGAGTTGTGATTTGCGGAAGAAAATGATTTCTAGAATTCTTATGAAATGATTTTTGAAATTCTTCATTAAATGATAGGTGGGTGTCCTCCACAACAATCAAGCAAATCGGCAATTTAAAGGATTTTGGATTCCCTTGTGGTATCTTTAAGATGTGTATGCGGGCTCTTTTATCAGTTATGTGCATTGCACTGCAGATAAAATGTTGATGTCACTACATATTTGATTGTCGATGTCACTGCATAAATTGTTGATGTCACGCATATATGATTGCCGATGTCACTACATAAAATGTTGATGTCACTGCATATTTGATTGCCGATGTCACTGCACAAATTGTTGATGTAACGCATAAATGATCGCCGATGTCACTACATAAAATGTTGATGTCACTACATATATGATTGCCGATGTCACTGCATAAAATGTTGATATCACGGGTCTCTTTTGCTTAAAATGATGCCTAAGTTTTTTATTTTATTTTAGTATGGATACCAACTTTGAGGTTCCTGTTTAGATGCAATTGCATAATCTTCATCGCGGTGTCTCTGCAATGCGGTGTCACTTCATCGCGGTGTCTCTGCATCGAGGGTGGTCACTACATCACGGTGTCTCTTCATCAGAATAGCCACTGCATCGCGGTGGTCAATAGATTGAGGGTGGTCAATGCATCACGATGGTCACTTGTGATTGGAAGTGTCTCTCGCGATCGAGGGTGTCTCGCACCGCGCGTCTCAGATCGTGGATGGTCACCGTGATCGTGGTGTCTCTCGTGATTGGGGTGGTCACCGTGATCGCGGTGTCTCTGCATCGGGGTGGCCACTGCATTGCGGTGGTCAATGCATCGCAATGGTCACTGCATTGTAGGTGTCTCTGCATCGCGGCGTCGTTGCATCGCGACGTCTCTGTACCGTGATGGTCACTGCATCATTGTGTCTCTGCATCAGGGGTGGTCTCTACATCGCGGTGTCTCGGCATCGGGGTGGCCACTACATCATGGTGGTTAATAGGTTGAGGGTGGTTAATAGGTTGAGGGTGGTCAATGCATCGCGGTGGTCAATGCATCACAATAGTCACTGCATTGGAGGTGTCTCTGCATCCTGGCATCTTTGCATTGCGACATCTCTGTATTAGGGGTGGTCAATACATCGTGGTGTCTCTGCATCGGGGGTGGTAAATGCATCGCGGTGTCTCTGCATCGGGGGTGGTCACGGCATCGCGGTGTATCTGTATCGGGGTGGCCACTGCATCACGGTGGTCAGTAGATTGAGAGTGGTCAATGCATCGCGATGGTCACTGCATTGGAGGTGTCTCTGCATCGAGGTGTCTCTAAATCGAGGCGTCTCTGCATCGCGACGTCTCTATATCGGGGGTGGTCACTGCATTGTGGTTTCTCTGCATCAGGGGTGGTTACTACATCGCGGTGTCTCTGCATCGGGGGTTGTCACTGCATCGGTGTGGTGAATGCATAGGGGTGGTCAATGAATTGCGGTGGACAATGCATCAGGGTGAACAATGCATCGCAGTGTCACTGCATCACGGTGGTCACATCATCGCGGTGGTCACTTCATCGCGGAGGTCAATGCATCGAGGTGGTCAATGTATCGCAGTGGTCATTGTATCGTGGTGGTGAATGCATCGGATGGTCAATGCATCGTGGTGGTCACAAAAAAAACTTTCACGTCTAGAAAAAAAAAAAGAAAACTAAAACTCTCATTTCCAGAATAATAAT
The DNA here is from genome assembly GCA_026214975.1 of Gentiana macrophylla. NCBI lineage: Eukaryota > Viridiplantae > Streptophyta > Magnoliopsida > Gentianales > Gentianaceae > Gentiana > Gentiana macrophylla. The sequence goes on along the minus strand of CM047808.1, from coordinate 50,624,704 downwards.
AATTAGAAAAAAAAAACAACAACAACAACAGGTGCGCCTGTTTGAAAAAAAAAAATTAAAAAAAAGTTAAAAAAAATAATAAACATTTGCTTCATTAAGGGTTTTTTTTTTGTCTATCTATCTAATTTGTGTCCTTATAACCAAATAAGATTTCTTAGTGTCCTATTTGCTTAATTAAGTCTAATATGTGTCCTTTTGGACATTTTCCCCTAATATATTTTGGAGTTTAAGTGTTTTTGCAGGTATAAGTTTAATTAAATGCAAATAATTAATTAGTGATGACTAAATAAATTTAATGTGACACAACATTTGTAAAGGCATCTATATGCAATACATTTGTGTTAAACACATAAATTTATTTTTTAACATATCTAATTTTTATATGGCATTTAGTTAAATTATTGAACCATTTTATTTAATCTGATCCCTAAAATATATCCGGCCTTCTCATGTTTTTTTCCTTAACCAAATAAACCTATTTCCTAAATCAAAAGACTTCTGTTGTTTACAGCCGATCCCCCTTCCCAAAAATCAAATCCCCAAAATCTCTCCTCCACAACTCCCGTGTTTTGCTCTGTAATGAAACGGATCTATTGAAATCCTTCTATCACCTCAGCAACCTCGTGTTAATTAAGGAAGGTATGAGGTGTAAAGCTCCCTTCTTTACCGTTGTGCTGCTGATTCTTTGCGATTCGAGCTTCCACGTTTCGTAAAAACGTTTATAGAAGGTTCGTTGATGTAACGATGCAATCTTTACACTGATTTGATGCTGCCTTCGGTTTTGCAACATGCTAATTTTATTGGGTGGATCACTCCTTTGTGGAGCCCAAGCCCACTAAATAATTGCAAAAATAAAAATATGTCAAGTAGTATTTAAGGGAACAAATTAGGTTAATTTTTCCCTAATTTTCACAATCTTTTACAACAAAAAAGAGAAGAAACTCGCAGCAATTTTCTGTGACGATTGGACATATAAACGGACACCGATCGGCACGCAATTTTGAGGGCTTGTTCGTCTCTCATTCTTTTTCAATCTGAACGGTGGAATTTACGTTTCAACGGTTCAATCTCCGGGAAATCGTCCACGACCGGACTGCTGCGTTTCTGCGCGTTTTCGGTGATATTTTTCTACAACTCTTGTATTTTGCATTCTTAGTTGATGCTCTGGTGTAGTTGAGTTGGTTTATGTGTTTGATACACTTTTGTATCATCTTTTTCTGATTAGTGGAGTTTTGTGGGCCTCGGCCTCGTGGTTTTTACTCTCTCACAACGAGAGGCGTTTTCCACGTTAAAATTGTGGTGTTGATTTTCTTTGCGTTTTGTTTCACTTTATTTGTGATTTGATTTCGTTGGGGCTGCCTCATTTAATTCCATTGCGTGTAATTGAAAAGACTTTGTGGGTATTTGTGATACGTGTGGTATTGCGGTTGTTTGTTTTCCCAACAAGTGGTATCAGAGCCCAGGTGAGTTAAATTAAGTCTACTCTACCATTCCAAGGTTTTAACCTCACATCTCAGTGCCGCCTTAGGGTAGGTCAAAGAGATGACGGTTAAATCGAGACAATCTCATCAATGAATAACTTGTGAGAATCGAACATCCCACGAGAATCGAACATCCCTTTATTCATTGACTACATTTCTTTTTTAGCCTAGATATTATCAAAAATATCCTTTATGAGTGTGACCTACTATATTGGATCTCTTAGGTACGCCCCGAGTCTGCCGTCTTAGGATAGGTCAGTGACCCGACGAGTACCCGGAAATCCTATCCTTTCGGAGACCAAGCCATGAATGTTGATAGGGGTGAACACCATCCTTAGGGGGATGAAATCAAAGCGCCTCGAGGCGTCACCCTTCTCTCACTCACTTGTATCTATAGTAGAGGCCGTGGGGTTGGCCGTCGCCTCCCCCGCTCCACTCAATATTTTGGAAGTGGTGGTGGGTTAACTAACCACGTCTTTTTGATGTTAACATAAAAGCACATCAAATCAAGGATTCCGAATGGTGTCGGTAACGTAGGCAAGCCTACCCATCTTATTTGTTGGAACATATGTGACAGTCGGACGAAATCTGGTCAAGACAGCCCCATTGAGATAAGAAGGAATCACCCTTCCGTTCTCCGGTGGACCTTAGTCTTGCCAGACCCCTGTGCATACATCACACTATGAGGGTTAAGTCGGTCGAGCCTAGCTCAGTTGACCACCCAACCTATAAGCGAACCGTTTTTATCCAAGATTTATTGTTCTTTTACTATCATTCAATCTCGTAGACGCTACGAATTAAAAACGTGATCTCGTTTGGGCTTTAAGGCGGTTCACCGAGAACACACACCGAAAGGCTTAACGATTTCATAACCCGTCCTCGGATCTTTAATTAGTTACTAAATTAATCAATTACCACGTATTAATTAAATTTCAACTAATTACGCGAGTTTGTATACATGCCTATTTTAATTACCAAAATTAAAATTCTACATGTATGCAAGGAGTGGATTTATGATATGATGCATGTCATAGCAATTCCGATTTTATATCTATTTTATGATCAAACACATAAAAAATAAATTGCGGAAAATTTTAACACCGAGATGGATTGTTGATACCCCCGTATCTAATCTATCCTAGGAAAACAGTAAATTACAATCTTGTTGTCTTCATATCTTCGATCTTCGAACCTTGAACCACGAACCGCGAACCCGAAAGGAGAAGGGGCCTTTATTTTATAAAATAAAATAAATTTTTTTTTTTCGAATTTTTTTTTTGTTTTTTAAACCTGCCGTGATATTCCAGAAAAATAAATGATTTTTTTTATATTAAACAACGCCAATTTGTATAAAAACAAATTAGGGTTTGATAAAAAATATCAAACCCTAGTCGTGGGATAGAAAAAAAATAACAAAAAAATTTCAGCCCCGACTCCTATTCATACCTCGAGTTCCGTCTTCAACTCGTGTTCTTCGTGTTCTTCATCGTTTTTCCGGAATAGCAAAAAAATAAAAACTAGCCGAAAAATAAAGAACTAAAAAACAACAACTTTTACATCAATCCTATGCTCAATTGTTACTAAACAAAGGAGCTACAAAAGATCTAACGAGTAAACAGTACCAACCCCAATCTATCTCTTCAACCAAGACATTCATAGCATAAAAAATTAAAACAAAATTTTTGGCCCCTATAAATTTTGGGACAAAAAATCTACATGTTTACCACTCCTAGATCTAATATTTCATACGTATAAATATAGATCACCTTGGTCTCTAATACCACTGTTAGTAATATCAAGCGCAACGGAAGCGATTTAAGGATGTAGATCTATAAAATACACGTAATAAAATAACTAGATCTATATCTACACAGGGGTTGTAGAGCATACCTCTTGGATCTCAAAATCCAAGTTGAAGAACCACAAAAGAAAGATTGCAAGAAGATGTGAAGAGCACTACAATCTTCCGTACGTGTGATCCAAGCAACTCCCGGTGGAAGGAAATTCTCGACTCGAACCCTTGCGATATGCTACCCGGAAAAACCTCCAAGATTTTTCCTCAACCCCTTGGCCGAAATTTTTCTATCTTCTCTCTAAGAGTTGATAGTCGAAAATATGTGTGTTGTAAGGCTTGGGAGAACTCTCTTTATATAGGAGAGTAAAACTTAACCTCCAAGGATTTTATTATGCAAATAAATAAATCCAATAAATAAAAGATAATCCCAAAATATTCTAAAACAAATCTAAAATAATTTTTATCTTTATTTATTACCATAAATATTTATCCAATAAATATTTTGTGCACATGTCTTATTAATACACAAGAAAACAATTTCTTGTTTCCATAAAAGGACTAGGGGCGAAAATTACCACTTATTGACCTAGTCAATATTAATTTTTTCTATTACACAATAATTAGGCCAAGATTATGAAAATGCCTTTTTCACATATTTAATTATTTAGCCCAACTAATTTAATAGTACACTAAACAATTAATTCACATATCATTTTAATAAAGTCCAACAAGAACTAAATTAATATTATTAGGATTCGACGTCCGAGAATAGCTATGCTATATTTGGAGGCACGTCGGGACCATGGACTAATAATCGCTCTCGATAAATCAAATAAATAATTATCATACGAACAGAATAATTATATTCGATAAATCAATCACAGGAATATGCCACCATAATCCCGTGACTGCACTCCTCCGATTATAAGATTATATTTATCTCCCCATGAGAATGATAATAAGCGTCTATTGATATAATCATTACATATGCTTTAATCGTCCGTAGACTGTTCATTCTAAATCGGGAAGTTACCGTTAACCCTTTTTAGAATCTCTTATCCTTATTTACCATTAACCTTGGTGATCAATTAATTCATACAACTCACCTGGTAGCTAATCGATGTAATATGAACTCGCACGATCGATCGGTTTCTAGGATTAACAAATAAAGGAATCGTCTATCTACTTCCATAAATGGAAGGAATGGGTTCCGTGATCTGAGTGATAAACGGACTACTCACTCAATCCAAGACAATGCCAAGATGGGGTAATTCGGACCACGGACTCGGTGTAATCCTTAACCGTCAAGTCAAACTTCATACCGATTCAAGAAGTTGACTCGTGATCACATCAGATTAAGATATATCCATAAATATGATCATCCATTGTTTCGATAAGACTTCTCGAATACGGAATTATATCGTGAACTCTAATCAAATTGGTCCAAATTACTATATGATATATCTATCATATATAAATGCCCTATTAGGTTCTCTTAATCGAAAGTCCGGATAAGACAATCACACCTATTGTCGGCGCATTAATAGCACGTTAAGGAGAGACCCGATACTCTCGATTAACTTCACTACGGGCTAATTGTATTTTAAATACATCTTCACTAACTCAATCCTCCCGTGTATATCCCATACACTGAGTTAAGTGATTACATAAACGATATACTTTAGGGTTTTCTGCAGTGTAAATACTATTGTCACATCGGTGAATATGAGAATAATAAATATGAATAATAACATCATTTCATTTATTAAATAAAACAATTACAAAATTGTCTTTCGGGCATCACACCTAACAGTTGAATGTAGACTTCTTCTCTAAGAATCCCATTCAAGAATGTACTTTTAACATCCATCTGGTATACTTTGAATTTCTTGTGAGCTGCAAGGGCAAGAAATAATCTGATTGCCTACAACCTTGCAACTGGTGCATAAGTTTCATCAAAGTCTATGCCTTCAGCTTGTGAATGTCCTTTTGCTACAAGTCTAGCTTTGTTTCTGATGATATTCCCATCTTCATCAAGCTTGTTTCTGTAAACACATTTAGTGCCAATGATGTTTACATGATCTGGTTTGTCTACAAGTTCCCATACTTGATTTCTTTCGAACTCATTCAGTTCTTCTTGCATAGCTAATATCAAATCTTTATCTTTCAGGGCTTCTTCTATCTCTTTGGGTTCAGAATGAGATAGAAAACATGCAATCATTGCATCTAATTGATGTCTTGTTTGAACACCAGCTTGAGTATCACCAATCACATTTTCTTCTGGGTGATCTCTCATCCATTGATGTACTAGAGGTTGCATCAAGGGATCTAAATTATGTTGAACTGGTTCTTCATGAACTTGTTCTTGATTTTCTTCATCTTGATCATCTTGAACTGGGTCAGAATCATGTTGTTCAGTGGTAGGTTGTTAAGAAGTTGAAAACTGAGGCTGATCTTGTTATGATGATTCTGAAATTCTTAATCTTTCAAAGTCAACAAAAATTGATTCTGGTAAAACTGGGAACAAAGGCTGAGAAACTGGTTCTGGTCTGCTTTCAGTTTCTTCTCTAGGAAATTTTTGTTCATCAAATACTACGTGTATAGATTCTTCATGCTTAAGTGTCCTTTTGTTCAGTACTCTGAATGCTTTGCTGACACTTGAATAACCCAGAAATATTCCTTGATCAGCTTTAGGCTGAAAAACATGAAGTTGATCTTTTCTATTATTGTGTATGAAACACTTGCTTCCAAACGCATGAAAGTACGAAACATTTGGCTTTCTTCCATTCCAAATTTCATAAGTTGTCTTCTCATGCCTTTTATTCATGAAGGCTCTATTCTGTGTGTAGCATGCTGTATTGACTGCTTCTGCCCAATACTTTTCAGGCAATTTTGCTTCATGGATCATAGTTCTTCCTGCTTCTTTGAGTGTTCTATTCCTCCTTTCAGCTACCACATTCTGTTGAGGTGTTGTTGTTGCGGCATGTTGATGTAAAACACCATTTTCTTCACAGTATTCAATAATCACTTTGTTGAGGAATTCAATTCCTTTATCTGATCTTATCTTCACAACTGATACACTCTTTTGATTTTGAAGCCTCTTGAGAAGTTCTGTAAGCTTTTGCTTGGTTTCACTTTTCATGGTTACGAAAATAACCCAGGTGTATCTTCAATAATAATCTACCACCACCAATGTATACTTCTTTCCACTGATACTGATTGGTGTGACAGGTCCAAATAAGTCCATATGTAGTAGCTCTAGGACTCTTGCTGTGGAATGGTGAGATTTCATCTTGAAACCGGCTTTTACTTGTTTTCCTTTTTGACAGGCATCACATAAGCTATCCCCTTTTTGTAGGTAATCTCAGGTAATCCAATGACTAACTGTTTCTTGACAAGGGTGTTGATGTCTTCAAAATTAAGATGACTTAGTTTCTTGTGCCATAACCAGCCGATTTTTGATTTGGTAGGCACAAGTAAACAAGTTTCTGGAACTGCTGTAGTCCAATCTACAACATACATATTCTCTTTTATTCTTCTAGCTAAAAAAATTTGAAATGTTGTTTCATTGACGACAATGCAAAAATCTTTATCAAATGTGACTCTGTATCCCATGTCACAGAATTGACTAGTGCTGAGCAGATTGTAGTGCAGTCCTTCTACATAAGATACGTTCTTGATTGTGAGTCCATTTCTGATCAAAGTACCATAACCTTTGATATATCCTGGTTTATCTTTACTTCCAAAATTAACTTTTGGTCCATCTTTGGCAATAAAATTGGTAAGAAAGTCCTTGCTCTTTGTCATGTGTCTTGAGCATCCACTATCAAAGTACCATATATCCTTGAAAATAAATTAAACATTTTTAGGTACCCAACTCTGTTTGGGTCAATAGGGGTCAGTTGTCAGTACAACCTTCGGAATATATCCATTAGGTATCCTTCGGATATTGTTGCACTTATTTTCATATATGTAAGCCACACTCCTATAGTATCTATGCTTGGATTGTGTCTTATTTATATGGTCTCTCAGGTCCTTTGGCTGAAACTGATTTCCATGATGCTTTCTATTATTGAAACTTGAATAATAACCATCATTTCTTCTGTACTAAGATCTGGGTTGACCTTGGTACAGAGGTCTCTGCTGTGGACAAAAGTGAGTCCTTTGCTGACCTTTAAACTGAAACTTGGGATAAGTTTTCTGCCTGGAATGATTGTTTTTATCAGTTTTAATAGTAGGTTCAGAGAAATTCCAGTCATCATCAGTAGGAAATAATCTGCCTTTCCCCCTGACTTTGTGAATCTTTGAATAATTGTTACTCTTGGATTTACTTTGACTGAAGTTTTTCTGGTTCTTAGCCTGATCAGCTTTAGTAGATTCAGCAGATGATCTACCTTTTCTATTATCATGATGTACAGCTGATTTACCCTTTTGATTGACAATGTTGCTGTTTACAGCTGACTTCTTTGAAAACTGACGCTGAGACTGACTTGATTCACGTTGAACAGGTTTTATTGGTTCACCATGCTTCTTAGATGGCATTAGGTTCAGTTGCCTTGCTCGTTCCTCCCTTTGAAGTTTGCTGAGTATCAAATCCTAAGCAAGTTCTATCTCCATATGGCTTGCCTGATTTGAATCCAGTAGTTGAACTAGATTGAGCAAAAGATTCAGTTGCTGCTGCTGATGCAGTAGACTGATACTCAGTCTTTCCGTTATCAGTTCTGCTTAGTTTTAACGTGTTCAACTCATCTTTCAATCTTTAGACTTCCAGAATTCGGACATCTTTCTCAGCTTTGATTGATTTATAACCAGCTTGTATGATGACAAGCTGACTCATCAATTCATTAAGAGTTTCTTGTAATTCTGAGTTCTTTGGATTGGAGTCGGTTGTTGAAGAACATGCATTCTGCATGGAAATTAGTGCTGAGCTGTATTTAGAATTTGATTCACATACCTCATTGGAATCTTCCATGTGAGCCATCAAAGCTGTGTCATTAGATAATCTTTCTATACCAGCTTCTTAATCAGACTCATCTCCAGCTAACAATGCTCTTTTGCCAGTTCTTCTTTGCTGAGTTTTCTTTGCATTCATGTCTGGGCATTCAGCTTTATAATGTCCTGGTTTCTTGCAATTGAAACAAAGATACTCATCATCTTTCTTTTTCTCAGGATCTTCTTGATGTACTTTTGAGTTACAGGATGACCATTCTTCATCCTTCTGATTCTACTCATCATAAGAGCCATTTGTTCTTCCATTTCATCCACCTTTTGAAGATTACTTGTGGATGTTTCTTGAGAGTCATTTGATGCTGCTGCAAGTGCTGTGGTCTTTGGTTCTTCCAGAGCTTTGATTATTGTGGCTGTGCTTGTAAAATAATCACTGAATTCATAAACTTTCAAATCTGAGAAGATTTTAAAGGAATCCTCTATGTCAAGTCTTCTAGATTCTTCCATAGCAGTGACCTTCATCTTCCAACACATTGGCAAGGCCTTCGAGATTCTTGTGTTGATCTCTTTCTTTGTATATTCTATCTTGAGTAGGTCAAATTCATCCATGATAGCACTGAATCTTGTTTTCATTTGGTCAATGGTCTCTCCAGATTTCATCTTGAAATTTTCAAACTTTTGCTTTGCAACTGAGATCTTGTTTTCTTTGATTGAGTCAATACCTTCACAGACTAACTGAAGTTTCTCCCACATCTTCTTAGCAGTTGTGCAATCTTTCACCTTCAAGTACATAGTGCAATCAAGAGTTCTGAGGATAAAGTCCATAGCAACATTGTTAAGATTGTTTCGCTTGCGATCGTCACTGGTTCATTCAGCCTTGTGCTTTGGAACACAAACATGACTTTCACCAATAGTTTGCATGTTGGTGATCTGGATTGGTCCATCAGTGAGCACGTCCATCATCTCATCATGAGTAGCAACTAGAAAAACCTGCATACGACGTTTTTATTAGTCAAACCTATCCATGTTACACATCAGCATTTGTCATGCATACTGATTGCTATCCATTGTGAGTAAGTGAAAATTGATTCTATAAAGACTGGAAACTGAGCTTTCTAATGAGAACAACTAGAAGAGATATAATGAGCAGATGAGTTTTTAGCAAAGGCCTGTCAAAGAAACACTGCTCCGATACCAATTGTTGGTCCCATGGAAAGGCTAACACAATTTTAGAGGGGGGTGAATAAACTTGTCACCAAAAACTATATTTTAAGCTATTAAGGTTCAGTTCAAACTTGTGTGGAGTTAAGTTGACTAAGCTGAGTCTAAGTCAAAGCTGACTTGAAAGAAAACTGAGTCAACCGGCAGCGGATATATTTCTAGCCTTTTTCTGGATCTTGTTATTCTTTGTGAAAGCTGAGTGTGTTAAACTGAATTCTGGTGAATGTCAGTTTGTGGGTTGTGAGTCTGTGTAACAATCAGTTTCAGAATGCTCAACAATCAATAATAAAAACTGTAATAATAAATAACAGAATGTAAATGCGTAAAGTAAACGATACAAGAATTATAGAGGTTCCAGGTGGTGTAATCATGTCAGTCCTCTCTTCCCCTATGGTGTGAGAGGAAAATTCCACTAGAACTTCTTGAGGTGAGCTGTTACAATAAGTCCCAAAAAATAGTCCATGGCTAATCCTAGCTTCACTATCTAAACAATCAAAGAACAGGTTGGATTGCTGCTCACTGGTCCTTGAAGGGTTACGTATGCCTCTTCACCAGCTACCACCACAAACACAGTCTACCCGACTGCTGATACAACTGTCCTTGGCAAATCCTTCACCGGATTTCTTCACAGTCTAAACCTTTGATTAGAATCAATGTTGGGCTTAGAATCAATAAATTGATTCTTGTTTGTGGTTCTTCAAAGTGTCTGATTCTGAATAAAATCTATGTTGCTTGAACACTTGAAGAAATTCTTGATTGATCTTGTTAGCGCAGATATGATAGCAATTCGAATGAACGAGACTTTTGCACTAAAATGCTTGTAATCTTATTAATTCGATCGGTCGGTAAGGTTTTTAATACTTGGTACAAAGTCCTCAGTTGCCAGTTTCTTGACTGACTTAGAGCATTAACTGAGATTTTACTCTTCTTCAAATATCTGTACTCTAATTTTTACATCTGATTATAATTGACTTAACCAGAGTACACCATATGCAAATATCTTCTAAGAGTTCATTATCCTTATGAATCTTAGGTCTTCATACAAGATCCATAAAGTCAGTTCAGGTCACCACAAACTTGCTTGAAATCTAACTTTACAGTCTCGACTTTCATAACTGAGTTTGATCCCTCAGTTCTTCAATCTTCCTTAACTGAGTATGTGTCCCTCAGTTCTTCTATCTTCTAGATAAGCCAACTGAGTCTGTTCCCTTAGCGAACTTGCCTTCTTCAGTTCTGTCTTGGTGTAGTCTGAGTCAGATCATCAGTTTGAATGACTTGTCTTTCAAGTTTCTTAGATGATATCCAGTTTTCAGTTTTACGACACGACTATTTATTACAGTACTTGTCTAATGTAACCTATACAAATATCAGACTCTAGTAAAACCTATACATTCAGTTCTAGACATCTTTTGGCTTTTCACTATCAGCTAGCTTCAGCACTTCATCAATGGGTTATGATAATATATAAGTAAATATGATGAATAATCATCAAAACATAAATTTTATTTCCAACAAGCAAATAGAAGAACAAGAGGAAAATGGAGAGGATGATGAGGAACAGAATGATAAGTCTACAAAAGAACCAGCAAATTCCCTTGACAGGGATATAGATGATAGACTTGCTGAATATCTAGAACGGAAGCAAGGAGATTCACGACTTCAACTTCACAATTTTGAGCATATGTTTGTAGAATAAGATTGGTTCATTGGTTTCCTAGGCATCACAAACCTAGTAGGTGTACTTGATGAATCGCCACTTTGGGACATGACAGATGAGGTCAAGGCAAAAATGCATCAGACTTATGATGAAGAAAGTGGAAAATCTGATGATGATGATGATGACCAGGGTGATGATGGTGAGAATAGTGATAATGAGCAGACATCCGATGCACATGATGATAATATCATTCTTAATGCATTTCTGAAATCTAAAGTGGTAGGAAAACAAACAACTCCGGAGAAGCAAACACCCTCAACTGATGTTAACCAATGGCAGACTCCGGCAGCTGAGTGGAACCCTGAGCCCCGAAGTAGTAAATAACAACTATCCGTTGATGTATCAGCTGATCCCACAGCAGTTTTAGACACTGGCTCACCTGCTGCTACTCCAGCTAAGTCTATTCCTAAGAAAGAGCAGGGATGCAAAAAGCAAGGGGAAAAAGGAGAAAATGTTGAACCTGAAATCTCCAAAACTCAAGTATTTGAAGAAGGAATCGGTGAAGCTGATGTTACTCAACTGATAGCACACAACCGAGAACCAGCATTTGTCCTTCCCACTTTGCCACAACAGGATAGAGAACATCAAAATGAACCAGAGTCAGCTGACCTCAGACACCAATTTGCTCAACTTCCTACTGGCATATCTAATGAATCTTTTCAAAAAGCAACAGATCTATTTGTTGAAGAACAAGAACAGCAAGCAATGTATCTCAGATCCGTGATTGCAGCTTTCAAAGATGAAAGCCACTCAATACAGAGAATATTTCAGGCTGTTGTTGAGTATATTGATGCACAAAACATTGTTGTGAAAAGGTAGGGTGACTTATTGCGCCAGATGAACATAAACTTCACCAACAATCTTTCAGGCCTTAGACAGCATGTATCACAGGAAAATAAGTCAATGGCAATGGCTTTTGGCATAAGATTTTGCAGTGTGACCATGATGTTGTCTGATCATGACAAAAGATTCACATCCATTGAATTTAAATTAGACACACTAACTGGTACAACTAAAGCTACAAATAGCATCCCATTGCAACAAAGGGATGATGCTGCAAAAAGGGGGATAGAGATGATAAGCCTGAAGGATCAATAGCTAGACCCCCAAATTTTACTGAAGAATAGCTAAGAGAAAGAGATAGAGAAATGAAAGTCAGAACTGAAGTTGAAGAACAACAGAGAAAAGATCGGGATGAGAGGGAAATGGCCACAAATGAACCTTGTATTAGATTCCCTCATCCTATCCAAAGAAGAGATGATGAAAAAGATAGATCGGGAAGGCTGCAAAGGCCTGGATCTAGTCAACAAAGAGGTTCTGCAAGTCAATATCGATCCAGCATAAGCAGAGGAAGTATCACTAGGAAAAGACAATCAATTGGAAGCTTTTCTGGTCAGAATATGACCTTCACTACCTATAGAAACAGGGAATAAAAGGAAGCAACAATGTTGGACAATGTAAAGGAATTCTTTAGAAATCAAGACAGTCTGTATCCAAATCAGTCACAAGATGAAGCTTGGGCAGATTGACTTAGTTATCAAGATGATGAGATACGGGTAGATTTAGCAAAGATCTATAATGATGTAAAGAGAGAATATGCCTTTCTCAATAAAGAAACAAAAGAAAGAGCATCTGGCTCAACAAGCAGATCTAATCCGGCAATACCTCCTAATGCAAAAGGACCGGAGGATTAATCTAGTGAGAAGCAGGAAGAATTCAATAACATGGTGAAATGGTTCAGTCCAAATAGCAGACTAAACCCCTCACAACGGTGGATGATGTATAAGAATATATAATTTTCAGATCCCCACATTGATGAAGCTAAGGATACACTTGAAAAATACTTTGGAGAGCCACATGCAAATGAGACTATGCCTGACTTCCACAGACTCATTAGTAAGAGAGTATTTCTTGGCATCTCTGAACACACTGCTATGGCATACTAGGAAATGGAAGTTCCCAGAGGCTGACTGGAATGGATTCAGACAACAAAGTTCAAGAGATACAAAGAGAACCTAAGGAAAATGTAGTTGTAGAATTCTGATTCTGTCTTGAACTTATTTTTATTGACCTTCATGGATGAATAAAATTTCTGAGTTTTATTCTGTTATTATTAAGAAAATTTGCATACTTATGTTCAGGCTTATGAGGGTTTTTCCAGCATCAAAAAAGGGGAAATTGTTAGGAATATTTTATTATGTTTTGATGATGGCCATAATAGCTGTTATAGCAAGCCTGAAATAAGTTAGAAATCTCTGAATAAGTTTTTACTTAGAGTTTGACATATTGTATAAGTTGACTCAGACAATTATTGTACTAGTTGGTAGGATGACTAAGTAAAATAGAATTTCGGCAGTGTAAAGGCAGCCAAGTACCAGCAGAGAAGCATGAAGGCATATGGACTGAGTTATAACCAAGGAAGTCTATGATGACCTTGGATAAGTCTAAGTTATATTACAAGTGAATAAACTCATTGTTTAAATAGGGTGTATACTGATCTCACACAAATCAAGGATCAGTGAAGTACAAGTACTCTTGGAAATTAAAAGAAATCAAGAAAGAAGTGAACCGGCAAACTAAACTGTCTACCGGCTACGTGAAAAGCAGTGAAGGAAGAATTAATTACCTAAGTCAGTAGGAACACTTAACCGGTCAAGTAACAGACAAGGCCAAGAAATTCAAGCTTATTCAGAACGTGATGAATTAAGTTAGATTCATAAGGTCAAGCATTAAATGCATAATCAATCAAGAATCAGTCAAGGGTGAATTTTTAGATTGACGTTTGAATAAATCTGGATCACTGAAATCAAGGAGGATATAATCAAGGGGGAATCAAAGTTTAAATCAAGGATTATTCCCCACATTAAATAGCCAACGGACGGAATTTTAAATCAAGGATTATCAAGGCTATAAATAGAAGGCATTGACAGACAGGAACAACAACGATTTCAATATAGAAAAAAAGAGAGCAGAAACTCTGTCAATTTGAAAAGCCTTCTCTCAGAACATAAAGGACATATCTAGAGATCAACTCAACAATCAGAGCTCAAATTCCACCTCAAGCACTAAGATTGATCAACAAAATCTGTGAATCAAATTCACACATGTCAAGCAACTGAATCAGAGTCATCTGAGAAGGAGTAGTGTTTGTGATAGCCGCTAAAGGATTTGATCTCTAGGAGCAGTGTTGAAGACTGAGTCACTGAAGCTTTTGAAGCCAAGGAGTGATAGTCTTGTAGATTGTGAAGCTTGTGTAGCCAAGGACATTATTATTATTGTATTGGTGAAAGACAGTAGTGAATTTCTCCGGTCATCAGAGGATAATAGTGGATTAAGGAATTACACCACCCTGAACCACTATAAACCTTTGTGTCTATTTACTTTCAGTACTTTACTTTACAACACTTTATTTTATTGCATACTATATATGTGCTAGCATAACCTACTTTGAAACAGCATTAAAAGAAGGGACTTATCCGCTGCCCAAAAAGCTTTTAAATTATAAGAAAATATTTTGAAACTCCACTATAGTCATTCACCCCCCCCCTCTGACTATAGTTTTACCCACCTTTGGGACCAACACTTAATGATTAGCACTTGAATTTGTCCAGAAATTCAGCCTTGCACTTATTGACAGGTGCAGCCCAAATGAAAATGAATTTGAACAGAAAGTAAACATGAAATCTGTAGAATAATGAGTTATTCAGATATTACTCCAAATTCAGATTTTTTTTGGACTTTTACTGGTTGATCAAAAAATCGTTTCTTGTCAATTGTCTGAATCATTTTTTTTTTTTTTTTTTTTTTTTTTTGTGTGTGGAAGCGTACAGTTTTATTCATCATCAGGGGTGTTGAAAACACCAAAACCTGGAAAAATATTCAGGCTTACAAAATAGCCAGAAGGCAAGAAAAAAATTCTAAACGAAAGTAGAATCTAGAAAACAAAGCTATACAATATGCCATGCTAAGCGAAGATTCCTCGCACGGTCCACCGAGTGGGGAATCTGTCAAAATTTTGTAGAATTGTAGTGGTGATTTATTTTACCGATTGTGATCACACTATGACGAATATGGTAAACCTCAAAAGAGAAAAGTTGTAGAACAGAAAGTTTCCTATCACACCACCAATTTGTAACCCACTCAAATAAATTTTGAATGAAGATCTACCGCTACAGAATTTCAGAACAGAATATTCTTTGTTGGGTGCAGTTTTCAGCATGATCTGATTCAAATTTCGAGATGCAATAAAAAGAGAAAATGTAGATCAAATGGTGATTTATGCATGATAAACATTTCAGATTTTTTTTGAGGTTTTATGAGTATGGGAAGTGTTGAAATAAAAACGGGCTTCAAATCAGCAACACCAAAACAAATGGAATGAACCACTTGCTTTGATACCAGCTGAAGTATACCTTGGACCCTTAACAATGAAATTGTCAAGAACCCTAAGTAATACAATGAATAACCACGTTTAGATCCCAAAATAAAAAATAGAAATTGAATAAGATGAAAGAAAAGACTTGAGCAAAAGTAGTTTAACTTAAGGATGAGACTAGAAGAACCCAAAGATATATATAAAAAAAGACAATACCCTTCTTATGATCCTTAAACCAAATACTACAATGAGACACTTTAATCTATGCACACAAACTTAAAATTCACTTAACAAAGGTTGTAAAACATTAATGAAAAAACAACTCACAATAACAATATTATTAATCAATGCAAGATGTCAAATACATATGGTGTGCCCCTCCTTTTCTAGGTTAAGGAAGTTGGCATTTTATTTTCCAGAAAATAAAAATAATAAGAAAACGTTAAATGAAGTTGAACCTAGACAACTCCTAAGTCTTGGGGAAATAAGAAAAAAAGATAATTCCTAAAATACAGGAGATTTTCAAATCATTCAATAGTAAATAATTCCCCAATCAAATTGATTGATTATCTACCAAAATAATATTAAGATTTGATTGAATCAATCACCATAAAACATGTAAATTTCGTGCTAGATGGCTTTGGAATGCCTTTGACGATGCCAAGAATTGTACTTAACTACGTGTCACCTCTTTAGTGGCCCAACATTAAGTTTAAACAGAGAGAGGATGTCTAAGGGGTCGGGACTCCTAGCAACCGAGCTGGGGTAGCTCGGCCAATCTCATCAAACTCTTTAGGTTGTCCAACACTCAGAGCCAACCTCCGAGCGATATAGGCATAGATCCTATCATGACCCCTACAGATCGGCCAATACTTAGGGTCAAACATGTCCATACCTGAACTTATAGGTCGGTCGAGGTCCCTCTCGAACCAAACCCTTGGCACACATTCTAAATCTGATAAATATGGGACGAATACCCCCCCTCCCCAATTAATACACTAATCCTGACATTCAAATATACACGCAATTATTTCCTAAAATCAAGAAGATCAAATAATCCTTATCTTTTCCTAAGGGAACACGGAAATCGGAGTCCATCTTGGACACGCTACATGGAAACCCTAGGGCACAAGCCCCTCTATATAAACGATTCCTAAGGAAGTACGGAGACTTGATTCCAGTACATGCATTGGATATGTATGCAGCTTGAGATATAGTTTCTCAAGTCCTTTCTATACCACCACCAAAACACCCCCTCTTTTTTATCATGTTCTTAAGGCTTTTTGTAGGTTGTCTTTAGGACAACAACCCTGGATTTCTAATCGATGATTTATGGAATTGTCAAATGGCGCTAGAAGGAGGGCCTCCTATTGAAAGCTTTGTAAAAAAAATCCAATATCAGGAAAACACAACCAAGCCGCTGCAACAAATCGATAAAATCGGCGGTTTATTGTCAGAAATTGATCAAATCAATTGTGCTAGGCAGCAACAGATGCAATGAAATCCAAGTCGGATTCTATGATGTTAAATGCTATCGGAAAAGAGGAATTCATGGAAAAAGAAAATGTTAATCAAAATCAATGTGTATGACTGTGTTTTTCCATTCGGATGAATTATCAAGAATCTGGAAGGTGGATCATCAATCTGAAATGGTTATGAAATCAACCTTTCGAAGAGTGCCATTAGCGAAGTTCCAAAAAATAAATAGCTTTCTGGATCTAGATAGAAATTCCGAAAGAAAAAGGATTATATCGCAGCACCAACCCATTGGAACATGCCTTGCTTACCATTAAGATCTATTGCATTGGCATGATTCAGGGATTCCCCAGAAAAACACAGTGGAAAGAAATCAAAGAAGATTAGATTTCAACCATGAAGCTGAGGCTGGGATTTGAAGCCAAGATACGAGCTCTTCAGCTCTATCCGAGTCGAGCTCATCGGCTCTCCAAGAGCCGAGCTCTCAAGTTCTCCAAGTACGAGCTCTCAAGTTGTCCCTGTTATAGGATCCGAGCTGAGCACTTAAATTCTCCAAGATCTGAGCTCTCAAGCGCTCTAGACATGAAATTTCCAGCCTTCTTATTTGTGGAACTCTCCCAACCAAAGTTGGCGGGAAGAGCCTTCTTATTTTTTGAACGCGCCAGAGTTCAGCTTGTCATCAAAGTGGGGTTTTTTCTTTATCAGATAAGTTTGTTAGCCTTCAAGAGAGCCTTCTATAAGGACGACTTCGGCTCAGTATCATATCTAGAGCTCTCTCATGAGCAAACATTATGTGAGTACGGTCGCTATCTAAACGCGGCACCAATAGATTACGCGAAATACTCAAACGGTACGTTAATTCAGTCTTATTTTGTTTTCCATTACGAGTGGTCTTTTATTTAAATTATTGGACAAACACACGCTCGACAAAGTCCGGCAAGTCCGGCGCCATTTGCCATCACTTTAAACGAGAAGTCAGCACTAGCCTGGCCCTGCTCGTCCAATACTTTCACGCGAGAATTCAGCACTAGCCTAGCCCTGCTCGCCGTGTTTTAAAACGAGAAGTCAGCACAGTTTGGCCCTTCTCGTCCAATGCTTTCACACGAGAAGTCAGTCCAAACTGGGCCACCTCACCCAACAACATGTGGAACAGTCGGCCGCCTTAAATGCCACAACTCTAAGCGCCATCATCACATCGGTATGATCAACAACATCTCTGGTGCACTAAGCGGTCAAGCCCGCAATAAGGACATCATCCCATCAGGTTCTCATTAACACTATTATAATGTCATATTGACTAGTTCAATTGTGCATTTTATCATTAAATTATACAGAATATATCCGCGTATATCAATTTTGTAAAACTTCAAACTCACTAAAGTAGTCAGAAATACTTCTGGCTCCCTCAAAATATGATACCTGAGCCCTGCCTAGTCTGGCTCAGTAATACACACGAAGTCAGCAAAACTTTTGAATCAGTTCGCCAAAATATGACATCCGCGCCCCCCGCGTCGGATCAAACTAACACGCCCGCTAAATTGACTACAGGCCAGACAAGCCGAGCTCTGCAGAGCGGACTCCACTATGGCTGACACCTGAGCTCCGCATGTCGGACTCAACAAGATCGGCATAGACCAAACTAATAATGTCTGCGTCACAGACTCAAATAATTAAGTCTACAGGCTAGACTCGAGATAGGCAAAGAAACAATCAACTATGTCATCCAAAAACTATAAGTTAGTTCCAGGCATACTGAAGGGCGAGACGTCCCAGTTATTAAATTAAAAGCACTCAAGAGAATGAATGTTAATATTAAGATAACACATCAAGAGTCAAATTCTAAGTCAGTAGGACTAACATCAGAGCTCCGCAGTACGGATGCAACTTAAAATAAAAAAAACTTGCAAGACAGATTCGACCTAAGCCTCGCTCGTCTTAGGCTAAAAATAAAAAATCATCCTAAGAAAATTAAGGCTTAAGTATATCTCCAAAAACCAAATCCAAAAATTCTCATTGCTAAAATATTACAATAAGTTCAAACGAAAACAAAACTGAAAATACCCTAAGCTAAGCCTTGAGGGTCGGATTCAATGGCTCTAAAGAAGGAGCCGAGGAAGCACCAACAGACACAATGTCCACTCTCTCCTTAGTCTTTCACACGCTCGTCGTAGACCCGGCTTGTCGAGATAAAGAAGATACCTCACCAGCTCAGACAACATTGTTCGGAGCTCGGACACGGCCTGCTCACAACCCCTTGTCTCCCTATCCAACTGGTCCGACACGGACTTCAGCTCGGCCTCTTTGACCAAAAACTGATCATGGAAAGCCTTTATCTTCTTTTCTTCAAGCACAGCGGCGCCCCTGAGCTCCCCTCGGGTTTGTCTCAACTCGGCAATCTTCTTCTTGTTTACATTAGACTCCTTGGAGGCTTCCCCCAACTTCCGGGAAACCTCTTCAATGAGTTTGTAAACCAATCTCTTTAAGTCTACAAGTCGAACTTAACTGCATTTGTTGTCTATAGGGCAAACTCGAGCAAAAACATGACAAAACCTTTAGTATGCCTTCCAAAACTACAAGTTAATGCATGGCATACTGGGGGGCAAGATACCTCACAAATAACGAAGCACTTAAAGAAAGTGTTGGTTAAATCAAGTACTTAAAAAGTGCTCGGATCAATGTTAAGGCTGAGAACTTAACGAAATACTCGTTCTATTATCTAATTGTACAGATGACAATTTCGTTTAAAATAAAATTTCAAAACAACAAAATACAAGTCCATAAGCCTACTGACCTAAGATCCGGGGGCTGGACTCTGGTCGCTCTGAAGAAAGCAAGAAACAAGCAACCACAACACGGCAGATTACTCGGACATAATGTCCACTCCCTCCGGGAAGTCCTCTAGGCGGTTGTCATAGACCGCACCCATGCCCAACTTAAAAAAAGCCTTGCTGGGGAGATTGTCCTTGGGAAAGTTAGCAATCCGACACTTTGCCTTATCCACACCGTGTAGTCACGGTTAGGCCGACCTTGCCTCAGGTCGGATATCTTTTTCAAATCTCTTGTAAACTTGCCCAGCTCAGGGAAAAACGTCCTGGCCACTCTAGGTTCCCTTCAGGTAAGAAACACTACCAATGAATAACACTCGAGTAAGAAAAGCAAGCTTGCATATTCCATGGCCTTGAAGCCAGCGTTAGCTAGCTCCACATCAGTCATCCTAGAGATCGGCTCCTATTCCACAGAATAGGCTCAAAAAAATCTGCAGGACAGACAATCTAAGCTTTGCATGTCCAGCTCAGCAAGCATATGTGTCAACTCAAAAGTACATTGAGTCCGCTTAATAGAATGGCATCATAGCCCGTCCACTTAAGAACACGAGAAGTCAGTCCGACCTGGCCCTGCTTGTTGGAAAGGTGTCCTAAACCCAATCGGGTTGGACCGGATCCGACCGGGTCGGGTCGTTTACAGTCTATTTAGTTCATGTAATAACTTTATTATGATTAATAAAAGCACTTATGTTATTATATATTGTTTAACTTCACATTATTTGTTGTGTATATATAGTAACGTCCCTAGTATCAATCAGTGTTGATGAGATCTCTAATCGCTATAACAAGGTTGGTACTTAAATGTCTCTAGTCTTATGTATTATCAAATGGGACATTGATAGTATAATCAGACTAGCACGTATTAGATGTCTTCTATCTTTTAGAAGATAGAGATAGATCTCGTCTATCGAAGTGTAGGGACACTTGGACTGTACGTGGACGTGTATTAGGGAATGCGTACGTTAGACTGACCCACTTACATTAAGTGTCACACTATGTGGCGGTTGTGTAATTATCCTTTTGACCGGAGTCTTCATGGCATCACGGTGTGGATTGTCATGCTTTGACACTATTGAGATTTCTCCTAACCACGGGGCGATCATGCGGTAGTGATTGGGTATGATATTGAAGCATCACGGAGTATACATGATTGGTCGTCCGGGAATCGCGTATCCTATGATTGGGATCGAATATCCGAAATGGCCTTCTTATAAGGAATGTCTAGCTCTCGAGAATCTTTGCAAAGTGGGAGTAAATGTGTTATTCCGAGAGAGCGTGATATCCAGATTATAAGATACGATCGTCAATGTATTGACACTCGAGATACGATCGTATGGATATTGTTACAGCGATAGGATTGTAAGTTACACGGTAACTGCTTCACATGAAAGGCGCGCAGTAGTCCTTGCTTTTGACTCTTCCGATGATTGGGGGTCACGGTGTGTTGCTAGACGCTATCCCGTGATCGTTAGGTATGAAGGGCATTTTAGTAAATTGCACTTTGTGTCTACGGCCAACATATTCGGAAGCCTATCGGGTCACACACATATGAACATCGATTCGGATTAAAATGCGGTTATAGTTGATAACTAAATAAGGAAAGTTTATCTCTAGACTATAAAGGTTATAGTGGTAAATTAATATGGTGGTATTTATTTATTATGAATAAATAAAATACAAGATATTAATTATATATAAACTATATTAATTAAAGAATATTCTGGAAGTCAATTTGTTGACTAATGGGGCGCCACTTTTAAGTGTATGAGATACACTTGGATTGTGCACTTTAATTAATAAAGATTGCCATAATATTAATATAAGATATTAATTGATTTTGAAAAATAGATTTATGGTAATAAGATAATTATAATCAATATAGGATATTGGCAAAATAAATTATAATTAAAGAGGTAAATCAATCTAGTTGATTTTCCTTATTTTATTAGGAAAAAGTTTTCTTCTCCTACACACCTTTGGGGCGCCACCTTCTACTATATATAGGAGGTGGCTGTCAAGCTCTTTGGTACATCACAATTGCAAGAGTTCATAATTCTTGTGTAAAATAGAGAGCCTTCTATAGTGAGTTTGTGAGGGAAGAAAAGGTCCGGTCTAGCAGCCGGAGTTTTTCCGATAGCAATCCAAGGAGGATTCCGGCGAGGGGTTCGTGTGGATTAGCGATAGAGGCCGGACGCGTGGACGGCTTACGCATTGAACTACTCTCCGTTGGCGGTCAAAGCGAAGATCTTATAGATCATCTGAGGTATAACCGTCAAACTACTTAACGTGTTTATTGCATTAAACGAAGAACGATCTAGAAAAGGAAATCAAAATTTTAAATTCCGCTGCGTTAAACTAGTGAATTCCTAACACTGCTCGCCGAGAAGCTTAACGCTATAAGTCAGTCTGATAAGCCCCCGAGCAAATCTTTTATACGCCAGACTCCCGCTCGACACCGTATTTAAAGTTCACCCTCGAGCGAATCTTCTCAAAATTGTGTACTTACGCTCTCAAGCCTGACGCACTTAAAACCGGTCGCTATATAAGCACGGCATCGGTAGACTACGCTAATTGAGCCTTACGCTATCTCAAAGAGTATGGGGACATTGATGTGTCAAATCAGGCCAAGTTCCCCAGTTCCGGAATAGCCCATGGATCCGAACCTGGCCTATACATAATCCTAGAAACGGATAGGCCCCTCGGCCCTTCCAGTCCGCCCCTTAATTCGCCAAGCATGATCAAGCCCGCCTCGCACCATCACGATTCCTGTCGTGATTCAAGGCAACGGGAATGAAGCATCAAGTAGCTATCTTGATACAAAGCACTGGGGGCTCGACCCACTCGCCCCTCCAGTCCACCATCCTTCAATGCGAACAAAGCCCACACAACTATGGAAAAAAGTTCATAAACAATGCTCTCAAGCCTCAAAGATCTTTGCTCGCCAGAGGCCCTCGTTTCGTCAGCTCTTTAGCTCGGCACTCTAAGACCGATCGCGGTTCGACAGCTTCCTAGTATGCCCGTGTTAGTTATACCATCCGCAACGGAAGCGATTTAAGGATCTAGATCTATAATTTACACGTAATAAAATAACTAGATCTACTCTACAAGGGGGTTATAGAACATACCTCTTGGATCTCAAAATCCAAGTAGAAGAGCCGCAATAGAAATAACAAATGAAGATGTGAAGAGCACCAAGATCTTCCGTACGTGTGATCCAAGCAACACCCGGTGGAAGGAAATCCTCGTCTCGAATCCTTCCGATATGCTACCCGGAAAAATCTCCAAGATTTTCCCTCTTTTTCCCCCTTGGCCGAAAAAATATTTCTTCTCCTCTCTAAGAGGTGAAGTCGAAATTATTAGTGTGTGTAAGGCTTGGGAGAACTCTCTTTATATAGGAGAGTAAAACTTAACCTCCAAGGATTTTATTGTGCAAATAAATAAATCCAATAAATAAAAGATAATCCCATAATATTCTAGAACAAATGTAGAATAATATTTATCTTTATTTCTTACCATAAATATTTATCCAATAAATATTTTATGCACATGTCTTATTAATTCACAAGAAAACTAATTCCTTGTTGACTAATACATGTTGGGCGAAATTTATCACTTGTGACCTAGTCACAATACATTTCGACTATAACACATTTTTGGGCCAAGATTATGAAAAATGTCTTTTTCACATATTTAATTATTTAGCCCAACTAATTTAATAGTCCACTAAACAATTAATTCACATATCGTTTTAACAAAGTCCAACAAGAATTAAATTAATATTATTAGGATTCGACGTTCAAGAATAGCTATGCTATATTTGGAGGCACGTCGGGGACCATGGACTAATAATCAGCGGCTCCGATAAATCAAATAAACAATTATCTTACGAACAGAATAATTATATTCGATAAATCAATCACAGGAATATGCCACCATAATCCCGTGACTGCACTTCTCCGATTATAAGATTATATTTATCTCTTCATGAGAATAATAATAAGCGTCCATTGATATAATCATTACATATGGATTAATCCTCCATAAACTGTTCATTCTAAATCAGGAAGTTACCGTTAACCCTTTTCAGAACCTCTTATCCTTATTTACCATTAACCCCCTAGTGATCAATTAATTCATACAACTCACTGGCAGCTAATCAGTGTAATATGAACTCGCGCGATCGATTAGTTTCTAGGATTAACAAATAAGGAAACTGTCTATCTACTTCCATAAATGGAAGGAATGGATTCCGTATCTGTGATAACACAGACTACTCACTCAATCCAGTACAATGCCAAGATGGGGTAATTCAGACCACAGACTCAGTGTAATCCTTAACCGTCAAGTCAAACCTCATACTGATTCAAGCAATTGACTATGATCACCTCAGGATTAAGGTATATCCATAAATATGATCATCGATTGATTCGATAAGACTTCTCGATTACGGAATTATATCGTGAACTAATCAAATCGGTCCAGCTAGGTTCTCTTAACCGAAAATCCGGATAAGACAATCACACCTATTGTGTTCTGGGCGCATTAATAGCACGTTAAAGGGGAGACCCGATACTCTCGATTAACTTCACTACGGGCTAATTATATTTTAAGTACATCTTCACTAACTCAATCCTCCCGTGTCTATCCCATACACTGAGTTAAGTGATTACATAAACGATATACTTTAGGGTTTTCTGTAGTGTAAATACTATTGTCACATCGGTGAATATGAGAATAATAAATGTGAATAATAATATCATTTCATTTATTAAATAAAAATAATTACAAAATTGTCTTTCTGGCATTATACCTAACAGCCCGCTCTTCCAACACCCTGGTTAATGCCAACTCATGGCCCTAAAAATAGTAGCATCACACCCTTGACAAAAGGTGGCTCTCATTTTCGACGAACTACGTAAATTGGGCTTGATCCCTTACAAGTTAAGGGTACGTAGGCAGCCTTATATAACCCAGCTCATGATCTCAAACACAACCCTTCTTCTTGTTCTGAAGCGTATCCGTGCGACCACAGAAAAAATCGCTCACTCATGGGCTAAAACTCCTCGAATCCCGGAATGACAACGATCAAGCACAAGTCAAAAGTTTACAGGTCTAAGATGACCGCGCCGAGTCGCCCAGAAGGACAGATCCGAGTTGTCTTCAGGAGCTCAGCTGGATCTATGGGGCTTATGATGATTTCGAGAATTGTACTTACCTACGTGTCACATCTTTAGTGGCCCAACATTATGTTTAGACAGAGAAAGGCTGTCTAAGGGGTTGGGACTCTCAGCAGCAGAGCTGGGGTAGCTCGGCCACTCTCCTCAAACTCTTTAGGTCGGCCAACGCTCAGGGCCGACCTCCAAGCGATATAGGCACAGATCCTATCCTGACCCCTACAGGTCGGCCAATACTTATGGTCAAACCAGTCCGTACCTGTCCTTATAGGTCGGCCTAGGTCCCTCTCTGACCAAACCTATGGCACACGTTCTAAATCTGATAAATATGGGAAGAATCCCCACCATTTAATACTCTAATCCTGACATTCAAATATACACGCAATTATCTCCTAAAATCTAGGAGATCAAATAATCCTTATCTTTTCCTTAGGGAACACGGCAATCAGAGTCCATCTTGGACATGCTACACGCAAACCCTAGGTCACAAGCCCCTCTGTATAAACGATCCTAAGGAACTACGGCGACTTGATTCCAAATACAGGAATTGGATACGTAGGCAGCTTGAGATACAGTTTCTCAAGTCCAGTGTAAACCACCACCGAAACCTCTTTTTATCATGTTCTTAAGGCTTTCTGCAGGTTGTCTTTAGGAGAACAGTCCTGGATTTATGATCGACGATTTTTGGAATCGTCAGCCTTATTGAATAAATCACAAATTTCACACCGCCATCCGCCGTCCGCCGTCCATCGTCTTTTACACATTCAGGGTAAGTCGGTAAGTCATTTTCATCGTCTTTTAGAGTCCTGCTTCTTAGTACGCTGCCTTTACATTTGTAGAGTAAAAGTTTTGTCGTTTAATTTAACAACCCGTCTGACTAACATCTGTAAAGAAAAAGTGCAATTTTTTTTGCTTCCCATATTGAATGACGCAGATTGTTAGAAGACATTGCTAAGAATCCCCCAAAATCATTGAGATGTGCAGCAACAGCCAGCCAGCCAGGGTGAGTTTCCTCAGTTTATTGAACGAGCCGAGCTCGAGTTTGAGCTGGTTAGCGAGCTTTATCTCGAGCTCGAACAGGCTTTTAGGCTCGTTTGTGTTACGAGCTAGCTCGAGCAGACTCGATTTCAAATGAGCTTGAGCTTGAACATCAGCTACTCGACTCGATTCGGCTCATTAACAGCACTATCTACAACACCGGCCATCTGAAAAAGGGAAATAAAAGTAAGAAATGAAAATCAAGAAAGGCATTAAATATATCGATACATACTACATCTTTCACCAAACATTTTTATCCAAATTTCTTTTCATAGAACTTATCAGTCAATTGATAATACATTTTATTCAATTGCTACAAAATGTATCGTGATAGATATATATTGTGACATAACTTATAACACATTAACTATTTTTTTACCCGGAAAAAAAAAAAAAAAAAAAAAACCACATAAAAAGAGAATTCCGGATGCATTGCAGATAGTTACAAGGTGAAAGGGAACAAGATCTACAGCCGTCTGCTGTTAGGCTTTTTACGTGAGTTGTAGTCTTTGTTTGAAGGCATTCTGCTTCTTCATACACTTGGAATTATATGTTTATTGTGGTTCCGAAAAATAAAAGTTTTGAATTATTAAATAAAATAATAATAAAACTACATGAACGAGTCGTCTGTCCACCCATATAAATTAATGTATCCAATGTATTGCATGTTCATATCAAAAATTATCGATGGCCAAGCTCACTTGCTTCATGTTTCTGCTTATGATACTAATGTTTGGTCAGTATTTTATTTTATTGCTTTTTTTTACATTATTTTAGATGTATTTCCGTATTATGATTAATGACAAGAGGTTCGTTTATTTTAGGGATAAGTGAGACTGAAGGTGGGCCAGTCTTAAATTTACGGAGGTTGCATAAGGGTATAGATCCTTCTCCAGATCCAGATGAAGATCCATGCCCAGGTCCTTGTTGGGATATAGTTGGTACTACAACCCTCTACTGTTTTGGAGATTGCTGGTGTGCTGACACTATTGCTCGGGTGTGTGAGAGCTTTTAGTTCTAATTTTATCAACAGTGAGATTTTACGAATCCTTCTGCTCTTCTTCTAATCGTCATTTGTTATGGGAAAGGAAATCTTATCGAGGGAACGAATATATTACTCAATAAATAAAATATTCCTCTGAACTTGGCGAACTTGGCTATTATTTTTATTTTTGTTTTTTCCTTCTAAATTAATTCATGTGTGTAGCCTTGTAGGGTATGTGCGTGGTTAAGTGTGTGCTTATAATTGACTGGGAAAGTGAATTTCGTTGAAAGCTTTGAACCTAATGAGTCGACGTTATTAATCAACAGTGTAGATCACGCGTTGACATACGTTTGTTGTCACGATGGTTGTGTAATTATCATTACGTTATTTATTTTATTTTATTTTTATTTTTTTTGGATACGAATCATAATTTCCACACCAATATATAGTCTAGCAAACCGTTACGTTGATGTATTGAGTACAATCATTTGAGTAGTGTATGATGGAGAGTTGCGACTTCCGAAAATACTTCACTGCACGAGCTTAGGAAAGGAACTCCAAATATAACTTCCGAATGACAGTATAATACATAACGGACGAAAAAAAATACTACGTACAATAATAATAAGTGGTGGAAAATGAAAGACCTTATGAAATCATAACTTAGGAAAACAATTAAACCTCAATAAATAAATATTCGATAAATGAGTAACCTCGTTATTTGAATAATTTTCTTCGGTCCCCACTTGGGCAAATAGGTTTAAAATGATGTTCGATAAATGAATAACCTCGCTACACAAATTTTTTATGGTCCCGAAGTTATTAATTTATCGAGAACTGTATGAATAAATCGTATTTAGTGCGTGACTAAGATATATCATGGTAAAGTACTAAAATGGACATCCACAAAATGCATTGTTTCTTAACATTACTTTTATTTTAGGTTCCAAGTGATTTGGTTTTTTGAACCCATACTTTTATCATAAATTTTATATTGGTCATGGACCAATAAAAATAGATAGAAGTTTTGGTAGTCTCGTGTTTCTAGAAAAAACTACCATTTTAAAAAATTTCATTGGCTACCGTTGATGATTTGGTGGTCTAAAAATTGATCCAAGACCAACATAAAATTAATGTACTTTTATAATTTTATTTTACGGTTATTCCAACTGGCCCACCGAGTTTTCTATTTTTTTGATTCCGCCAATGACCATTAATACTAATGGGACGTGACGTACAAGATTGTACATTAGAGAAAGCGACTTGGTTTGAATTGTATGTAATGACTCTCTCTCAATCTCATGGATAACTACATTGATAAGTGATATAAAGAAATATAGTATCATTTTTAATTACACGAATTGGTTCTAGTATATCTGTAAGTGATTGATCCTAATACGATATCAGAGCAGGAAATCCCGAATTCAAGCACTGCTTCCTGCACAATTAAAAATAAAAACAAAAAAACCATGTGTTGGGCGTTACTATCTTCTTATAGGCCCACACTTCCCAAAAAAAAAAAACTTCTTATAGCCCCACACTTCCCAAATAAAACAAAAAAAACAAATCAAGCGTTGGGTCTCTTTTCCCATACTTACCTTTACTAACACAAATTGGTCAGCGTTTGATCCTAATAATAAGGCTAAGTAGTGTAGCCAACCTTACTTTATATTCTTATTTAAACTAATTAAATATGTAGATATACTAAAAGGAAATTCATTGATCCGAAAACACATCCCTCTATCATTTTATTTATTTTCATGCTCGTGTTTGTTTGAGGGTTTTTGTTTGTTTAGAGACATCATCAACATCTTGTTGACTCAATAATTAAATATTTATAATTTATTGTTTTTCCCATAAGAACAAATGAACTAGTTGTTTAAAACTAAAACAATAACTTTATGAAAGAGTCATGTTTCTTTGTAATTAACGTTGGTAAATTACTAAGTTGTCCTTCTTCCTCATGTTGCATTTGAAACATGTCTACCGTCATAAATACAGTTCTCTATCTTTTTATTATCTTGTCATGCTTGTTTGATTGTGGCGTTTGTTTGAGTGTTTTAGTTTCTTATAGACTTCAGCAAAATCTTGTTGACTCAATAATAAAATTGCTTATTGTGTAACGTCCCGGTCCCGAACACCGAGTCCTTATCCAGAAATGAACGTTCGGCTCGTATAATATAAAATAAAAATTCTATATTATACCTAAGCCTCTAGGTACGTCATATTCAATTTAGCATTAACATAAGCAAAATGACTCGGGTATTTTTTTTAAAGAAACAAGAATAGAAAGCAACCAAACTAATGATGGATAGGTAATCTTATTACTATGAAGTCTTCAAACTTACAACATACGAAAAACTTCAATCGATACAACAATTAAAGTTACAATGTCTTAAAGGAAAAGTACAACATATTCCGAAAGTCAAATGACAACATAGTCTAGAATATCATATGAAAATGAAAGAAAAGAAAACATTAACACATAGCATCCTCATACGTCATCCTCGAATTCAACATCGAATTCTTCTTTCACATGTACATGCATTTGAGGTAAGTAAAAAGGTACTTAGTAAAAGAGGTAGAAGCTATGATTTAATTAAGAATTACAATGAAATGTTCATAATTATTATATTATATTTATATTACCGACACAACTCTAGGGTTCACTTCATTCTCATGAACATGTCGTGCCTAATGATTTCGAGCCTAACTTATCTTTGTTACATCAGCATTCAAGGGCATTGCGCATGGTGCTACACTTTCGGCGAAGTGCCTTGTCCATGGGCTCTTTTAAACCTACAGAGTTATTCACTTTTACTGACCGCCCACACATCGCGATATGGACTTGTGTCTTGCCAAAATTGAAATTATGTTTTGTCTTTTACTACACAAGTATGTATTTTATTATTCATTAACTAGCTACCTAAGTATTTTCAAAGGCAACCCTCACCTAGCAGCTCTACTCCCTCATTAGACAATAGAGACACAACATTCTATCACATACACAGACGTTGATGGATACTAGTTCATCAAAGCACAAACCATTTAAACCCTTCTGACGGTCCCAAACTTCAACTCTTAGGAACAATCCATTCGGTGACGGAACTAAACGCATCAGAAGCTCAATCATGGTTTGTTCATGTTCATTTACTGATATTAGATCAAGAAACAACATTTAAAACTTAGTTCGGGGTTCAAAACACCTTAACTAGCAAAATCGGGGTTTGGCGCGAGCCAAGCACCTTTGGCGTACGCTAAAACACAGACAAATTTATCAGAACTTGTTGTTTTTAGTTTTAGCGTGCGTTGAATGTTGTTGGCGCGCGCTAAAACTCTCTGATAATTCTACGTACTCAATGTTCCACTTAGGCGCACGTTGAAGCACTTAAGCATGTGCTAAACCTCTCAGACAGGTTACTGCCCACTCTATTTACCTTTTGACGTGTGCCAAAACCCTAAACCATCCTAAACCCGTTCTTCTCCACACTTTATGATTTCCAATGTGGTTCTAACTAAATCTAACAGCAAATATGCTGGAAAAAAACAACAAAAAATAGCTTTACTTTACCATAACATATTAACATGCCATACGTAAAAGAGCCCAATGACCTGAACCAGGCCTTCAAGTACGTCCGATCAGAGGTAGGGCACCCAGACCAATCGGATCGCAGCCATGTAAGACAAGCCAGGCCAGGAAAGTCCCAGCCTGCTAATATGCCATCGCCTAAGACTTTGGTTAAAACACCTAAGCTCAGGATAAGAAGCCTTCATACGCCACGCACCAGGCTAGACGAAGCACTAGGGGTCATTCAGCCAGCCTCTCATCCCGCAGCACACTAACATTAGGCATCCAGGTGAAGCTTACTAGGGTGGATTACATCAGAGTCGAGATGTTCACTATCCCACGTCGCATGATCCCGGCCTACATAGTTAAATTACCCCTATATTTATTCATTGAGAATGTAAATTGTAATCCCCACATAAGAACCGACCATGTAAGCCCTATAAATAGCATCGCCATCAACCCTAAAAGAGAGAGGAATAATAGAATATACAGGCCAAGCTCTGTTATTCTTGTTTCTTATTCTAGTGTTCTTGAGTGTCCTTCATATCTTCATATTGTTCTTGACCTATAACACATCTAACCGCTCCCTTCAATCTAGATATCCACCAAAATCATACACCAAACTTGTTTGTGATGTGTCCGACAACATCAGTTGGCTCCGTCACGGGGAAAATCAAGCTTTTCTTTGGTTAGATTTGAGTTTCATATCAGCTGCCTCTAGGTCCGACTCCAAGAGGTCGTACTTTTCTCACTTTTCTGGCGTCAAAAGTTGTACTTCTCATTTTTTCCGTTTGAATTTTCATCGGAACCTTCTTATATTCCACCCAGAATCTTCATATTCATAAAACATTCTTCTCGGATCATCAAAGCTAAAAAAATGAAGCTCTTTTTCCTTCCTCACTGAAATGCTTGAAAATTTTCGGAGCTGCACCTGACCTTCACATCTCCGGTCAGTTTGATGTCTCATCATCAAGAGCACCTCCGACCCTAACAGAAGTACTTTTCCGGCATAACCATGTTTAAGACGCGTTCAGCTGGTGGTCCCATTCATGAGGGCCTAATCCCAAGTACTAAAAGGATGAGTAAGAACATCGTACAACATGCAGACAGCGCAGCAGTGGGTCAGAACTCTGTACCCCCTGACACTGGAGTGCAACCGACACCTTGTCCCGTGAAGGAGACCCCATAGAGTATGATGCATGTGAATTTCTCATCAGCCGAGTGAGGTCAAAAGAAACCCTTGCTCAGCTCGCTCCAGTCAACGAGCAAAACGTTAGGAAGAGCGTCGCAGGATGGTCTAGACCATTCAAGTCTCATCAACCATCTCCCCAAGAGGAGATAGAGGCCTATGACAAACTCTACGAGAAAGCTTTATTTGCATATGGTGCTTATGTTGAAAGAATCCATCAGACTAATCAGCAGCTCATTCAGAGGAACCAAACCACCCTTCCCATCAGTGACTTTGTTCATTCACCAAGGTCACCTGCACTAGACAAGTACATCGACGCCCTAGACCACTTGAGAGGTCCCACTGCCCCGCATGATGAACAAGATTTAAGTGTTCACTCCACGTGAGGAAGACTTCAGCCTCGCATGTCGGTTCAAGAATTCCTGGGTCACGTGATGGGGAAAAGGGACGAACCCGTCAGAAAAGAAAGAAGTGACGAGGCACAGTCAGCCCGAAGAAATGTCAAGTCAAGATTGGGAAACAAACCAAAAAATTCGAACATCAGGCTGAAAGTTTCATCTCGATAAGCAGTCAAAAACAACCTGCTGAGCCGATCCCCCCGCTTTCATGAAAGTGGTAACTAAACTTTAGAAACAAGTCGAAGAGTTATATAAAGAGAAATAGGGAAAAGAGGTTGGACTTTACTCTAAAATCAACTCTTTGCAAGGAAATCATAAACTCAGCACTAGAAGGGATTCACTACCCCCAATTTCAGAGTTATACATGTGCAACTTGTCCACATGACTGGCTTTTATTTTTCAGAATAAGGCTACATTGGCCACAAGAAATGAGTCGACATGGTGCATTTCCTTCATGGGTGCCATGCAAGATCGTGCTGCGACATGGGCTCAAAATCTACCACCAGGGTTGATTAAATCTAGGCAAGACCTTTGCACAAAGTTCACCGCTGAGTTCAAAGCTGCCGGGCAGCCAAAGAAAACACAGGTCGACCTATTCGAGGTTCGTCAGAGGGAAAATGGAACCACTCATAGTAATTAAGAGCGGTTCAACAGAGTGTATGAAATGACAAGAGGTCTAAGCGATGATGTGGTAATGACCAGATTCGAGATGTGCTTAGCGAAATGATATCTTAAATCCCACATCACCTTCCATCCACCAGAAAATTCTAGGGAAATGTTGAGTCGAGCAGGGACGTACGGAGCAACTAAACATCAACCATAATCCTCGTCTCATAAAGTCAAGTCCAAAATCGAGTCCACATGAACTAAGGAGAGTAACAATCGAGTTTGAGATCAGAAAAAGCCCGAGAAATTCCCAGAAGAGCGCTTCACCCCACTCACGGTGACGATCTTTCAGATCATGCTTGAGGTAAAGCACGATCTGGTCCCACCTCACCCTTTAAGGCCAAATCCGGAGGGGAAACGCGACACGACGAAATACTGTCATTTTCACAGGGACCATGGACATGATACAAACTCATGTAAACACCTCAAGAGAGTGATCACGAAGCTTGTTGCTCGAGGCATACTAGATCATTACAAAGCGAACGGTCGATAGGCCAACATGAGTGCCCCTCCAGCTCAACCGAGAATGAGAGAGATTCATGTCACCGAGGAGTTTCCAAGAAACCACCAACTGAAGTCACATATCAACTCTCTGAATTGCATTGATATGGGAAAGCAAGTTATCCTGCACGGGGCAAAACAACCTATAACGTTCACCCACAGTGAGTTGGTATACCCTCTGGACGTCCCCGCAATAACACTAATCATCATAGTTGGAATTAATGGCTACACTGTACACATGGTCATGGTCGACATGGGAGCCTGCAAGGACATCATGTACTATGATTGCTTCAGAAAACTGGGCTACAATGACTCCCACCTGAGACCTCACTTCGGTATCCTAGAAGGCTTCACCAATGACAAAGTTCAAGTGAAAGGGGCCATAGACATCGAAGTGTAGATAGGTGACCACGAGCCCACCATGACCAAAAAGGCAACCTTCCTCGTTGTCGACCTGTATTCAGCACACAATATGATCCTGGGAATTCAGAGGGGGTGAATGAACTCTCTTCAATTTTTGGAGTTTCTTACCTTGAGAACAAATATAGTCAGTAATTACAGACTAGAAAGGGCTCGTCTGGTTTTACTGGTCTTGATATTGTCAAAAAGTAAGTGCAGCAGAATAATGATATGTTTCAAATTAAACCTTGAGCTTGGTTTTCAGTGTTGAGTAGTGTGATCTTGATTATGCAAATACTGTAAGTAAAGTGCTGAAAGTAAAGAACACAAGAAATGTTATCGATCTTCAGAGTGGCGTAATCTCTTACGTTACCGCTTATCCCGTGCCTCAGGAGGTATCACTATTGTACTCTAGACTAATACAATACGAAAGTGTCCTTGACACCCCGTAGATGTCTCACACCTCACAGATGTTTCAAACCCTAAGTGGCCAATCTTTGACACCCTGCAAATGCCACACACCCTGTAGATGCTTCAATGGTCCACTTGCATGCAGCTTGTTTGAAGAACTTACTTTCATCAACAGCTCATCTGTCATCTTCGTTGTTCCTTCACAGCCCACAGATGCTTCAATAGGTTCGCCGTTTCCTTGTGAACTTGGTTGATAAAATTGAGTTGGTGATGTATCAAACTAATAATACAAGGATGAGAGATTTAAGTTGAATATGTTGTTGAAGATTTGATGGTAGCTCTCTAGATGAGGTAGATCATGGATGCTTTCTGTTTAAGAACTTCTTGTTGATCTACTTGAATTCCGGATTTAGATTGGTAAGCTTTTGAGATGAAGATCTTGTTGAGAGTTGACTTGATAGATATTTCGTTTTTCCTTTTAGAATTTGCTCAAATTTCTCCACTTCTTTTCCATATGTTATTCTTCATCCTTATATAGTCTTCGTAGGGTAGGTGTACCATTGAAGAATGAGTGGTTCTGATTGATCGCTGAGTCGTCCCTTGATATTTAAAAAATAGTCCCGTTTAGCTTTTCAACCGTTAGAGCCTTGTACTTGATAGCTTCTAAAAGATAACTTTATAGCATCAAATGTTACTTTTCCTCTTTTATGATTTCTGTTGGTCCCATGAAAAGGCTGACACAAGTTTAGAGGGGGGTTGCATAAACTTGTCACCAAAAACATGATACTTAATAACAAATTATGTTCAGTTCTAAACTTGTGTGGAGTTAAGCTAACTGAGCTGAGTATAAGTCAAACTGACTTGTGCTTAAACTGAGTTAACCAGCAGTGGATATATTAAAGCCTTTTTAAAACTAGAGTTATCAGTTTGTATAAGACAGGCAATGCTGACTCAGCTTCTGATTGTTTGCTAAGTTTGTGATCCGATGAAGTGTGTGCTAAATTGCTGTAAATAAATGCGTAAAATAAATAAATAAAAGAGACATAAATTACAGAGATTCCAGGTGGTGTAATCCTATCAGTCCTCTCTTCTCCTGTGATGTTATAGGAAATTCACTATATTCATGAGGTTTACAGTTACAAGGCACAAAGTAAATTTAAACACTGATTGTCCTTGACTATTCCTTAGCTTCACAATATTCTCAGCAATCTGCTAGGCAAGGTCTGAATTGCCATGTTTTTCTTGATATTGATCAAGTGACATGATCAATCCGGATTCTACTCTTGTATAAGTCATGATTTCTGGAGGTATAGATGATTTTGAAAAGATTGAGGACTAAGTGAATTCTTCAATTTGGGGGATCAATAAAATTGAGTGGTAAAGATTTTGATAAAGGAAGAAGTCTAGTATATATAGATGAATGGTAGATGTTCAGTTAAGAGCATTTGAGTGGGTGCAAAACATCTTGTCATAAAACATATTTTGTTTTGAGATGCAAAAAATGTGGTAAAAAGTGCAGATTAACGGTTAAGATCTGTGTAGGTTATGACTTTTCTGCCAACCGTAGCTGATATCAGTAAATGCACTTGACGCGCTGTATATACAACTGTGAAAGTCCAACTTTGAGCTTATCCACATATTTGTCAATCTTTAGTATTGGTCCTTTGGATCAGTTTCACTATCTCAGTTCTTGAATAAGTCAACTTTTGGTACTTTCTCAATAAAAAAAATCAGTTTCTTTCCTACAAAACAAATTAATATCTTTTTGGTACCCATATCTGTTTTGGTCCATTCTGGTTAGTTTCTGAATTAACTCTTGAACCATGTAAAGATGGTTTCATTTTAACTGTATTAATCTCCTCTTTGAATGCTTTGAACGTCTTGAGGATTGAGCTCATATATCTTCCTTGATAGAGTCCATGTTAGATTTATCAGTTTTCAAATAATTTTGCTATTTTGATTTAACATACTTTTATTTATGTGTTTTGTGAAACAGAGTTGATCTAGCAGTGGTTGTAGGAGCATTCCAGTCTTCATCGATAGGATAGTGTCTCCCTTTCCCCCTGAATCTATTAACCTTTGAATTAATTAGAATCATTCTTTGGTAAATAGGAATTGAATGTTTTGTTAAGCGATCTTGATCGATTCAAGCATTTTTAGCCTTACGAGTTTTTCTCTGTGGGATCATCGGTTTCTTTGAGTGCCATCTTACGATCTTGATTTTGTCAGTTTATGATCGAGGTTGTGCTGAGTTATTATCAGTTCTAACAACTTCATCGGTTTTTTGTGTTCTAGACTTTTGTGCAGCCATAAACTTTGGTGTAGCTGAACAAGGTCTGAACTTAGAATTCTGTTGATTATCAAACCCTAAGCCTGATTTGTCACCGTATGGCTTTCCTGGTTTGAACTGAACTTTAGTGATCAACTGATGATTCGGTGATATTTATTACTTTTGCTATTTCATCAGTAGAGCAAGCACCTTGAGTTCTATTATTAGTCTTGATAAGGTTAATCTCAACATTCAATCTTAGAACCTCAGCTTTCAACAATTCATTTTCCTTTTTGACATTCTCACAACTCTTTTGAATTTTCTCTAATTCTTTCATGAGTATGTCTAGAGTTTCATTGAATTTAGAGTTTCTATTACTCTTTCTGGTAGTATGATATTTGATTGTACAAGCATTTACCTCATGGTATTTGATTAATGAATTCTCAGTTCTTGTTTCCTCATATTCCTTTTTTTCCCTTGATTGATTCAGCAATGTCCTTTACTGGATCAGTTCCAAAAAGTATGATTTCTTCATCATGATCTTCTACTGCAAAGCTTATTGGTAGTGTCTCAGCATTCTCCTTGCTTATAGTGACAATTGGATCTTCAATGAATGTCTCAATTAGTTTTTCTTGAGTATCAGCAACAAAATCCTGCAATTTACTTTTGTATTCATCAAATCTTAAAAATGAACAACTGAGTAGATTTCTAAAGTCATTTTGTGAGTCCATGACGCAGTTAAAAATTTCTTTTGAAAAATTCTTGTGAAAACAACTTGCTTCAACAATTGATTTTCTCAGGTATGAAATTCTGTTCAGATATCAATTGTTGGATTGATATAAAAAATAACTGAGTACCAGTTACTTCAAGCAGACTATTAAACTGATAAAGCTCAACCGGAGATCTCTTTAGAATAGAAGATTTTCTCTAATACCAATTGTTGATTAGTATCACAAATAACTGAGTTACAAGTTATGTAAGCTGATGTCTTGAAGCAGTAACAACTTTGGATCACTTCCAAAAGGAAGAACTACTCCGATACCAATTGTTGGGCCCTTGAAAAGGCTGATACAAGTTTAGAGCAGGGGGTGAATAATCATGCCCCCAAAAACTTGATACTTAAAAATGATAAATCCAGTTTCAGTTTTACTTTGTTTTTATCATTAAGATTTTCTTTTAGGGAGGGTATTGTCATCATCAAAAAGGGGAAAATTGTTGGAAATAAAATTTATATTTTGATGATGATTCATCACTTATTCAGTTATTCTTTTGAACCCCATTGGTGAAGTGTCATAACTAGCTGTTAGAGTGCAAGGAAAAAATTTGTCTAGAATTATATATATAATATTTATTTGAGTCTGATATTCGTATAGGCTAGTCAGACAAGCACTGTAATAGAATAGGTTTAAAACTGAGAAACTCAAAACATGCTGAGTTTACAAATGAAGAGTATTCATAAGAAGAAATTGGCTTTATAGAAGGAACTTAGTACATATACAGAAACTGAAGAAGGTAAGTTCGCTGAGGGGCACATAATCAGTTGGCTTATCTAGAAGCTAAAGAGGGAGGGGACAAACTCAGTTTAGAAGGTTGAGGGACACAGACTGAGTTCTTGAAGATTGAAGAACTGAGGGGTCAAACTCAGTTTATGAAGACTAAAAGCCGAGACTGTAAAGTTAGAATTCACGTAAGTCTGTGATGGCCTGAACTGACTTTATGGATCTTGTATGAAGACCTAAGATGCATAAGGACAATGATATCCTAGATAACATATGTGTTATGGTGTACACTGATTAAGTCAATAAGAATCAGATGAAGATAAAGCACTAAGTTTTGAAGAAGAGTAAAAACTCAATTAATGCTTTTAAAACTGACACCAGTTATACCAGCCGAATAATGTCAAACCCCAAAAGCTCAGTTTCAAGCTGAAGACACTCAAACTGAAGAAGAATCTGAATGTTAGAAAGCAAGCAATTTGATTGGTTGCAGAAATGTCAAAAAGAACACTGACATTCAACAAACCATAGCAGGACCACCAACAGATACAAGAATTCAAATTCAAACAAGACGAACATTGGAAAAACCCCTATAAATAGATCACTTTTACTTCAAAAAAAAGTGCGGAGTTCTAAGTATAAAAATCACTAAGGAAACATTTAATTAAGGGGGAAAGTAAATTAAAAAGAACTCCTCCTAATTGCAATGTTGCTAGTTCCAATTTAAGAAATCATCAAAGTGTTTTTGAGCATTATTGAAATACATCAAGATTCACACTTTAAGAAAAGCAGAGCTATTTGTGCAAATCAAATACATTCAGAAGAAGAAGCTCATATCACAAGTTGAATCATAGTTATTGATTCAAGTCTCAACTTTGATTTTATCAAAGGTTTTAAAGTGTGAAACACCCAGATGGTGTGAAGGACAGTTGAGGTGCAGTCAGGAAGACTGTGTTTGTGATGAGCTGGTAAAGAAGCAATCCAACCCTTCAAGGACTAGTGTGGCAGACTTAGTGAAACAGCAATTCAACATGTTAAGGACTAAGGCTCGAAGATTGTGAAGCTAGGGAATAGTCAAGGACAATCAGTGTTTAAATTTACTTTGTGTCTTGTAACTGTAAACCTCAAGAACATAGTGAATTTCATCCAACATCACAGGAGAAGAGAGGACGGACAGGACTACCCCACCTGGAACCTCTATAATTTATGTCTCCTTTATTTATGTACTTTACGCATTTATTTACAGCATTTTAGCACACAATTCATCAGATCACAAACACAACAAACAATCAGAAACTAAGTCAGCATTGCATATCTTATACAAACTGATAACTGTAGTTTTAAATCCAGCTCTGTTAGCTTAAATCCACACAAAGTTTAAAACTGAACCTAAATTGAATTTAAGTGTCATGTTTTTGGTGACAAGTTTATTCACCTCCCCCTCCTAAACTTGTGTTAGCCTTTTCAAGGGACCAACAATTTCGTTGCTGTTTGATCAAATGTTGATCTAATGGATGGCTACACACCCTTTAATTTATCACTTCATTTTTCTTTAAGTCACTTGAGAGCATTTGGTAGTCTTTGATATGATCCTTTACTCATCTAGATGCATAGCTCGTCTGCTCTTTAAAATCTCAACTCGTCTGTTCTTTGGTTTGCTTTCTGGTCTGCTTTGCCTCTGCTAATTCAGTCTTGTTAGATGTTTGGACAAGAGTCTGGTCTTCTTGTATTCAAGTTTTCGAGGCTATACTATGAATACATAGGCAAAGTTTGACTAATCCTATACAATTCGCATATCAGACTACTAAGAAAACTTATACTTGGTTTTTAAACCAACTATTTTGGTATCATCAAAACTTCTAGTCTATGGGGACCTAACAAATTCCCATTTTTGATGATGCCAAAACAAACGAGTAAATGCTAGATAAATTAATTTTAAGCATAATTAAAGAAGGG
The DNA here is from genome assembly GCA_026214975.1 of Gentiana macrophylla. Lineage (NCBI taxonomy): Eukaryota > Viridiplantae > Streptophyta > Magnoliopsida > Gentianales > Gentianaceae > Gentiana > Gentiana macrophylla. The sequence goes on along the minus strand of CM047808.1, from coordinate 50,584,817 downwards.
AAAGTTATTTTTGACTTGAGAAGAAAAAATAGATATTTTTTAAATACATAGGTGTTCGTTACAGGTCATATAAAATAATTAGAGTACAGATGGAATAAGGACAAAATAAAGCAAAATTAAAGACTGGTCTGGTCTTCTCTTGTGCTTCCTTTAGACTCTTGCATGTCCATCTGTCTCTTATAAAATTTATCCTCCATCATTCCAGATTTCTCCACAGAACAAAAGCTTCTTCAGATCTTCAAACTCAGATTTTCCCTTTTTCATCAGCAGCATCACTTTTCTTTTCCACTTCCGCCTTTTTGGCAGCATCCAAAAGGGATTTGAGCAACCTCTTGTTGACTTCTTCATGATTGTTCATGAATATGTTGAGCTTTTCAGATAGTAATGTAATGCTGGTTTGAAGAGAACGAACTTTATTGGGTTGAGGATTTGACCTTTCTTCCCCTTGAGATTGATTTCATTCTTTTTATCCGAGTTCATTCCTCTCTCATCCTCATCATGGTTTTCAGTGTTTCCCATACTGTTGGAAGGAGAGGGAGATAATCCATTTATCCTTCAAAGAATGGTGTTGATTGTGTTAATGAGTCTCCATGGATCAAGCATCTTGAGAAAACTTGTTTCTGAGTGCTTTTAACCGTCATCTTGTCTCACAAGATTTTGAATCCAGGCTTCTTCTTGCCTTATTAGATCTTTGTCTGATTGAGCATGAATATCAATTGGGCTTGCCTTCCGTTTAATCCAGTTGACCACTCCTAACTTTTGTGCATAAAAGGGATCAGGGTGAAGCACAGAATTGTGTTCATGAGCACAATCTTCCTCATACCAATATTCAAACCCTTTTCCTTCCGTTGGATAATCTATGGAGTGATCAAATTCTTTTTGTCCGACCTCCGCCAAGGGCCTAAAGTCCTCATCTGATGACAATTTGAGAATTTAAGATAGTATGGGGGAAGGTGATACATGAGGTAGGGAGATGGAGGATGCAACAAACTCTTTGGATGATTGAACATTTGTAGCTTGTAGATCTACTGCTTCTTTGATCTTTTCGGCCATTGTTTTTGTTTTCTTTACCAGCCTTCTCTTGGATGATGTCTTTATATATGTGTTAGCTTGAGGTGCAGTTTCACTTATGGTAGAGATTTTCCTTTTCTGCTGCTCGTTTGTTCGTGCTTTCTTCTCAGCAGCTGACATGTACGATATCAGTGCATTTGGGATGGTCATCGGATCAGTCATTTCAATCCACATGCAACTGTTTAAGTAGAGTTTGAATAATGCACCCAAATGATTTTTTGTGATGAAATGATCCATCAGCTTTCTTGCCTTGTTTGTTTTCCGAATTTGTTTCTTCCATGAGTTGATCAGCCATTTTTTTTGAAGATGTATTCGCTCCATTTGAAGGATTTTTTTATGGACAATGAATAGCAGTCTGAAGAGATCAACGTCAAGTTTGACTTTTTCCTTTCCAGATAGTCCACATATCAGCATCTCAGAAAGATTGATGAAGTATTTGTCAATATTTCCAGGATGACTTCCAGTTTTGATTTATGCTTTACCATTGTAGGCAATTGTTTTGAAGAATGCTGGCCTATTTTCAATGTAGACTTTAGTTGGTGTGGCAGTTTCTCTAGTTCAAATATTCAATATATTCAGAAAGGTGTCTTTGTTGATCACGATGTGGTTTCCTTGCACTATTGAGATGATAACATCCCTTTTGACGTTGAAGGTTGCATTTTACCAGAAATCGTAGATGTCCTTGGGACTGTAGTATATATCTCAATAATTACCTGTGCAACAAGACGAGTTTCACAAAAACAGCTTACTATGTGTGATGCAGCTTCAGAGTTTTCAGATTTCTCTAGGAATTCGTCCAAATGAAAGGACTTGATGACGCTTAAAATAATCTATCCTACGACATCAACATTCTTTCCATTATGAGCTAAAAATAGTTGTTTTGACCTATAAATATGAACCATTTGAGTTGAATATCATATGTCGGGTTTGTAAGTTGAGCTGTTTGCATTTAACATTTATTTTCCATTATTCGATATTATTTCGTGCATTATTTGATTATTTTCAGGATACAAAATATTGGGCTGAGCATTGTGGACAATTCTGGAGTGGACGTAATGAGAGGATTGGGCCTAGGGTATTCAAGAATCTTCCAAGTTAAGTCGGCAGAAAGATAAAGACAAAACTTAACCCGGTTAATCGGGAGGTACCGCCAATTTAACGACTCTCCAGAATCGTTTGAAATGCATTTTCTTGGACGAGGGGTAGTTCTAGGTATTTCTAAGTCGGTTTATTTAGCTATAAATAAGAGGCACCGCCTCAGAATTCAGTGTGTACAATTTTCAAGACAAGTATTATTCAATAAAAGTTCTTTGTTCTTTATTTTATTTTATGAGTTCTGGTCGAGGAGACGATGGATTCGCCACCTAGAAATAGATCCAAGGGAGATCTAAACTCATCTTCGATGGTATGATTTTCAGACTTTTCTAAGATGTAGATCTGTCGTTGTTCTATTTGACTAGTATCTGCTGATTGTCTATTTCATTTAATCATGTAGTAGTTAGTTTATTTTACCCTATGTATGTATAGATCTGATTCGTTGGTGAAGAAATCATGAAATATTGATTGCGTTCTTCAGATCTACGATGGTCTGTATCGTTAGATCTGAATACATAGAAAATTACTACTTTATGATAATCGGCGCCATCTACGTTTATTGATAGATTTAATTTACATGGTAGTAGCCGTATCAACTATTTTCATGTCATTGTAAATTAACATGAAGGACTGTTATTGAAGTGTTAATTTGGTCATTGTCTTGATGGATCCTTAGGAATGTGCTAGTCATAGTCGATAGCTGCCTGTGGAGGTTTTCGGTCTTGAGCAAGCAACTCTAAAACTTAATGCGTGTGAACTAATACAACCAACGAAGGTGGTTAGTTGCATATAGATTGTCTTCTGTCCTTACAGTGGAAGTAGATAGGGTTAAGAGTTGCACCCGTAGCTGTCAATGAATTAAAATTTACCAATGGTGATGACTATTGCATGTGTGGGGGAATAACTAATCACTCATAATTAGAATGTAAGTTTACTCCGTTTGAACTTGCATAATCTTGCTAGTTTATTGTTACCAATTTACTTCTGTCTGGATTATAGTTGGCCGTAGACCGTTGTCGTGATGTATCAACCTTGATTAATTTGTGTTCTTATGAGTCCCTATGGGATTCGACCTTGATTCGCCAGTACTCAACTACAATAGAGCTAGTCCTATTGGTAGTGAATGCTTTGCACGGGATCAAGATTTTGTTGCGCCGTTGTGGGGGACTCGTGTCAAGAATACTTTTTATTTGAGATTGATTGCTTGTATATTTCGAGTCTATTTTATTGAGTCTATTTTACATTCTGTTACTACTGGAGTCGTACAGAGTCAGTTTTGTTTTAATCTGGAAAAAAATCTCACCCGGTCAATTGAGGGTTACCCGTGATTAATCAAGCGTCCCAGATTCTGCAGAATCAGTTGTGTTAGTTCAGCATCAGGTTAGTAGTCAGAGACCGCATTTTTGAGTCTTCCAGTGAGTGTAACACCCGCCGAGGCAAGTCACTAATTTTTTCTTGTTCTTTTTGTGTCTTGTAGTACGCTACACGGAGTTCAACAGCCAAACTCGAGAGATTCATAATTGAGATCGAGAAATTTGCTAGACAAAAGAGAAAGGAAGATCGAGAAAAAGCTGTTAGGCTGGTGGACGACGTGAGTTCGCACGAAGGAGATCACATCAAGAAGGAAGAAGAAATCCCACCTTTGGAGGACATAGAAAATGCAATGGCGTGGAATCGACAAAACGTTATCAACGGAAGAGGAAACAGAGAAGGATTTGTGGTACAAGCATATAGAAGAACTCTATAAAGTTATGCAATGCCTATGATTGAGAAATTTGTGCCAGCAATTGTTTAGCCAGAGAATGCGGCTGAGATCTTTCACCCAAAGCCAAATGTGATACAGATGGTGACCAATTACATTATTTTCCATTGTGTACCGAACGAAGATCCTAGTATACACATCATCAATTTCATGGAGATTGTCAGCACAGTCAAACAAGCAGGAGTACCTGAAGACAACATTAAGCTGAAATTGTTCCCATTCACTCTGAAGGACAAGGCAAAAATATGGTTATTGTCTCTAGCACCTGGGTCGATGCAAACTTGAACCGATCTACTGCAAAAATTTATGAATAAGTACTGCTCACATGTGAAGTCACTACAGATGAGACAAGACATCATGAATTTCAAGCAAAAACTAGCCAAGATATTTGAAGAAGCTTGAGAAGGGTTAAAGGAGGCACAACGGAGATGCCATCACCACGACATCACTCTGCCCATATGAATGCATAGTTTCTATCATGGATTGCTGCCCAGTGAAAATATGAGAGTTGATGCATCGAGCAACGGATGTTTTGCGTTGTTGTCACCGGAAGAGGCTGAAGAAAAGTTGGAACAAATAGCACTAACAAGCCTATGAGGAACGCATCAAATTGAGAATGTAAAGGTAGCTGAAGGAGTATTTGGAGAATATAACTCTCAGAAGATTTTATATCAGTTAATGGCAATGAATGGGAAAATTGACAGCATGTAAGATCGCATTGCCAAGGTTGAGAAAGTTCAAGAAGTTGAAGAAACCAACACCAAAGATGTGAACTACTTAGGAAGGCAAGGAATTCCCTATAGAGGCGGATATCGCCCGGGTTCTCAGGACCACCCTGGTTTTCGACTAAGTGATCCTACGGGTGGAGAGAGACCAAGACAGACTGGGGGATTCATGCCTCAATTCAACAAGTCAGGTGGTTGGGAAGCAGCCATGGATAAAATCAGCTCAGCTATGACCGACACGGTCAATCAACTCACAAAATCCATGACCGTGCTGAATGCAAACTTCACCACATATTTTCAGAAGAATGATACAAGACTGACCAATCAGGAAGCCTTAGTGCAGAATCTGTCACACCAAGTGGGGCAGATCGCCAAACTAAGTGTCAGCCCGTCCCCAGGAGGATTTCCAAATAACATAGATAAGAATCCAAAGAACGTGAATGCAATTAGGACTAGAAGCAGAAATGAACTGCCTCGACTAGTCATGCCAACTATCCAGGAAGAATCAAAAGTAGTCAGCAGCAGAACGCAGTGGAATCAAGAAAAAAAGATAGGCCGGTAAATCGGGACACTGTGCTGATTAACCGGGCGTCTACAGATTCCGCAGACGAGCAGGAAGTGCAGCAGCAAGCAGCAGGTAAGTCTTCACAAACTGTAACTATTAATTTTGCTACTTTATCCTATCCCCATAGAAAATATAAACAAAAAATGTTAATGCTCGTTATAAAAAGTTCATAGAAATGTTTAAGAAATCGCAAATGAATATACCTTTGGTAGAAGCTCTGGTCGGGATGCCAGAGTACGCAAAATTCTTGAAAGAAGAAATATCTACCAAAAGGAAATTGTTAGACCTTGAGACTATTTGCCTTAGCGAGGAATGCTCGGCAGTTTTGCAAAAAAAAAATGCCTCATAAGTTTTAAGATCCTAGGAGCTTCCTTATACCATGCACAATTGGAGGAGTGTGCCTAAACAAAGCATTGGGTGATCTTGGGGGCCAGTTTCAATTTAATGCCACTCTTCATTTTTCATAAGTTAGGCATGAAAGAGTAGAACGAAACATCTATAACCCTTCATTTGGCCGATAGGTCTATGAAGCAACCTTGTGGAGTGGTGGAGGACGTGATAGTGAAAGTTGATAAGTTTATAGTGCTACACATGGAAGCTACACATGGAAGCTAACCATGATGTTCCACTGATCCTAGGAAGACCTTTCCTAGCAACTAGTAAGACGTTGATAGATGTTATAAGGGTGAGCTAATGCTAAGTATAAATGAGGACCGTATAGTATTCAATGTAATGAAAACAATGAGGTATGCACAAGATTAATGAGAAGCATGTTACATGCTCGAGGCCACAGATGAACTTGTTTTGAAATTATTCAACAAGTGGCATTAGACCCTGAAGTAGCAGGGACTTTGCTCCTGAAAAAAGTTGAAGGAAGTAATGAAGAAACATTGCTTGGGTGTAGCGATGGTCAAGTACGAGAAGTGGAACCTATATCTTCTATAGATGTAGGACGAACAATTCATAGACCATTGTGGCATAAGTTCTTTGACTTACAATTGACTGGTAAACTGCTAAGATCGTTGTTGGAAGAACAACCAACAAATTTAACAGTGAAACCTTTGCCATCTCATCTGAAGTACGTATACTTACAAGACGATACTCTTCCCCTCACAGTTTCATCGCCAATATCTCCTTTAGAGGAGGAGAAACTGTTAAGAGTATTGAGAAAGCATAAGGGAGCATTCATGTGGACCATTGCAGATATTCGAGGAATATGCCCATCGGTGTGCATGCATAAAATATCTGTAGATCCCGAGGAGAAAGCGGTAGCACAACCTCAAAGAAGGCTGATGTCACAATTGAATAATGTTGTTAAGGAGGAGATTATAAAGATGTTGGAAATGGGAATCATTTTCCCATTTGCAGATAGTGAATGGGTGAGCTCGATTCATGTGGTGCCCAAGAAAGGAGGATTCACTGTTCAACCTAATGAGTTCGATGAGTTAATCCCTGTGAGGTTAATTACTGGACATCGAGTCTGCATTGATTTTAGGAAACTGAATGACACAACTCGTAAAGATCATTTTCCCCTACTATTCATTGACCAAATGTTAGAAAGGTTAAGCGGTAATGCTTTTTATTGTTTCTTAGATGGATATTCTTGTTACTATCAGATCGATATTGCCCCCGAGGACTGAGAGAAAACAACTTTCAAATGTCCCTATGGAACTTTTGCGTACAATCTCATTCCTTTTGGACTTTGTAATGGACCAGTGAAATTCCGAAGGTGCATGATGTCACTATTTCCGGACATGGTGGAAGACTTTCTAGATATTTTCATGGAAGATTTTTCTGTATTTGGAGATAGCTTTGATAAATGCTTGGACAACTTGAGTAGAGTACTTAAGAGGTATGAAGAGACCAACCTTGTACTTTACTGGGAAATATGTCATTTAATGGTCACAAAAGGAATAGTGTTGGGACATAAGATTTCAAGGAAAGGAATGGAGGTTGATAAGGCAAAGATAGAGGTAATAGATAAGTTACACCCTCCAACAAACTTAAAGATGTTGCGAGCCTTTCCTGGCCACGCAAGCTTCTATAGGAGGCTTATTAAGGATTTGTCTAAAGTTTCTAGCCCTTTGACGGAATTACTTGCAATGGATGTGCCTTTTGTATTTAGAAAGGAGTTCAAGAAAGCATTCAACACCTTGACGAAAATGCTTATAACCGCCCCAATTCTGGTAGCCCCAGAATGGAACAAACGTTTTGAATTTATGTGTGATGCAAGAGACATGGCAGTTGGAGCAGCCCTAGTACAAAAGGAAGATAAAATCTTTAAGCCTATCTATTATGCCAGTGGTACCCTTAACAGTGCCTAGAGGAAATACACAAGTACGGAGAAGGAAATTTTAGCTGTTATCTTTGCATTTGACAAGTTTCGACCATATCTGCTTGGATCGAAAGTCACGGTATTCACTGACCACGCACCTTTGAAATTCCTTCTAACCAAGAAAGACTCCAAACCGAGATTGTTGAGATGGATTCTACTCTTACAAGAGTTTGATGTCGAAATCAAGGATAAAAAGGGATATGAGAACCAGGTGGCTGATCACCTATCAAGATTAACTTTGCTAGAAGAGGAGCAACCGACTGAGATCAGCAGAGATTTCCAGATGAACAACTTTTTGCCGTCTCAGTAGTAGCTCCAGTTGAATCTCATCCCCGATGAAATACAACAAGAGTGGGCAAGGTATACCCTTTGTTTGCTAACATTGTAAATTATCTAGCAGGAAGGTACCTACCACCGGAATTCACAAGTGCTGATAAGAGGAAATTATTTACCGATCTAAAGCATTACTATTGGGACGATCCCTACCTATACAAGATGTGCCCTGATACCATTCTTAGAAGATATGTCCATGATGATGAGATTCAAAGTATTTTGAGCCAATGTCATTCTAAAGAAGTTGGAGGTCACTAGGGGCCAGACAAGACATCAGCAATGGTACTATAGTACGCATTCTATTGGCCAAAAACTCATAAATTTGTTTGAGTTTAAAAAATCCTGTCATTCATGTCAAATGATTGGTAACATTTCTAAGCTGAATGAGATGCCACTACATAGTATCTTAGAAGTGGAGGTATTCGTCGTATGGGGAATTGATTTTGTTGGGCCTTTCACATCGTCAAAATCAAATTGTTACATCATAGTAGTAGTTGATTATGTTTCCAAATGGGTGGAGGTCGTGGCTTCACCTACTAATGATGCCAGGGTTGTCTGGAGATTTCTTAAGATAAAAATTTTGATGAGGTTTGGAGTGCCCAGAGCCATAATTAAAGACGGGGGGAGCAATTTCTGTAGTAGGTTGTTTGAGAAATTGATGTTGAGATACGGGGTCAGACATAAGATTGCAGCAGCATATCACCCCCAGACGAGTGGACAAGTGGAGGTCACGAATAGAGAGATAAAGAGGATCTTAGAGAAGGCTGTGAATCCCAAAAGGAAAGATTGGTCTTTGAAATTAGATGATGCTCTTTGGGCGTACAGAACCACTTACAAGACAACAATTGGGATGTCACCATATATGATAGTGTTTGGAAAATCATGACATTTTTCTGGTAGAACTCGAGCACCGAGCCCTGTGGGCTACATGGTTTTTAAACATGGATGACAGTTTAGCTGGTGAAAAGAGATTATTAGAATTGAATAAGTTGGAGGAATTTAGACTTCAAGTGTATGAGAATGCAATGATTTATAAGGAAAGAACGAAGCGCCTGCATGATAAAAAGATTCTCAACCGCACAATTGAAGTTGGAGATAAGGTGCTAGTATATAAATCACGTCTTCATCTTTTTATTGGGAAGCTGAAGTCTAGATGGTTTGGACCACAAGTAGTCACAAAAGTCTTCAATTCAAGCGCGTGTGAAGTTAGGAATGAATGCTCTGGGAAGACTTTCGTAGTAAACGGCCACAGACTGAAGCATTACCTAGAGCACAAGTATGATCCTGAATTGGAAGTCTTTATGTTGGAGGATCCAATATACGAATAAATCAGCCCTATTAGTACAGTCGAGTTGGCGACTATAAATCCAGAACTATTTCTAAACCCTTATTTGCTGCTTTTGTTTATTTTGTTTTGTTTGAGTCAAAAAAAGTAGCATGACAATTCGAAGGTTTTTTTCATCACATACATCTTCGTTCATCTGACTAGAGATATATGTGGTTTTTTCTTCATGATTCTCATGTGATACCCTTGTTAAAGTTTTCGCGTCTTGCTTAGGCATATAAAGAATAAAATGGCTTAAACTGTTTTTGCATATTCCTGAGGTATGCACAATTACCACCACCTTATTTTCTTATTTCCCTTCGCATGTTACTCACTGTTTTTGAATGTATTTTGGAATGCAATTAAATACTTGGAGGATGGATGACCTAAGAGCTAATGATTACGCTCTGGGATTCACTATTTGACTCAGCCGACCAATTCCAGATCTAAGTGCCTTTTCTATTTTCTATTTTATTATTAGTCATTAGGGACAATGCCAATAATAAGTGAGGTGCAGTAGGCGGTCATAGTTTGTTATTCGATAAAGGTAATCATTTTGAAAATTTAAACACCATTTTTATCTTGCTTATTGCATGTTCCGAGTAAAAAATCGGTAGAAGGAGCCCAAGAAAGATTTGAAGTTAGCTATGACGTATTCAATTTAGTATGGAAGAATGAGCATGTATTACGTTGCATGAAGTAGTAACTTATTAATTGTTATTCTACTGTTGCACTCAATTATTTGAGCACATAATCTGAGTGAGAAGTGTTTGAGATTAGATGACAAGTTGTTTTAACCGGGAATCATTATTTGTTTGTCTATATACTTTAACAAATTGTTGTAGGACAAGGGAAGAAACTTGAAGGCCAACAACGGTAAACAGGAACAAAACGGACTTGTGAGAGAGAGAGAGAGGAAAAGGAGTGAGGAGCCGATGGAGCATAAAATGCACGGCTATTGCATGGAAAAAAACAACAAAAAAGGCAACAAAAAAAAAAATAGAGAAAAAGATTAAAAACAACCGAGGACCTAAGAGTAATACTCGGTCCCCAAGTCCGTCCGGCCTTATTAAGGTACCATGTTGTGTAACCAAGTCTGAAGTCAAGGTGAGCAAGTGTATGCACAAGTAAGTTAAGATTGTGGGGTTAATACAACTTGATTCTCTTCACGAACGCACTATCATGAAAGATTTATCACATTGATGCATGGTAAGTAATGATTAATGAGGAGCTTATGGATTGTTGCTTGATATGTGTTCTGCCTAAAATCTTTATTAAATATGTGGTAGTTAATGAGGATTGCTCTTGGAGGTCATTCCACCTTGATACTCTGCTCGAGGACGAGTAAAGAGCTAGTGGGGGGGTAGTTGATGACACTTAAAATAGTCTATCGTACGACATCAACATTCTGTCCATTATGAGCTAAAAATAGATGTTTCGACCTATAAATATGAAGCATTTGAGTTGAATATCATATGTCGGGTTCGTAAGTCGAGTATTTTGCATTTAACGTTTATTTTCCATTATTCGATATTATTTCGTGCATTATTTGATTATTTTCAGGATACGAAATATTGGGCTGAGCATTGTGGACAATTATGGAGTAGACTGAACGAAAGGATTGGGCCTAGGGTATTCCAGAACCTTCCAAGTTATGTCGGTAGAAAGAAAAAGACAAATATACCCCTGGTTAATCGAGAGGTACCGCCAATTTACCGAGGCTCCAGAATCTTCTAAAACGCATTTTCTTGGATGAGCGGTAGTTCTAAGTGTTTTTAAGTTGGTTTATTTAGCTATAAATAAGAGGCATCGCTTCAGAATTTAGTGTGTACAACGTTGAAGACAAGTATTACGCAATAAAAGTTCTTTGTTCTTTATTTTATTTTATGATATCTTGTCGAGGAGACGACGGATTCACCGCCTAGAAAGAGATCCGAGGGAGATCTACACTCATCTTTGAGGGTATGATTTTTTGTCTTTTCCAAGATGTAGATCTGTCGTTGTTCAATTTGACTAGTATTTTCTAATTCTCTATTTAGTTTAATCATGTAGTAGTTAGTTTATTTTACCCCATGTATGTATATATCTGATTTGTTGGTGAAGACATAATGAAATAGTGATTGCGTTATTCAGATCTGTGATGGTCTATATCGCTAGATCTGAATACCTAGTAAATTACTAGTTCATGATAATCGGCGCCAACTACGTTGATCGACAAATTTAATTTACATGTTAGTAGCCTGATCGACTATTTGCATGTCATCGTAAATTAGCATGAAGGACTTTTGGTGAAGTGTTAATTTGGACATTATCTTGATGGATCCTTAGGAACGTGCTAGTCATAGTCGATAGCAGTCTTGGGAGGTTTTCGGTCTTGAGCCGGCAACTTTAAAACTTCATGCGTATGAACTAATACAACCAACGAAGGAGGTTAGTTGCATATAGATTGTTTGTTGTCCTTACAGTGGAAGTAGATAGGGTTAAGAGTTGCGCACGTAGCTGTCAATGAATTATAATTTACCAACGGGATGACTATTGCATGTGTGGGGGGAAAAACTAATCACTCATAATTAGACTAATACATTAGAAACTCTGTTTGCTCCATTTGAACTTGCATAATCTTGGTAGTTTATTGTTACCAATTTACTTCTGCCCGGATTATAGTTGGTCATATATAGACCATTGTCGTGACGTATCAATCTTGATTAATTTGCGTTCTTACGAGTCTCTATGTGAATCGACCGTAACTCAGCAGTACTCGACTACGATAGACCTAGTCTTATTGCTAGCGAGTGCTTTGCACGTGATTAGGACTGCCCAGTGTGGATTTGATCAAAATGTGCCATTTCTGTGTATTTCTGAATGAATGAGAGTTGTGTGGTAACACTTGGAAATGAAGGATTGTAATAGAGGATGTATTTTGGGTCCAGGATTTCATATATAAAGGGGAGATGAGTAGGGTTATGTAAGTCAACCACGATCTTTCGGTTTCTTCTATCATGATGAAGTGTATGTGGGAATGTGTGTGTTAGCCCTAATGATGGATTTTGGCTTGAAAGAACATGAAATGTCCATAACTACGCCACTTTATGGCAGTTTTAGACGCAAGCTGTCTGCTCTATGCCATCAAAATTGCCATCAATAGAAGTCTGGCGAATGTGACCTTGCAGCATGTCTGATTTCATTGAAACACCTACAAATCCTCTGATAACCATTTGTACATCCTAATATAAATGGGCCAAGTGGTATGAATATTAATTCCTTGTCGCTCTTGATTAAAAAATCACTTGATCATTGTCCCGGATTTTATCAATACAAAACAACAAGTAATAAACCGGTTAACCTCAAGTGCAAGGATCGTAGTATAGAGGCTATGCCGGGTCGATCTTACGGGGAACTAGACTGTTGTGAATCCTAGTTTTTGTTTAAACTAACCTATGTCACGAAGCTAAACTAAACGAAGAACTAAACTACCAAATATGCAGAAAATTAACTAGACAGAGGATTACTCCAATGCTAGGCAAGATACGGGTAACGAACTTATTAACTAAACTAAACTAAGTGCAAAAAGGTAAACTAAACTATGCAACTCAAGTTTTAAGGGATTTAAATCAAGTATAACGAACGAACAAGCAATTGATCCACCTATCCTATCAACATTCAATTCCAATTCGGATTATTTCATGATCTCTACTCAAGTCGTGATTCACCTAATCGAAGGCATAAACTCCTACTCGTAGACAAGTTCGCTTTCTAATCTTTTATCTTTCGATGTTAAAGATTACGTCTTTCTAACCTAGGCGTGAAATCTTTCGATTTCTAATCTAGAAAACCAATCTAATAACTTTCGTTTTGATTAGATTAAAGGTCTAAACTTTTATCATGGTGATCTAACATTAACATGACTCTCATCAAGTTAAAACAATCATAAAAGCAAAGATCTTTCGATGTAATTGCAATACACAATAATAAACAATGATAAAAGAAACAACTTCGAAGTAGAAACTCACGAATTAATCACGAACAAAACTGAATTGTTGATGGACGGCTTCACAACGCTTGTTCAAAGAGGGATTAGCCTCTTAGCATCCTTTGAAAGCTTGAAATTGATGAATTAAAGAACATAAATCTACCTAATCTAATCTAGAAATTAAAGTGCATAAACTGGAAGAAAATAGGGTAAAAACGCAGCCTGAGCCGCCCTTAAGATATTAGGGTTCGAATTGTGTGTTAATGTGATGAGAATCCGCTGCTTTATATAGAGTTTCAATGTCGGCTGCTACAGTAACCGCTCCGGACGCTCGTTCATCATCATGGACGCCCGTCCAGCAGCTTCTGGACGGAGGTGAACGCTCGTCTATGCAGCGTTTGAAGGCTCTGAATGTAAATCGCACCTCTGAACGCTCGTTCGGTTGAGCAAACGCCCGTCCACCATGGACGGACCGTGGACGCTCGTTCATCGATGCTGGAACTCGATCTCTTGATCATTATCTCTTCCTTCTTCCATCTTTATCCTTCTTTTCTCATCTCTATCTCGATTTAGCTCGAATTATATCAACATTTGATCATCAATTTAGCCTCCAACATGTATCTACATCACATTAAGACATCGCAAAACGTAACACAATCCAAATACTCATAAAACTATAATCAAAACACGTACACAACCTCATTTTGCGAATGAACTAATTAAAATCTCACTTGCTTAATAAATCATTTAAAACCACATTTCCTATGCAAATCATATGAATTATGGGGGAGAACATCATAAAATACAACGTTATAAAACGTATAAATTCACCCTTAACAACTCCCCCACACTTAAACTTTGCTCGTCCCGAGCAAAACAAAACAAGATAAAGGCTCGGAAAGAATAATTAATCTCAACACATATACCACAGATTCAAATAAATTAGACGTTCACCCACGTGAGTGTGTGCATAGCCATAATGAACTTCCACTAAATCCAAACTCGAGAAACTCAAAGCAAAACTAGCTAATACCCCTCTCGTAGACTAGTAATAAATGACACTCATAAGATGTACCCTACAAACGGAACATATCCCGAAAAAGATGATAGAAAACATTTAAGACCTTTCCGACATACTTAGAGGATAATCCCTACAACATATCCATCGGTTTATACTGGGGATAAGATTAACGATAACTAAGTCTCATTTCATTCTTTTCGTACCAATTCTTAAGTAGATTCAATTGATTTCACATTTAAACACACATCAGAATAAGCTATTGCTCATCATAGCAGAATAGGACATACGTGGTATACCCTACCTTACTCAAATCATAAAGCGACTTTTTCCTCGATCGTCGTGAGCTTTTGGTCATCATAGTGGAATAAAACATTTCGAGATAATGCCTTACCGCACTCAAATCATCGACTAGCTTTCGACACACACATAGATTCATTTAACTTTTTCAACTTCTCATTTGACATTAGTTACGTGTACTTATCACATTCAAACTTCTAGATATTCACAGTACATCGTACTTGGAACTAAATACAAACTATCATAAGTCTCACGATATGAACATTAGCACTAAGCACATGACTTATAAGGAATCAAACATCACTAATCAAAAGGGGTATAACTTTATAATATAGCTCATCATTTACTATGGCTTGTGAAAAAGAGTGTCGGGTGAAACAACTAACTTACGGAACATACGGCATACAGCATCAATGAATATAACAAACCGAACAAAAACATGCATTGCTCACTCGAGACAAAACAAAAATTTTAAAATTTAGCTCATTTTAGCATAGTAATAATATCATGTAAGCAAATGTATAGATACATATCGACTAATCCCCTCCCCCACACTTAAACTACAACATGTCCTCATGTTGTGCAAAATAAAAGAAAAGAGAACTTAGCTGATTGTCTTCCGAAAGGGAGCAACTCTGGAATGATGCGCATCACCCAGAATGCTCGAGGATATCGAGATTGTGGACCATCCACGTAAAACTGATATCGTCTAAAACTCACAAAAGCTAATGCAAATACCCTGCACACTTGAAAAGCAAAGAAATACCTCGGGGGAAACAAGGGATCATACCATATCATAGAGTAGAGATAAACAAAGAAAAAAAATCGAGATTGAAAAACATCCACAGCAGTCTCTCATGCTAAAAACAGCAAATTCCATTCAAAACACCAATTCAAACAGAAAAAATACAAAAACTAAGAACCGATAAAATCCGAGCCTACGAGAAACCGACAGTAGCCCAAAAATAAAAACTAGAAAATAAACAAAAACAAAAGAAAAATAATGGATATCTAGGAAGCCCCCTAGTGGCGCTAATGATTAATGTCGTTAGCTCGACACAGTTGAAGCTCAGCCTGGATCAGGCCATTTGACTTTTCTACCAGCCACTACCTCGTGTAAGCTTTGGTCAGTAGTGTGGCCGCAGAAACAACACTTAACACATGGGGTTAAATCCTTTATAGCTTTCCAAATATGTTTAAACTTCCCCATGGTTGACCTCGTCGTCTTCTGAAGCTTTTGATGACATCTGCGTTGACACTCCTTCCAATACTCTTCCATATCCCAACTACCAGCTAGAACCTCCTCAGATTGATCACAACCGTCATCCTCAGAAAACAAATCGGGCGAAAACTCATCAGACTCGTCGACTTTAGGGGTGCTACACCCGAGGATATCGAGAAATCGAACAGTCAAAGGATTTACCTTGGGTTCACCAATGTAATGCTTGCATCTCTGACCATTCACTCGGAACGGTTGATCGCCATAACCGCGCAGCTCTAGAACGCCTCCAGGAATGATTTGGAGAATCTCGAAAGGACCGGACCAACGTGTCCTCAACTTGCCAGGAAACAAATGCAACCTGGAATTGTAAAGTAACACTTTCTCTCCGACTTTAAATTCTCGCTTCTTAATTTTCGCGTCGTGGAGGAGTTTCATCTTTTCCTTACTAATCCTGGCACTCTCGTAAGCCTGGAGTCTAAATTCATCAAGCTCATGCAACTGCTGCAGCCGGTGTTTGCCACAGGATTGGGAATCGAAGTTAAGAAACTTTGTAGCCCAATAAGCTCTGTGCTCTAGCTCAACTGGCAGGTGGCACGATTTACCATAAACCATCTGGTAGGGTGATGTACCCATGGGGGTCTTATAGGCAGTCCTATATGCCCATAGTACATCATCCAACTTTAGACTCCAGTCCTTTCTATGACTGTTCACTGTTTTCTCCAGGATCTTCTTCAAGCTCTGGTTGCTTCGCTCAACCTGACCACTAGTCATCGGATGATACGGTGTGCCAGTTTTGTGACGAACACCATACTTCTCGAGGACTTTTTCCAAAGGCCGGTTACAAAAGTGTGTCCCTTCATCACTGATCAAGGCACGTGGACATCCAAACCTCACAAAGATATTCTTCTTCAAAAATTTCATGACCGTTTTATGATCATTGTGAGGAGTGGCTACTGCCTCCACCCATTTCGAAACATAGTCGACGCAAACTAAGATGTATTTGTTGCCACACGATGATGGGAAAGGTCCCATAAAATCGATGCCCCATACATCAAAGACTTCCCACTCTAAGATGGGTTTCAAAGGCATGTCAAAACGCCTTGTCAGAGTTCCGGTTCTTTGACATCTATCGCAAGCTTGACAGAAGGCTTCTGTATCCTTAAAGATCGTAGGCCAATAGAACCCGGACTGGAATATCTTAGCAACCGTTTTCCAAGGACCAAAGTGACCACCTGTGGGTCCACTATGGCATTGCTTTCGATTATATCGCTGCTCGCTTCAGAACACACCTCCTCAAGCAAACCATCTTTGCAGATCTTGAAGAGGTAAGGCTCATCCCAAACGAAAGACTTCATATCAGAGAAGAACTTCTTCTTCTCTTGATAAGACATTTCAGGATCGAGATAACGGGCATGAAGGTAGTTTACAATGGAGGAGTACCATGGAACATCGGGAGGATAGCCGTCTATCAACATAATGTTTTCTAGAGGAAAGTAAAGATCTATATCATCTGGTTCATCCTTTTCCTCACTTAACACCCTAGAAACATGATCCGCCACTACGTTCTCACTGCCCTTCTTATCTTTGATTTGAACGTCAAACTCTTGGAGGGTCAGTATCCAACGCAGTAAGTGCGGTTTAGCTTCCTTTTTGGTCATGAGATATCGCAAAGCAGCGTGATCAGTCCACACAATCACTTGAGCTCCTAACAAGTAACTACGGAACTTGTCCATAGCAAAAACTACGGCCAAAAGCTCCTTTTCAGTAGTGGTATAGTTCACTTGAGAAGGATTCAATGTGTGACTGGCATAGTAGATAGGCTGGAACTTTCCATCGAGCTTTTGTCCTAAAACTGCACCAACTGCGTAATTAGAGGCATCACACATAAGCTCAAAGGGCAGGTTCCAGTCCGGCGATATAAGTATTGGAGCGGAGATCAGACGATTTTTGAGCTCCTCAAACGCATGCCTGCAACTCTCATCAAAATCAAAAGTAACATCTTCTTTAAGTAGAGTAGACAGGGGCTTGGCAATCTTTGAAAAGTCCTGGATGAACCGCCTATAGAAACCGACATGTCCGAGAAAACTTCGGACCTCCCGAACATTCTTGGGATAACTCATCTTCTCAATAGCTTCAACCTTGGCCCTATCTACTTCTATACCTTTGGCTGACACTTTGTGGCCAAGAACTATGCCTTCATCTACCATGAAATGGCATTTTTCCCAATTGAGCACTAAGTCCTTTTCCACACATCTAGACAACACCTGATCAAGATTATCGAGGCAATCGTCGAAGGATTGACCAAAGACGAGAAATCATCCATAAAAATCTCCATGCATTTTTCAACTAGCCCGTCAAAGATTGCCATCATACACCTTTGGAAGGTGGCCGGGCATTACAGAGACCAAATGGCATCCGCTGTGAGGGCGAATGTCCCATAAGGGCAAGTGAAAGTAGTCTTCTCTTGGTCAACAGGATCGATGGGTATCTCGGAAGTATCTCGAATATCCATCCAGAAACAGAGAGAATCGTGCCCCGCCAGACGCTCAAGCATCCGGTCAATGAATGGAAGGGAAATGATCTTTCAGTGTGACCTCATTGAGCTTTCGATAATCGATACATACTCTGTATCCCGTAACGAGCCTCAATGCTATCTCCTCTCCTTCTCATTCTTCTCAATAGTAATTCCCCCCTTTTGGGACTACTACGAGTCGGGGACACCCACTCACTATCGGCAATGGCGTATATGATACCCATATCTAGAAGCTTAATGATTTCCTTCTTGACTACTTCTTGCATGTGAGGTTGAGCCTTCTCTCGAGGTCTGTCTAACTTGTTTTGCACCCTCCTCGTCTTGATTTTGTGCATACAGATGTCGGGAGATATCCTCGGATATCTCCCACCCGCCATCCAAAGGCTTTTTCATTTTTGCGCAAGACGTTTAACAATTTAAGCTCCTCTATACGAGATAGCTTGGCAGAGATGATCAAAGAAGCTTGTCACCTTCTCTTAAAAACACATACTTAAGATGTTTAGGCAACGGCTTCAGATGCAAATCTACGGGAGGATCCTCTAGACTTGATTTAAGATCTCACTCCTCAACTCAACATCGTTGAGCTTACTCGGTGGTCCTACTCGCCAAGGCTTCTTCTCTTAGCTCATCCTCAAATTGTTTTGCTAAGCGGTCTAGATTGACCACACCATGATTATTCAGATTATCGATCAATCGCTCATATTCTGCTTCTACAGCCAAGACTTGCGTATCCATGAAGTCATTGAAGTCATCAGGCGTCTCCTCAATGGAACAACCGGTTGGAGATCCAGAAGGTACATTGATAGATTTAGAGACACTATAACTCACCTCCTGGTCACCAACTCGAATGGTCACATGCCCACCATCACAATCGATGAGGGCTCTAGCTGTAGAAAGGAAAGGTCTTCCAAGAATCAGAGGAACATTTGCACCTTTCTCCATATCTAAGACGTACCAGTCAACTGGGAAGGTAAACCTGTCAACTTGAACTAATATGTCTTTCAGGATCCCCGAAGCTTTCTTGGAAGATCTGTCGGCGAACTGAAGGTTCATGGTGGTGGGCTCTAGAAGATCTTGTAAACCAAGCTGATTGCAAACAGACAACGGCATCAGGCTGATGGATGCACCCAGGTCACATAAAGAATTTGGGAAGACTAGGCCTCCCATCTGCAATGTGAGCACAAATTTGCCTGGGTCACCCCTCTTGGTTGGTAAGTCTTGATGATTTATCAAGGAACAATCCTCACCAAGTTGCCTTTCCATGCCTGCTAATTTCTTTTTCGAAGACACGACATCCTTGATGAATTTTGTATACTTAGGCATCTCGACCAAGACCTCGGATAATGGCAGATTTACCTGAGTATTTTTCAAAAGGTTAAGCACCTTTTCATATTTCTTATCTTCACTCAGAGGGATGTTGCTCTTCCTCGGTGGAAATGGAAGCTTTTTAAGGTCACTCTCGGAAAATACTTTCTTTGAGGATGCACTTACGGCCTTGTCTTCCAGATCTTTCCACCTCACAACTTTTTCAGACGTCTTATTGGTCAGGGGATCAACCACCTGACTCTCAACTGAATCTTCTTTTCTCAGGGGTTCAGCCACCTGAGGTGTTTCAACTCTTTCATCTCTCGGGGGATCAGCCATCCGAGTAT
The DNA here is from genome assembly GCA_026214975.1 of Gentiana macrophylla. Taxonomy (NCBI): domain Eukaryota; kingdom Viridiplantae; phylum Streptophyta; class Magnoliopsida; order Gentianales; family Gentianaceae; genus Gentiana; species Gentiana macrophylla. Next base: position 50,564,912 of record CM047808.1, on the reverse strand, counting down.
GCTTTTGCAGGACAGGGGATAGTGGTTGCTCAACTTCCCCTCCTGTCTTATCAGTGGCAGGAGGGGCTAGTGGTTTCCCTGGAAGCCAGGGGGACCACTCAGCTGAGTGCCACTTCTCAAACTCATTGCACTGGCCTCCTCTTTTCCGTATTGCATTGCTGGCACGAGGTCAGTACATTGGCTGTTGCTTAAATCGGCCTGAGCAACTTGACCGCCCTTTGGGTTCTTCTCCGTAAAACTAGGCAGATGTCCTAGGGGTCTTGAAGCTAACTGCTCAGCCAGTTGCCCTATTTGCCTCTCAAGGCTCTTGTTCGTATTCATTAGAAGTTGAATACTTTTGCTTTGCTCCTCCAACTTAGCTTCAAGATTGTTGGACTGGGAGGGGCCTTGAGAGTTTTGGGGATTTTGAGGGTATGGCTGGCTGGGCTGATTCCGAAATTGAGAGTTGGAATTGGCGGGCCAACTCGATTGAACCTCGAGTATTACTTGAAAAGTTTGAGTTCTCGTTCGATTGAACCCTGGGGTTCTGTTGAAGTTTGGATTCGATTAAAGCTCGGATTCGGCCGAAGCCACGATTTTGAGAATTATTCTGGCCAGAGAATTGGTTATTGAACCTTGGATTGGAGTGGCCAGAAAAAGCATTCACTTCTGCATTCTGTCCAATCATGGGGACGAAGCAGCATTGTGCCCGGATCATCGCATACTTGGCAGGTGGTTTGATTATACCGCCCATTGTTATGAAACAGCGTTGACTTGATGAGCAGAGGGGCTGAAATTGACATTGGCCAAACATGTGACAAGTCCGCGGCAATTTTTTCGCAATACTGAACACGAGGGTTCTGCGGAAACGAAGAGTCGATTAATCGAGTTTGGAACTTGAGGACTTGCCATCTCGCTTTTTGCAAAGATGGCAATCGACTTTGGGCGTTTACTTCCTCCACCTTGGGAGGAGGAGGCGCTTGGATGGCCACGATAGGATGGGGCATAGTTATATTTGGCAATGTCTTCAAACAAAGGCCCATCCTTCATCAGTGTCTTTTTGAGGAAAGCCCCACTGAAGAAGCCGTTGACCATGCCTTTAGTAAGCTCGGGTCATCCATCGAAGAAACGTGTTGACTTGCCTTTCCTTAGGCAAGCCATGGTGGGGCATTTTCTTAGAAGAGATTTGAACCTCTTCCAACATTCGAAGAAGGATTCATTCTCCTTCTGGTAGAAGGTAAAGATCTCATTCAGACACTGGGCAGTCTTCGAAGGCGGGAAGTACTGACTTAAGAACTCTTGTTCGAGTTACGCCTGTGTTGTGATAGATTCAATTTGGAGAGAGAGCTGTACCACTCTTTAGCCTCTCCCTTTAAGGAAAACGGGAATAGTTTTAACTTCACCGCATCTTCACTTACTCCCTGGATGCGAGTGGTATCGCATATCTCCAGAAATGTATGTAAATGAGTATGCGGGTTCTCAGATTGGTACCCGTGAAAGATCGATGCATGCTGCATCATCTGGATGAGTCCCGGCTTAAGCTCAAAGTTCTGAGCAGCAATGGCAGGGATAACAATCGCAGGGTTGACCTTGACTGCGCCAGGCATGGCGTAGTCTGCCAACGTTCGTTGATTGTTAGCAGCCATTACTACAAAATCAGTGATTTCCTCCGGCTAACCGTTCCTCGAGGTCTTGCTCGGTTCTGTCTTCCAAAACCGCAGAACGGAGAATCCGCCTGTTTGGCCGAACTATGCTTTGCTCGGGGTCGGGGGTGTATATCAACGGTCCCTTATGACTCCGGGTTTGCATAAACCGGACCAAAAACAAGTCTAAGAAATCTAAAACTAAGGACTAAACCTAAACTAAGAAATTAAAAGCCTAAAAGAAAGTTAAAAACAAGATTATTTGAGAAAAGAGGGGTCCAAATATTTGGACGGCGCGCCCTCCTGAATTTGATGGGACGGGCGTTTGGAGGTCCAAACGCTAAATCTGGTATTGAGAAATTTTAGACGGGCGTCCCACAATCTAGGGACGCTCGTCTAAGATGAGAATTTGATACTGAGTTTGAAATTTTTTTAGTGGACGGGCGTTCAATTTCTTAGACGCTCGTCGAGATACGGAAAAAGCAAAGAACGAAGAAAATTTAAAACCTTAATATCCTAAACCCTAAATTTAAAACCCTAATATCCTAATCACCTAAACGTTTATCAACTAAAACAGGAAATTGAAACGAAATAAACACAGGAAAGAAGAAAAAAAAACAAAAAAAAAAAAAAAAAAAACTAGACAACCGTCCGGTTCCCCGGCAACGGCGCCAAAAACTTGTCCCGGATTTTATCAATACAAAACAACAAGTAATAAACCGGTTAACCTCAAGTGCAAGGATCGTAGTATAGAGGCTATGCCGGGTCGATCTTACGGGAACTACACTATTGTGAATCCTAGTTTTTGTTTAAACTAACCTATGTCCCGAAGCTAAACTAAACGAAGAACTAAACTACCAAATATGCAGAAAATTAACTAGGCAGAGGATTACTCCAATGCTAGGCAAGATACGGGTAACGAACTTATTAACTAAACTAAACTAAGTGCAAAAGGTAAACTAAACTATGCAACTCAAGTTTTAAGGATTTAAATCAAGTATAACGAGCGAACAAGCAATTGATCCACCTATCCTATCAACATTCAATTCCAATTCGGATTATTTCATGATCTCTACTCAAGTCGTGATTCACCTAATCGAAGGCATAAACTCCTACTCGTATGAGACAAGTTCGTTTTCTAATCTTTTATCTTTCGATGTTAAAGATTACGTCTTTCTAACCTAGGCGTGAAATCTTTCGATTTCTAATCTAGAAAACCAATCTAATAACTTTCGTTTTGATTAGATTAAAGGTCTAAACATTTATCATGGTGATCTAACATTAACATGACTCTCATCAAGTTAAAACAATCATAAAAGCAAAGATCTTTCGATGTAATTGCAATACACAATAATAAACAATGATAAAAGAAACAACTTCAAGTAGAAACGCACGAATTAATCACGAACAAAATCGAATTGTTGATGGACGGCTTCACAACGCTTGTTCAAAGAGGGATTAGCCTCTTAGCATCCTTTGAAAGCTTGAAATTGATGAATTAAAGAACATAAATCTACCTAATCTAATCTAGAAATTAAAGTGCATAAACTGGAAGAAAATAGGGTAAAAACGCAGCCTGAGCCGCCCCTAAGATATTAGGGTTCGAATTGTGTGTTAATGTGATGAGAATCCGCTGCTTTATATAGAGTTTCAATGTCGGCTGCTACAAGAATCGCCCGACGCTCGTTCATCATCATGGACGCCCGTCCAGCAGCTTCTAGACGGAGGTGAACGGTCGTCTATGCAGCGTTTGAAGGCTCTGAATGTAAATCGCACCTCAACGAGCGTTCGTTCGGTTGAGCAAACGCCCGTCCACCATGGACGGACCGTGGACGCTTCGTTCATCGATCTTTGGAACTCGATCTCTTGATCATTATCTCTTCCTTCTTCCATCTTTATCCTTCTTTTCTCATCTCTATCTCGATTTAGCTCGAATTATATCAACATTTGATCATCAATTTAGCCTCCAACATGTATCTACATCACATTAAGACATCGCAAAACGAACACAATCCAAATACTCATAAAACTATAATCAAAACACGTACACAACCTCATTTTGCGAATGAACTAATTAAAATCTCACTTGCTTAATAAATCATTTAAAACCACATTTCTATGCAAATCATATGAATTATGGGGAGAACATCATAAAATACAACGTTATAAAACGTATAAATTCACCTTAACAACTCCCCACACTTAAACTTTGCTCGTCCCGAGCAAAACAAAACAAGATAAAGGCTCGGAAAGAATAATTAATCTCAACACATATACCACAGATTCAAATAAATTAGACGTTCACCCACGTGAGTGTGTGCATAGCCATAATGAACTTCCACTAAATCCAAACTCGAGAAACTCAAAGCAAAACTAGCTAATACCCTCTCGTAGACTAGTAATAAATGACACTCATAAGATGTACCCTACAAACGGAACATATCCTGAAAAAGATGATAGAAAACATTTAAGACCTTTCCGACATACTTAGAGGATAATCCCTACAACATATCCATCGGTTTATACTGGGGATAAGATTAACGATAACTAAGTCTCATTTCATTCTTTTCGTACCAATTCTTAAGTAGATTCAATTGATTTCACATTTAAACACACATCAGAATAAGCTATTGCTCATCATAGCAGAATAGGACATACGTGGTATACCCTACCTTACTCAAATCATAAAGCAGCTTTTTCTGACTGTCGTGAGCTTTTGGTCATCATAGTGGAATAAAACATTTCGAGATAATGCCTTACCGCACTCAAATCATCGACTAGCTTTCGACACACACATAGATTCATTTAACTTTTTCAACTTCTCATTTGACATTAGTTACGTGTACTTATCACATTCAAACTTCTAGATATTCACAGTACATCGTACTTGGAACTAAATACAAACTATCATAAGTCTCACGATATGAACATTAGCACTAAGCACATGACTTATAAGGAATCAAACATCACTAATCAAAAGGGGTATAACTTTATAATATAGCTCATCATTTACTATGGCTTGTGAAAAAGAGTGTCGGGTGAAACAACTAACTTACGGAACATACGGCATACAAAGATCAATGAATATAACAAACCGAACAAAAACATGCATTGCTCACTCGAGACAAAACAAAAATTTTAAAATTTAGCTCATTTTAGCATAGTAATAATATCATGTAAGCAAATGTATAGATACATATCGACTAATCCCCTCCCCCACACTTAAACTACAACATGTCCTCATGTTGTGCAAAATAAAAGAAAAGAGAACTTAGTGATTGTCTTCCAAAAGGAGCAACTGGAATGATGCGCATCACCCAGAATGCTCGAGGATATCGAGAGATTGTGGACCATCCACCGTAAAAAGCGATATCGTCTAAAACTCACAAAAGCTAATGCAAATACCCCGCACACTTGAAAAGCAAAGAAATACCTCTGGGAAACAAGGGATTATACCATATCATAGAGTAGAGATAAACAAAGAAAAAAATCGAGATTGAAAAACATCCACAATGAGCTCTCATGCTAAAAACAGCAAATTCCATTCAAAACACCAATTCAAAGAAAAAATACAAAAACTAAGAACCGATAAAATCCGAGCCTACGAGAAACCGCGATGAGCTTCCAAAAATAAAAACTAGAAAATAAACAAAAACAAAAGAAAAATAATGGATATCTAGGAAGCCCCTAGTGGCGCTTAATGATTAATGTCGTTAGCTCGAAACACGATTGAAGCTCAGCCTGGATCAGGCCATTTGACTTTTCTACCAGCCACTACCTCGTGTAAGCTTTGGTCAGTAGTGTGGCCGTAGAAACAACACTTAACACATGGGGTTAAATCCTTTATAGCTTTCCAAATACGTTTAAACTTCCCCATGGTTGACCTCGTCGTCTTCTGAAGCTTTTGATGACATCTGCGTTGACGCTCCTTCCAATACTCTTCCATATCCCAACTACCAGCTAGAACCTCCTCAGATTGATCACAACCGTCATCCTCAGAAAACAAATCGGGCGAAAACTCAAGTCGTGATTCACCTAATCGAAGGCATAAACTCCTACTCTCGTAGACAAGTTCGTTTTCTAATCTTTTATCTTTCGATGTTAAAGATTACGTCTTTCTAACCTAGGCGTGAAATCTTTCGATTTCTAATCTAGAAAACCAATCTAATAACTTTCGTTTTGATTAGATTAAAGGTCAAAACTTTTATCATGGTGATCTAACATTAACATGACTCTCATCAAGTTAAAACAATCATAAAAGCAAAGATCTTTCGATGTAATTGCAATACACAATAATAAACAATGATAAAAGAAACAACTTCAAGTAGAAACTCACGAATTAATCACGAACAAAACCGAATTGTTGATGGACGGCTTCACAACGCTTGTTCAAAGAGGATTAGCCTCTTTGCATCCTTTGAAAGCTTGAAATTGATGAATTAAAGAACATAAATCTACCTAATCTAATCTAGAAATTAAAGTGCATAAACGGGAAGAAAATAGGTAAAACGCATGGCTGAGCCGCCCCTAAGATATTAGGGTTCGAATTGTGTGTTAATGTGATGAGAATCGCTTTATATAGAGTTTCAATGTCGGGCCGCTCTGAGAACCACTCCAGGACGCTCGCTCATCATCATCATGGACGCCCGCCCATCGCCTTACGGACGGAGGTGAACGCTCGTCTATGCGGCGTTTGAAGGCTCGAATGTAAATCGCACCTCGAACGCTCGTTCGGTTGAGCAAACGCCCGCCCACCATGGACGGACCGTGGACGCTTCGTTCATCGATCTTTGGAACTCGATCTCTTGATCATTATCTCTTCCTTCTTCCATCTTTATCCTTCTTTTCTCATCTCTATCTCGATTTAGCTCGAATTATATCAACATTTGATCATCAATTTAGCCTCCAACATGTATCTACATCACATTAAGACATCGCAAAACGTAACACAATCCAAATACTCATAAAACTATAATCAAAACACGTACACAACCTCATTTTGCGAATGAACTAATTAAAATCTCACTTGCTTAATAAATCATTTAAAACCACATTTCCTATGCAAATCATATGAATTATGGGGGAGAACATCATAAAATACAACGTTATAAAACGTATAAATTCACCCTTAACAATCATTAAGGTTGTAACACTTTTCATCATAAATGTGATTTGATACATCATTGTATTCTTCTTTATCAGAATAAATTCCATATCCAACCAGACTAAAATCTCCTTCTTTAGGATAGAATAATCCCTAGTCAATTGTATCTTTGAGATATATTTCAACATTCTCTTTGCTACAGCTAGATGACTTTCTTTTGGATCTGATTGAAATCTTCCACATACTCCTACATCAAATGATATGTCTGGTATGCTAGTAGTTAGATATAACAATGAGCCTATCAGACCTCTGTATTTGTTTTGATCCACACTTTTTCCGTTGATGTCTTTGTCAAAGTGTAGGGTTGCTGACATAGGAGTTTCAACTTTAGCACTTGATTCCATTCCATACTTTTTCATAAGATATTTGATGTACTTGCCTTGTTTGATGAAGATCCCATTTTCTGATTGTTAAACTTGAAGCCGAAAAAAATAATTGAGTTATCCCATCATGCTCATCTAGAATTTACTCTTCATCAAATTGGCAAACTTTTCACATAGCTTGGAGTTCTGACATCCAATGATGGTGTCATCTACATAGTTATGTACTAAGAGTGTGCAATCTTCATGTTGGATTCTGAACAATGACTTGTCTATTGTTCCTTTCTTGAATCCATTTTCCACAAGAAATTTTGATGACATTTCATACCAAGCTCTAGATGCTTACTTCAGACCATATAGTGCTTTGTTGAGCTTGAAAACTTTAACCCGTTGCCCATAAATCTCAAATCTAGGTGGCGGTTGCACATAAACTTCTTCTTCAAGTAGTCCATTGAGAAAGCCTGATTTGACATCCATTTGATATACTTTGAAGTTCTGATGAGCAGCATATGCTAAGAATAGTATGATAGCTTCAAGTCTTGCAATAGGTGCATATGTCTCAGTGTTAGGAACATTTTATTATGTTTTGATGATGGCCATACTAGCTGTTATAGCAAGCCTGAAATAAGTTAGAATTCTCTGTATAAGTCTTTACTTAGAGTCTGACATGTTGTATAAGTTAAGTTAGAAAAGTATTGTACTAGTTGGTAGGACGGCAAAGTGAAACATATTTTAGGCAGATTTAAGCCAGCCAAGTACTAGCAGAGAAGCAATGAAGACATTATTGTCTGACTTATAACCAAGGAAGTCTGTGATGACCTTGGATAAATCTAAGTTATGTTTCAAGTGATGGAACTCAATGTTTAAATATGGTGTACACTGATCTCACACAAATCAAGGATCAGTGAAGTACAAGGATTCTCCTGAACTGAATAGAATGAAGGAAACAGTGAATCGGCAAAGTAAACTGACTATCGGTTAAGTAAAGACAAAGCAGTGAAGAAAGATTTAAGCGGCCGAGTTAGTTAAGTCACTTGACCATTCAGAGAACCGCCAAGTAAACCTTACTTAGTCAGATTTTGAAATATGATGAAGATACAGAAGATCAAGCATTAAATGCACAATCAATAGAGAATCAATCAAGGGCGGATTTTCTGATAAATGTTTGAAGAAAAATCCGATCACTGAATTCAAGGAGAATACAATTAAGGGGGAATCAAGAATAAAATCAAGGATTATTCCACTCTTTAATATAGCCAACAGACGGAAATTCAAATCAAGGATTATCAAGGCTATAAATAAAAGGCACTAACATACAAAAATATAAGAAGAAAACAATCAACAAGCAGAAACTCTGTCAGATCAAAAAGGCCTTCATCTGTGCTTAAAAATAAATATCCAATGATCAACTTAAAACCGAGAGCTACAATTCAAACATCAAGCATTGAGATTGATCAACAAGTTTGTGAATTCAATTCACATCAATCAAGCAACTGAATCAAAGCCATTTGAGAAGGAGTTGTATTTGTGATAACTGCTGAAGGATTTGATCCCAATGAGTAGTGAAAGAGACTGAGTCACTGAAGCTGTTGCAGTCAAGGTGTGATAGTCTTGTAGATTGTGAAGCTTTTGAAGTCAAGGACAATCGTACTATTGTATATATGAAAACAATAGTGAATTCCTCCAATCATCACAGGAGAAGAGTGGACTAAGGGATTACACCACCCTGAACCACTATAAGCCTTATGTCAATCTACTTTCAGCAATTTACCTTACTGCATTCATTTAATTACTTATATTATATCTGCGATTGACTAAACTACTTTGAAACAACATAGTAAGAAGGGACTTATCTGCTGTCCAAAAGCTATTAAATACAAGAAAATTTTTCGAAACTCCACTATAGTCATTCACCCCCTCCCTCTCTGACTATAGTTTTACCCTTCTCTGGGACCAACAATTCGTATCGGAGAAGTGTTCCTAGTATCAGAACCTGTTCAGATCTAATTTTTGGTAACAAGGAGATCACATATTTTCAAAGTAGTTTTCAAATCTATGCTTTCTACACATATTCATAAATATCTCTTATTTCTACTTATGGATTCCACAAACTTAATGTCAAAATTAAGTACCTGTTTTCAATGTTAATAATTTTGATGAATATAAAATAAGAATGTTATCTCATCTTGCAGCAACTCATGAGGAGATGCTAGATGTAATTAATGATGGCCCAATCATGATCATGACTGTGGTAGCCACAGGAGCATATCAAGGAAAAGAAGTGGACAAACCCAAGAAAGATTGGACTAAGGATGACAGGAGAAGAACAAATCTGGACTTTGTTGCAAAAGATATGATTTTGAAGACCCTGGATAGCAACATGTTCATGAGAATAAAAGATTGCAAAACAGCAAAAAGAAGTCTAGATATCAATGTTATAGGATTTTATAGAGTCTGATATTGGTATAGGTTAAATCAGACAAGCACTGTAATAGTTCTAGGCCGAGAACTGAGAATGTAAGAAACTAAGATTTAGTTAAACTGAGATTCGATAAGGAACTGAAAAACAGAGCACACCAACATGGCGAAGAAGGTAAGTTATTTGAGGTTCTGATTTCGGTTGGCTTATCCAGAAGATCAAGAAGCGAGGATCAAACTCAGTAGATGAAGAACTCAGGGTCACAGACTCAGTTGTAGAAGATTGAAGAACTGAGGGTTCAAACTCGGTTATGAAGATTACAAGTCGAGACTGTAAAGTTAGACTTCAGGCAAGATTGTGGTGACCTGAACAAACTTTGTGGATCTTGTATGAAGACCTAAGAATCATAAGGACAATGAGTTCTTAGATGATAATGAGTCATGGTGTACTCTGATTAAGTCAATTATAATCAAGCTGAAAACTGGAGTATTGATATTTGAATAAGAGTAAAATCTCAGTTAACGCTCCAAGTCAGTCAAGAAACTGACAAATGATAAACTCAGCATAAAACTGATAAAGAAACTTAGTTTTATGTGGCAGTCATTCAATAAACTGATCGTACAGTCGAACGTTATAAAGGAAGTGATTTTATTGGATGAAATACTGACACAGCAGAACGGTCTGAAAATATAGCCGTTACAAAATTCAAGCAGGATGAACGCTGAATAAACGCCTATATTATACTACTTCTACAACAACAAGAACAAGAGAGCAGGAGGAATTAAAACATATTTAATTATAAGATCTGATAAAGGGGGAAAGCCAATTTCGAAAGAATTCCTTCTAAGTACTTAATTGCAAGATCAAGAAAATTTCTTCAAGCACATTCAAGCAAAATCAAGATCTATCATTTTAAGAAACTCAGAGCCGTGCATAATTTATTTATCAAGAAGAAAAGCTCTAATCACAATTGAATCATAGTTATTGATTCAAGTCTCAACTTTGATCTTATCAAAGGTTTAGACTGTGAAACACCATGAAGGTGTGAAGGACAGTTGAGTGCAGTCAGGAAGACTGTGTTTGTGATGAGCTGGTTAAGAGGCAATTCTACCCTTCAAGGACCAGTGTTTCAAACAGTTGGAGAGCAGCAATCCTACCTGTTCTACAAGTGTTTAGATAGTGAAGCTAGGGATTAGTCAAGGACTATCAGTTTAGGACTCTTTGTAACCGGGCCATCTCAAAGAAGTTCTAGTGGAATTTTCCTCCGCATCATAGGGGAAGAGAGGACGTACAGGATTACACCACCTAGAACCTCTATAATTCTTGTTTATTTACTTTACGCATTCATTTACTTTATTATAGTCATATGTATCTAGTTTTCACTCTGAAACTAAGTTAACTAGTTGTTAAAGGCTAAAATATATCCGCTGCCAGTTAACAAGACTAAATATAAGTCAGTATTGACTTATACTCAGTTGAGTTAGCTGAACTCCGCACAAGTTAAAGGACAGGAACAAAACTGAGCTGAGTGTCAGTTTGAGTATGGCAAAAACTCAGTTCCTGGGGCTTTTTCAGTTTTGGGAAAGTTTTTGGTGACAAGTTTATTCACCCGCCCCCCTCTAAACTTGTGTTAGCCTTTCCAAGGGACCAACAATTGGTATCGGAGCGACTCTTCCTTTTGGAGGAGATCCGAGTTGTTACTGCTCAAGGAGATAACTGTGCATCAGTTATTTCCGATACAAACAATTGGTATCGGAGCGGTTCCTTCTTTTTGAAGAAGATCTACTGTTTTATAAGATAACTGGTAATCAGTTATTTCCGATACCAACACTTAATATCGGGACAACCAGTTGTTGAAAACACTTACTGTACTTCATTACAATGATACATCTAGAATTAGAAATTGGCTAAATAACCCCCTGACTGACTACTTGCAGAATGTTGTCTATGATTTCCAGGATCAAGTATTTGAAAGATTCATTACTACAAGCTCTCACACAAATCCGGAACCTCATTTCAGTTATGATGAAGACATTGAGTTTAATGCGAATGTTGATGATGAAACCAGAAGATTTCCATCCCTAAGCGATCTTTCAGAAGAAGCAGAAAGAGAGTTACTACGAGTAGCTAATTATATAGAAGAAAAACTGACCAAAGATCCATCCAGTGCAAAAGCCAAAGATATTGATGAGACTCTACCTATAAGTCATGGAGGTGAAAGTGATGAAGAAATCATACTGCTAGGAGCTACACAGGAAAATGCTACTGATAAAGGAAAACAAGTTATAATCGATGACGATTCCTCGACAGAAGATCTACCTATCAAAAATCAGGAGGTAATCGCATCTACATCCAGCACTCACACTACCATAAACAATCAAAGAAATGATGATTTCAATAAAACCTTGGACATACTCATAAAGGAATTAGAGGTAATTCAAAAGAATTATGAGAATGTCAAAAAGGAGAAAAAGTTATTGAAAACTGAAATTTCGAGATTGAATGCTGAAATCAATCAAATCAAGGCTAATAATGGAACCAGGATAATTCGACCAACCGATGAACCAAAAAAAGCAATAAACATCACATAATCATCAGTTGATCCAATTTCCAGAGTTCAATTCAAACCAGGAAAACCATTTGGAGATAGATCTGGTTTAGGGTTTGATAATCAAGTATAATTCTAAGTTCGAGATCAAGATCGTTGCAATAAAATTTGTGACTACTCAAAAGTCAGAACTCAAAACTCGATAAAATTATTAGAATGAAAAAACTCAAAGACAAACCAAACGCACAAATCGATAAAAGCGAAAAATCAGTTGGTAAAATTCACCAAGCCAACAGATTTTACAGGAAGACTCATAAGGCTGAAAACGGAAAAACTGATCCGAGATCAGTAAGAAAAATCTTCAAGTCATATCTATCTAAGAATGAAGATCATTCATGGAATAATAGACTCAGAGGGAAAGGAAGACTATTTCCCACTAATGAAGATTGGAATGAACCATCACATCAGTTTCACAAACTGAACAAACCTAAAGCTGTTAAGACAAAACAGGAAAAGTTTGTGAAAGCTGACTTTACTCAGTCAAAATATCAAGAGAGGTATAAAGTTAAAAATAAAGTTGCATCATCGAATGCTAATCAGTTAAAACCCAAACAGATTTGGGTACCAAAAATTTCTTATTTTGTTTTGCAGGAGAAATATTGCTAGCTAAGAACTAAGGAGCTTAATTCACAAAACTGAGTTGTATTTACAACTGAGTTTTTGAATTCAGCACAAGGACAAAACTGAACGCATACATCTGTTGATACACCGTACCTACTCTATTTACTATTCTCTAGCCACATATTTCAAGAAAAGACGTGGTGCCTCTCAATCTAAACCGTCCATATTTTCAACTCATCCACCTTTTTCATAATCTCAAAATATTTATGACTTGACGTTTTAAGTCCCACTCAATTCTTAACTACCCCGGCTACAAATTATAAATACCCTGAATTTTCGTTTATAATTCATTACACTTAAATTTTGAATCTACTCTCTGAATCTCAAATTTTCAAAACTCTCATTCAAATCCAGAAGAATGACTTTCACTATTGTTGAACCCGGAATGATCGTATCTCTTGACCAGTATATTGCAAAGTATATTGATCAAACTCTAGTCAATTCAATTGCAACAAAAATCCGAAAAATTAAAGGTTTGTATGTTGTATTCAACATCGATCTGAAAAGTGCATGTCTAGAAAGCATTGGAGACTTCTATGAATTTGAAGGTACAATTGTTGAAGGAGAAGAGACACTTACTTATACCACTACCGTCAACGGTAAGCAGATTATGGTCACCAAATATCTAATTGCAGAAATCTTTGGATTTGACAAATCCGTAGGATCAGCAGCCATCAAGTTAACTAAGGAACAAAAGGAGAAACTATGGAAAGATATGGCGATTAATGGAGAATTTGCTATCTCACAGACCGGGAGCACAATCTTACTCAAGCCAGAATTTAATTTTCTCTCAAAGATGTTAGCAAATTGCATAATTGGAAATGCAGGAAACTTTAGCAATCTATCTGGAGCAAAATTAGATTTTCTATATATGATTTGGTTTGAAGAAAGTTTCAATTGGACAAGGTATCTGTTTGATCAATTGACAGCACAATCAAATGACTTGCCCAAGAAGAAAACTGATGTCAAAAATGGTCGATTTTATCAAAAGAAAACTCTTGCATTAGTAGTCCAAAGAATACTAGACCATGTTGGAATCGCAAAGAGAAAAGAAACACCAGTTGATGATGGGAAGATTGTTGTTAAAGCAGAAAAAGCTGGAAAAACCAAAGCTGAGAAATCTGTAAATGAACCTAAAAAGAAGAAAAGCAGGAAATCGAAGAAACCTGCAGCTGGAGATGAAGTTTTGGAACATATTGAAGATCTAGGGAAAAGAAGAAAACAGTTGGAAGATACAGAAAAAGGCATAACTGATCAAGTTACTGAGAAACCAACAGAAGTGTCACCAACACCAGTAGTAAGAACTGAAGCTACTCTCACCGAGCTCACTCCAGTTTTGATAACTGAAGTATTACCAATTCAAGAACCAGCTACACAGTCACAAGAAAAAGAAGTGACAATGGAAACTGAAGTTGTAAACAAAGAACAAGTTGTTGAAACTGTCATACAGAAGGAAGCTGAAACTCAGGGGGAACAGACCCTGAGAACTGAGCATGTTGATGAAGAATCTGACAGTGATGAAAGACTGATTGAAGAAACAACGCTGAAATTCTCATGTTGCTTTCAAGATCCAAGTCTACTTCTCAAGAATCTGCCCCCAGATTGGAACACGAGGAAACAATTAAAGAATTTTCAGCTCCTCACCCTGAGGAAAAAGAGGCTAAAGTAGAAAAAGAATCAACCAAGGTTATTCACTTGGATGAGCAAATCAAAGAAGAAGAACCCACTGAGCATACAATGAATGAAGTTCATGTTGCTGAATTGGAACATGAACCTAGTGAAAAACAAGTTGCTGAAGAACTTGTAAGTGAGATATTTTTGGAAACTGAGCCTATAATCTCAGTTTCTGTTATTGAAAAAGAGACATCAGCCGTCCCATACACTGCTGAGGGAGGAACCAGCAGAACCGATCTTATGCAGACTGATGATGTTGCAAGAACTGATCCCATGCAAATTGAAGATTCTATTCTAGAAGAAGAACAAGAGATCACAAGAGAATCAGAGGACACTCTCACACCATTTAAATCCACAACTGATCATGGAGAACTAATGACAGCTGATGAGCGATTGAGCGGATATCGAACATGGAAACTCAGTTCAATTGCCAATCAAAGAAGTCAGCAGGTAGAAATGGAAATTACCGAGAAATGGGTATTTGATTTATACAACATTACAAATCTATCGGAGATAACCAATACCGATGAGTTCTTAAATCAAGGGTATGCGCTGATCAGAAACAGTTATTGGAAGGAAGCCACAGCTGGTGGAAGTTCCAAAAAGAACGATGATGATGATTTTCAGGAAGATCCTAACTTGCAAAAAGGGATTCTTGCCTCTCTACAAGAAAAGGAAACTGCAACAGAACATAACACTGATGATTCTAGAAGTTCTGGTGAAAGCAGTGGAAGTTCAAGTTATGAAAGTGTATCTGAAACACAGCAAGATAAAGAACAAGAAGGAGGTTACCAATCTCCCACTGACAAGTCTACACTTGAAATAGCAAGAACTGTGGAAAACATGACTGGAGAAGAGTCAGATGATGAACTCAATGTACATCTGTCACCAGCAAAAGTCATTGACCCATCAAGCTTGGAAGAAGCTAAGAAACAATCTGAAGAAAGAAGACAATCGGCTGAATACAGAGAAAAACTGAAGCAACTTATTCTCTCACCTCTAAAGCAAGCTAAACCAACTGAGGCTGAGACAAACAAAGAAAAAGAACAACAAGCAGGAAGTTCAAAAGATTTACCCACTCAGGTTGATCTCATTAAGTTTTATCATAATGAGATAATCAGAATTCAGAAAGACGATAACAACTTATTTGGAAAGGTTCTACATGCCTTAGAAGCCAGCAAAGATGAAAGAAGCAATCTTGAAAAGAAAATGGATATCGTCAATGATAACTGTCAAAACACCCTGCTTGTGCTTCGGAAAATAACCATCGAGCATGATACAAGAAGAGATGAAACTCAAGATAGATGGGAAATTATTCTTAACAATCAGGTAGATAGAATGATCTTAATGGAACAGGGCATGAAGGACTCAGTTGTGGCTCAAACCATTTTGGCATCAACTCAACAAACATTGAACGCTTACATCAAGAGCTTGATTCATAAAGATGATGTCAATAAGGGGGAAAGTTTGGATATCTTAAAAGTCATGCAGCTGAGATGCCACAAGTCCTTACAAATGTTGATGATAAATTGAATGAACTGAAGAAAGCAAGAGGAGATTTCACTGATGAAGAAATGGAGCTGATTGTTAAATACTCAGAACCATTGTGAGAGAGAAGATTCTCTAGATTTATTTAGAAACGAAGAAGGAAGGAGTATCAAGAGAAGAATCTCTAGAATCGTTCCTACACATGCAGAAGGTGCTCATGCACTATTGGAATAAACTGAAGAAATGGGAAGCAGATGGTATTATAGATAAACAATCAGAGAAAATTGAAAAGGCTGAACCTGAATTTGTTCAAAATCTACTGAGAACAGCCACCAATGAAAGACTAAGGGCAACTGTATTCACTTTCGCAGTTCTTTTCAAAAACAAATTTTTTCAGGAAACACAATCTATCTGAATCATGGAACATCTGGGCAAGCATCCATGGAATTGAAAGCTCAGCTACAAATGATGCGATGAGATTTGTTGCAGAAAATTATGAGAATCAATTTTCTCTATCTGCCAAGTAAAAAGAAACTATCTTCTAGTTCTTTTTATTATGTTGTATTTTATTACTCTATCTTGTAACTCATTTATCAAATAAATTCTCATTTTCTTAGTTCATTGCGTTATTTATTGTATTGTGTTTTATCTTTTTGCATTTCTTTTAAGGAGGGTATTGACATCATCAAAAAGGGGGAAATTGTTGGAAATAAAATTTATGTTTTGATGATGATTCATCGTTTAATCAGTTATTGTTCTAAACCCCATTGATGAAGTGTCATAACTAGCTGTTATAGTGCAAAGAAAAAAGATGTCTAGATATCAATGTATATGATTTTATAGAGTCTGATATTTGTATAGGTTAAATCAGAAAAACACTGTAACAATTCTAGGCAGAGAATTGAGAATGTAAGAAACTGAGAATTAGTTAAACTGAGATTCGATAAGGAACTGAAAAACAGAGCGCACCAACATGGCGAAGAAGGTAAGTTATTGTGATTCTGACACTCAGTTGTAGAAGATTGAAGAACTGAGCGTTCAAACTAGGTTATGAAGATTACAAGTCGAGACTGTAAAGTTAGACTTCTGGCAAGCTTGTGGTGACCTGAACTGACTTTATGGATCTTGTAAGAAGACCTAAGAATCATAAGGACAATGAGTTCTTAGATGATAATGAGTCATGGTGTACTCTGATTAAGTCAATTATAATAAGCTGAAAACTGGAGTATTGATATTTGAATAAAAGTAAAATCTCAGTTAACGCTCCAAGTCAGTCAAGAAACTGACAAGTGATAAACTCAGCATAAAACTGATAAGGAAACTAAGTTTTATGTGGCAGTCATTCAATAAACTGATCGTACAGTCGAACTTTATAAAGGAAGCGATTTTATTGGATGAAATACTGACACAGCAGAACGGTCTGAAAATATAGCCGTTACAAAATTCAAGCAGGATGAACGTTGAATAAACCCCTATAAATAGACTACTTTTACAACAACAAGAACAAGAGAGCAGGAGGAATTAAAACAGATTTAATTATAAGATCTGATTAAGGGGAAAGCCAATTTCGAAAGAATTCCTATTAAGTACTTAATTGCAAGATCAAGAAAATTTCTTCAAGCACATTCAAGCAAAATCAAGATCGATCATTTGAAGAAACTCAGAGCCGTGCATAATTTATTTATCTAGAAGAAAAGATCTAATCACAATTGAATCATAGTTATTTATTCAAGTCTCAACTTTGATCTTATCAAGGTTTAGGCTGTGAAACACCAAGAAGGTGTGAAGGACATTTGAGTGCAGTGAAGAAGACTGTGTTTATGATGAGCTGGTGAAGAGGCAATTCTACCCTTCAAGGACCAGTGTTTCAAACAGTTGTAGAGCAGCAATCCTACCTGTTCTACAAGTGTTTAGATAGTGAAACTAGGGATTAGTCAAGGACTATCAGTTTAGGACTCTTTGTAACCGGGCCATCTCAAAGAAGTTCTAGTGGAATTTTCCTCCGCATCACAGGGGAAGAGAGGACGTACAAGATTACACCACCTAGAACCTCTATAATTCTTGTTTATTTATTTTACGCATTCATTTACTTTATTGTAGTCATATGTATCTTGTTTTCACTCTGAAACTAAGTTAACTAGTTGTTAAAGGATAAAATATATCCGCTGCCAGTTAACAAGACTAAATATAAGTCAGTATTGACTTATACACAGTTGAGTTAGCTGAACTCTACACAAGTTAAAGGATAGGAGCAAAACTGAGCTGAGTATCAGTTTGAGTTTGGCAAAAACTCAGTTCCTGGGGCTTTTTCAGTTTTGGGAAAGTTTTTGGTGACAAGTTTATTCACCCCTCCTCTAAACTTGTGTTAGCCTTTCCAAGGGACCAACAAGATGTGGGACAAGCTGGCATTGATAAATGAAGGATCTGAAGCAGTTAAAGAAAACAAATTATCTGTTGCAAAGCAGAAATTTGAGAACTTCAAAATGAAGGCTGGTGAATCCATTGATCAAATGGACAACAGATTCTCAAGCATCATCAGTGAACGGCAACAACTTGGACACACATATCCTCAGAAAGAAGTCTTCTTGAAGATCCTAAGAGGCTTACTTGAAAGATGGAAGATCATCACATCAGTAATCAGAGGGACAACAAATCTTGCAAACACTGACACCGTGACTCTGATGTCCCAACTAAAGGCTCATGAATTTGAGTTGAATGGCGAAGACATTGTACCAGCAGAGGCATATAAGGCCAGTGCACTGGTTGCACCCCAGCAAAGTCAAACAGCTGATGCAAATAGCAAAGAGACACATGTGCTGAAGGAACTGGTAGCTTTATTAGTAAATGGTTTTGACAGTTTAGCAAAAAAAAGATATTCAAAGGAGGATCATCATAAAAAAAAAGGTCATGCCCAAGCAAAGACACCAAGAGAAAAGATGATGAATACGGATGCTTCAACTGTAATAAGAAAGGTCACTTCAAGGCTGATTGCCTTGAAGAAAAAGACAAACTTGAGGATAAGAAGAAGTACAAGACAACTGAAAAGAGAAAAATCAAGAAGGCACTCAAAGCTGAATCCAGCAGTGAAAAGAATAAAGAATCATCTGATAATGAATCCGATGATGAGGATGACAGCACAGACAATGAAAAGGCCTATCTATGTCTTATGGCTAAAGAATCAAATGAAACTTAGGTAACATCTAGTTCATGCTCATCATCTAGTGCATCCACATCTAACACTGCACAATCTTATATTCTCCTCTTAGATTCTACAAACCTAATCCAAAATCTCATGAGTAAATTTGAACAAATTGAGTTGAATCATGAAATTCTAGAACAGGAGTGTGAGAATCTAAGAAAGGAAAATAAAAGACTAAATAAAGAACTGGATAAAGCAAAAGCTGAACTAACTAGTAATGAGACTCACTCAAATGATCAACAAGCAGCAGATGATCATACATCTGGTGTTGACAGACCGGTTGAGAAAATCCCCCTACCAGTTAAGAACACCACTGCACCTTTAAATGCACCAGCTTACAAAACCTCAAAAAGGTTTGGATCCAGATCTGGTCTTGGCTACAATAGTCAGGATGAGAATAGAAACAATGGACATCATAGTTCTGAATCTAGGACCAACAATGGACCAAAGTTCAGAAAAGGACAGACCATAGTTTCAACCACTCATCCTGTAACGGCGAAGTCAAAACCCAGTGCAGTGAAACAGCAGACTAAACCATCAATCTAGTCAACCAAAAGCAATGACTTTCTGAAAGGTAAATGAAGACTTTATCCTACAGAGGATGATTGGAATGTGGCACCTCCAAAATACAAGAAGAGACCAGTTCATGCCATGCATCATGTGTTTAAGAAAAATCAACCTAGGCATATTCCTAGACATATGAAGCAACATGAACACAGGCTTTCCACTGCATATTGGAAAGTAAAAAGGGATGCAAATACACCAAAAATTAGAGAAAAGTATATGAATGCCTCTAGTAGAAACATTGGAAGGTATTCTGCCATGCCTTATACATATGAAGTTGATGATTTCAACTATCCAAAAAGAAGATCCTTTGGATACATATTAGGAGTAGGAGGCATGACTGCTAACAGGTATGGACCCAAACAGTGTTGGGTACCTAAACAAATTTAATTTGTTTTGCAGGATATCTGGTACATAGACAGTGGATGTTCCAGACACGTGACAGGGAACAAGGGATGTCTCACTGACTTTAAAGCTTTTGATCGACCCAAAGTCACATTTGGAGGAAAAGAAAACCCTGGCAAAATTAAGGGGGAAGGCACAATACTCAAGAACAATTTGAATATTCAAAATGTGGCATATGTTAAGGGATTAAACTTCAATCTACTAAGCATCAGTCAATTTTGTGACAAAGGCTACAATGTACACTTCAACAAGGAATGATGCAAGGTGATTCACAGCCAAACCAACACAGTGGTTCTTGCAGGAAGAAGAGAAGACAACATCTATGTGGTGGATTGGAGAACAGCTAAAGCAGAAACATGTTTACTTGTCAAAAATAAACAATCAACCAGTTGGATTTGGCATAGAAGATAAAATCACCTAAATTTCAAGACCATTAACACATTATCAAATAACAAGTTAGTTGAAGGCTTGCCAGAGATCATATTCAAGAAAGAAAGCCTCTGTGATGCATGCCAGAAAGGAAAGCAAATCAAAAGCTCCTTCAAATCAAAGCCCTATCAATCAACAACAAGAATTCTACTTCTTCTACATATGGACTTGTTTGGACCAGTCACACCAGTAAGTGTAAGTGGTCAGAAATACACTCTAGTAGTGGTTGATAATTTCTCCAAATGTACCTGCACCATATTCATGAACAAGAAGAGAGAGACACTCAAGAAGCTGCCAGATTTGCTAAGAAGGATTCAAAATGAGAAAGAACTAAAGATCATCAAGATCAGATCAGAAAGAGGCACATAATTTCTAAATGAAGTCATCAGAACCTATTGTGAAGAAAATGGAGTACTACATCAATTATCCACAACAGGAACTCCACAACAAAATGGTGTAGCAGAAAGAAGAAACAGAACTCTCAAAGAAGCAGTCAGAACAATGATTGCAGAAGCAAGCCTACTAAAGAGGTTCTGGACTGAAGCAACAAACACAGCATGCTATACACAGAACAAATCAATAATCAACAAATATCATGGAAAGACTCCATATGAAATATGGAATGGAAGAAAACCTAATATCTCATATTTGCATTTGTTTGGATCAAAATGTTTTATTTTGAACAGGAATCAGCTGCATACCTTTGATGAAAAGGCTGATGAAGCAATATTTATGGAATACTCAGACACCAACAAAGCATTTAGAGTGCTCAACAAAAGAACATTGGTGATTGAAGAATCAATACATGTAGTCTCTGATGAACCAAACACAAATGGTGAAAGTCTTCAAGATCAAGAAGAAGAAGCAGCACAAAGGGAAGTATATACTAATACAACCATACCAGCTACCATTATGAATCACCATTTTGAAAATCAAGATGAGCCACATGACAATACAACAGAAGAAGCACCAGAACTTGAAGCTCATGCACAATCTGAAGGAGTAAAAGCACCAAGTGAAGAACAACTTCAACCTGAACTCAATTGGCTAAGAGATCATCCTGAAGATCAAGTCATTGGGGACATTCACACAGGAGTTAGAACCAGAAGACAACTGGAGCATATGCTAACATGTTTTCTATCACAAGTGGAACCCATGACAATAAATGATGCAATTCAAGATACAGACTGGATTACAGCCATGCAAGAGGAACTAAATGAATTTGAAAGAAATGAAGTCTGGGAACTTGTTGACAGACCAGACACAACCAACATCATTGGAACAAAATAGGTATTCAGAAACAAGATGGATGAGCAAGGAACAGTTGTCAGAAATAAAGCAAGACTAGTTGCAAAAAGTTACTCTCAAGCAGAAGGAATAGATTATGATGAGACATTTGCACCAGTAGCAAGCTAGATTGGAAGCAATCAGACTCTTTCTAGCTTTTGCTGCACACAAAGACGTCAAAGTCTATCAAATGGGTGTCAATAGTGTATTTTTGAATCGAATGTTAGAAGAAGAAGTATATGTGGAACAACCTCCTTGTTTTCAACTCAAGGGAAAAGAAGATAAAGTATACAAGCTCAAAAAGGAACTTTGTGGACTCAAACAGGCACCTAGAGCTTGGTATGAAACACTATCACAATTCTTGATCAATAATGGATTCAACAAGGGAATGATAGATAAGACTCTGTTCATATTAGAGGAAGGAACAAGTACATTGCTAGTACAAATCTACGTTGATGATATTATCTTTGGATCAGAGAATGAAAAGTTGTGTGAGAAATTTGCAAACCTAATGAAGAGCAAATTTCAGATGGGCATGATGGGAGAATTAAATTATTTTCTTGGCCTTCAAGTGAAGCAAATTAAGGATGTTATTTTCATTAGTCAAGCCAATTACACAAAAGACTTAATACACAAGTATGGTATGGACACAAGTGGCACAACAGATACACCTATGTGTGCACGAGTCATTCTTGGAAAAGATGAAGCAGGAAAAGATGTTGATCTGAAAATGTATAGAGGAATCATTGGATCCCTACTATACCTAACTGCAAGCAGACCTGATATAGCATTTGCAGTAGGAGTATGTGCAAGATTTCAAGCCCAACCAAAATAATCAAATACCTGAAGAACACCATCAATGTTGGAATTTGGTATCCAAAAGATGGAGGATTCAAGCTGATATCATACTCAGATTCTGACTATACTGGATGCAAAATAGATAGAAAAAGCACCTCTAGAACATGCCAAATGCTAGGCACCAGACTAGTCTCATGGTTTAGCAAAAAGCAAAACTCCATATCTACATCAATAACTGAGGCAAAATATATAGCAGCAAGCAGTTGTTGTGCACAAGTACTGTGGATTAGACAATAGCTAAGAGATTATGGAATGGAGGAGAAGACAATTCCAATCATGTGCGACAACACCAGTGCAATATCCATTACTGAAAATCCAGTGTTGCACTCAAGAACAAAGCATATTGATGTAAGACATTATTTTATTAGAGATCATGTTGAAAAAGGAGATGCTATTCTAAGATACATACCCACTAAAGATCAACTAGCTGACATTTCACTAAACCACTTAGTCATGAAAGATTTAGCATGTTGAGAACTGAGTTGGGAATGATTGAAATTGACTAAGTACTAAAGAGCGGCTAACTGGAGTAATCAGCTAAGTAACTTCCCCAGCTGATCAAACCTTTGGCTTCACTGGAGATGTAGCAGGTGAAGAACTGGTACTCAGCGAAGTTAACTTCACTGATTGTTAGGAACAGTCAAGTACAACGGCTCAGTGAAAAAGGCACTCCACCGGCGAAGTGACCGACCAAGGACCTTCGCAGAAATGAAGATTAAAGTCACCAACAAAAAAAAGTGTGAACTAAATCAATTTTAATGCACGTGGAGAATAAGGAAGTTATGGAGGATTATACTGTGTGAAGATCAATTTACAATCGTGGAGGTAACCATATTATTTTTCAAATTACAAACGCTTCGATTCCTGGGATCTATCATTACTTCTCACAATCCACTCCCCTACTTCACTCGAATATCGAGATTTATATACATAAAATCAAGCCATTGTGTTACAAAATCCTTCCATATTCAACCACGTTCACACCACCCAAATCATTCTATATAAGCAACACTTAGAGGTTTCTCAGAATTCTTTACGCATCCTTGGAAAATTATAAACCCTATTTTCTTTTACTCCAAATCAAAGATTCCAAGAAATGGCCTAATCATCCAAAATCTCTGCCACAGAACGATTTTATGAAAAATCGATCATCACTGGATCGTTCTTTAAGCCTGAACCCTATTTATCCTTCTGTGATAATGAGGTACAAGCCCGACGGCTAGTTGATGGATGTACAAATCTAGGGTTAATGACCTTCCTGAACCCCCCCAAGTAACTGGAATATGCTATGAGAACCTGATTGCATTTTGGAGAAATGCAAAGTTTGTGCCAGCCACAAAGAAGATTGATATCGACTGTATAAAAAGTTCAATCTTAGGCAAAGAAGTGGTCATCACACCTGGCCTACTTAATAGATTCTTATATCTACCCATGATTGGCCCGGCAAACGTGAAGTTTGTGCAGGTTAACATCAAGACCTTCTGGGAGGAGATAGCCAAAAGCCCCAAAAAGAACAGCAAAACCTACAATCTCCCAAGATCAGAACTCAAACTTCCATTTGCTGAGTTTGCACCTATTATTACCAAGAACATCGATGGCAAGAAAGGGTCGATGGAAAACTTGACAGAGGTATGAGTTAAGCTAATGGCAATAATCTATCAAGGTCTTCACTTTGACTGGGCAACCTTTGTCTTCAATAGATTAAAAGAGTAGATTCAAAAGGAAATGGATCTGTCGATTACGGCACCAAGTAAGGGGTTGCAAAAGAAAGGTGAATTATAGGAAAGGAAATCATATGGGTTCCCTCTTCAACACCTATTTGATTCATTAAAAAGTTAAACCCACAAATCTGCAGCCTCCACACAGGTCAAAGGTGATGTTTACCTACATCAAGGCATCTATGAAACCCAAACCCACTACCGGACGAAAAAGGAAAGCACCTGAAGGCAGTAGATCAGGAATGGGAAGATGAACCAGATCGCAAAAAGCACAAGAAGACACCCCGGTGGTATGCACCAGCAATCCGGACAATCCAGTTGTGATCAGTGATGATACAGCAATGAGGAAGAGAAACAAGAAAAAGTGACATACTTGGAGGAAGGGGAGGAGGGGTATCAACTTACTTCATCTGAAGAAGAAGAAGAGATGCATGATGATGATAAAGAGACATCTGAGGATGAAAAAGCTGAAATAAAGGCAGCACAGATAGACAGTAGTCATCTTGAAAATGATCAAGGAAAGCTGGCGATTTCTGATGATGATCTGACAATCCAGGAAGTAATTCTCAGAAGCATCAGCAAAGTTGATAACTGGTCGAGTGAGCCAGCTGATAAAACTCACATCGCTTAACATGTCAACACCCCCACTATTGATCAAAGGGGAACACCAGCAGAAGAAATCAAGTCTCCAACTCATGGAGCAGAAAACCTGCCGTCTTCTAAAGATGTAAAAGCAAGGATCCCTCAGCAATCTCTCAATAATTCTAAATTCGAAGAGAAAGAAAGAGAGGAAGAGGCAGAAAAAGAAAGTGAAAAAGAAGAAGAAAAAGAGGAAGAAGATGAGGTGAATATAGAGAAGGAAGAAGCTGCAGAAGATGAGGATGTTGAATTGGCCCTAGAGAAGAATGATCCAGAAAGGCTTTTCAATCTAGACATTCAACCCCTGATTGTGGATATGGAAAAGCAGTATCAGAGCAGGCAAAATCTGAAAGTTGCTTTAAGGAGTGAAGCAACCTCCTTAAACCACAAGATTGAAGCCCTCATCAGTCACATCAAGATATAAGATGAGGTCATGGAAAAATAGGGAAACCTGCTTTGCAACTTACAACATCTCATTCCCTACCATGTCCAAACCAACCTTGAGTTTCATGCTGAAACGATTGATAACAATCTCAAACCCTTGGTGGACACTGATTGCGGGTCAAGTTATAAAAATAACTCGATACCTAACTAACACACTAGCAAGAGAACTAGGTTCAATCGTAGTATAGCTAGATAGAGTCGAGGTCGATCCCACAGAGACTCGGCACAAACAAAACACAACTTTATTCTACTATAACTAAATTGAAAGGGCGGTCTACGACCAACTAAACGTAGTAAATAAGATAGTGACAACCACAAGACACAGAATACCACAAAGACAAACTAAAAACTACTAAAACAAGGACAATATTATTGATATTATCTAAACAAATAATATTAAGAATATTGATTACGCTAGTAGCTAATGACTCCCACATGTGAACTAGATTGACAACGAGACAAAACAAATGCTAAAGATTAATTATTATGACTACGGGAGTCATCCCCTAAGGTAGATTTAGCTCCGATTAGGCCATCTAAATCATTGTACCTCCATTACATGACTTTGCCTTTTAATGCCTCCATCTCATATAACTTCTGACACAATTACGAAACTAGGGATGCCGGTATAAACCGTAACCTCATCTAAGCAACATTCCTAGGGTAAGGCGTACTTCATAGATGCCGATTCAATCTAGATCCTAAGTAACAATCACTTTTTAGGTTTCTTGTTAAATTATGATGACAAATAATTAAGATGATCAGGTTTAATTACTCGTTTTAATTCCAAATCAGAGAATCTGACGTAGTCGAAGCCGGTCATAATTCTGCCCTAAACTTCACCACACTCGGTCGACCGAATGACATGTCTCGGTTCACCGAGTGACATGTCTCGGCTGACCGGGAAAGGATCTGCGTCGGTACAAATTATGATTACTTCTTAACGTTTCTAACCTAAACACATGGGTTCGTAATTAGTCTACATCACAGAATCAATACAGGAAAATTACTCCATAATAAAATAAATCAGATCTACGAATAAAGATTCCATAATTGAAAAGTCATACCCCCGAAGATGAGAATGACTCCCACTCTTTAATACGCTCCCTAACCGGAGAATCCGATGACTCCATAATGAACGAACATAAAAAAAAACTAAAACTTAATAAACTCAAGGTATTCTATATATTGTATCTTGTAGATTGTTGGTGGTTGTGAACTCAATTTCGTAGTTGCTGCTTATATAGAGGCTATAGCTGACCTAGGAAGGATCTAGAAGATATACACGCGTTTTCTTCTAGATAAGCTTCGGGTGACCGAATATCAACCCTCGGTCGACCGAATGAAGTGGCTCGGTCGACCGAGCCTCTTTTTTTGCACATGCTAAATGCGTTTCTTGTCTAACATGTTCCCCACTGCATTCTTTCGTGCTAATCTGATTTCTCTAACTTATCCCTTGATTTATCCTCCGATTTATCACAATCTACAAAATCAGCATTTATCGCACAATAAATTGGTCTTTAATAATAAAAACAGCTAAATACCAAAAAAATCATATTAATAATCACTTAACATTAAATAATAAATATAAACAAGTGATTTAATATGAAATATATATAATTAACTCCGATTTAAGGTTAAAATTGATGACATAAATAGGTATATTTTAACCGTCATCAAAATGCCCCCCACTTAAACTTTGCTTCGTCCCGAACAAAGCATCAATAAGTCATTCCCCAAGACACATTTTCCTTGGTCAACTCATACTTACACAAGAAACTCGAGTCAACTCATACCAGTCATGCTCATAAGATAAGCTTTATTCGCTACTCGCTATGAATCGTAGTGATTTTGTGCATGTGTATTGGTTTTATATAAATGTAGCAAGATTAGAGTTTATGCAGACTTCATATCAAAATTCACCAACTTCAGCATTCATACTTCTTTTGCCTCGCAATGGTTAAAGCACTAGAACAATAAGCAAGAGCGTATCTATAGGGCTTTTGGACTTGGAGACTGAGTACTACTCGAAGCCTCTAAATATTTGACCTTTTTCAATTCTTCATATTTTTCAAATACTACCAATCTCAAGGAAGAAAAATATTTTTTTACGAGTATCCCCCCTATCTTAGATCATGCATAGTATCGAATATTACCACAAGCGCGGGGCTACTTTGGTAATGTTACTACAAGCCCAATATTTTAACGCATTGTCAAAACACAGGTACGTCTCAAGCTTATTACTCCGCTTTGATGGCTAGAAGATCATAATACATCAGTCGATAAATAACGACACTAGGTAAGCATAACCAATCATCTATGCAATGTACACATACCTCTTTCAATTATCATAATTCATGCGGTACTAAGCGATTCACATGTTGAGTAGTTGAACAATACCTAACTACTTGCAATTGTTGGCATGAATATCCTTAAGTTTACTAACAATTTATCGCAAAAGTATAATATGACCACGTACTCACGCAACTTGGCTTCTTTCCTATCAATTCTAAGTATAAGAACTTCACAAGTTTAAGGGTACGAGTTAAACAACTTGGCATAAAAATTTTGCTCAATATTCCGTTCCTCTGTACTTTTTCAACATATAGCTAAGTCCCTTGCCCCCCCACTTAAACATGGCATTGTCCTCAATGACAAAAATAAATGAGAGTTTAAGAAGAAAGACTTAGCTCTGGAAACGGCTCCCAACTAAAGGAACAATATCGTAGTAAACATCAACACGTCGTGAAGAGATAGACACATCCTGTATAAGCAAACAAGCTCCACGAAATCGTCAAATACCATGTCTATGGAAGTTATAAAATAATGTGGCAGTAATTAGATATAAATATCTAAAAACAATTTAAGCCACTTTACTTTATACTGCCATGGACAATACCAAAAGGGATTTAAACCTAAATAAAAACACACATGACGGCTATCAAGGAAAAAACCTTGTTTATTCCGAACTTAGACTCGGAACATGGCGAGATGAAAAAAACCGTGATAGGCGCATGCTACTTTATTATTAAAAAATAAAAACGAAAAAGATAGTTATAAGGAAATAGTTCTAAATTTATAGTCGCTAGCTCGACTCAGTTCAACATGGTTTATTCATAGATAGGGTCTTCGAGGTACAAAACCTCCTCCTCAGCACCAGGCGGAAGCCCTTGATAATGCTTCACACGATGTGCATTGACCACAAACCTGGACTCGTCTTTGAAATTGAATAGCTCCACCGCTCCAGAAGGAAAGACTTGTTGTACTCGAAATGGGCCATACCATCTTCATTTTAACTTGCCCGGGAAGAGTCTTAAGCGCGAGTTGTACAAGAGAACCAGATCACCCTTTTGAAAAGTCCTCTCCAGGATCTTTTTGTCATGGAACTTCTTCATGCGCTCCTTGAAAATCTTAGCATTCTCGTATGCCTCTAAACGAAACTCCTCCAGGCGAGTTAATTCTTACATCCTCTTCTCACCGGCCAACGTCTCATCAAAATTTTGCATCCTTGTTGCCCACATGGCCCGGTGCTCAAGTTCCACAGGAAGATGACATGCCTTTCCAAAAAAAATCCTATACGGGGATATTCCAATCGCGGTTTTAAATGCAGTCCTATAAGCCCATAAAGCGTCGTCTAAACGTAACGACCAATCTTTCCTAGTCGTATTGACAGTTTTCTCCAGGATACGCTTTATCTCTCGATTGGTGACTTCTACTTGCCCACTAGTCTGGGGGTGATATGCGGTTGCTAGCTTATGTTGAACCCCATACTTAATCATCACCCTTTCAAAAGGTTTATTGCAGAAATGACTACCATTGTCGCTTATAATCGCCCTAGGCGTCCCAAACCTTGTAAAAATATTCTTTTTCAAGAATCTAACTACAACCTTAGCATCGTTAGTAGGGGAAGCAATGGCCTCAACCCATTTGGATACATAATCAACAGCAACTAAGATGTATCTGTTAGATAGTGTTGAAGTGAAGGGTCCAACGAAATCTATTCCCCAAACGTCAAAGAGTTCTACTTCTAAGATGCTCTTAAGTGGCATCTCATTCCTCCGTGAAATATTTCCTGTCATTTGACAAGCATGACATGCTCGTGCATATTGGTGTGCATCCTTAAACAATGTCGGCCAATAAAAACCGCATTGGAGGACCTTGGCCGTAGTTTTTTCTCCCCCGTAGTGCCCTCCAACTTCATAAGAATGACAATGCTTCAGGATATCATTATACTCTTCCTCGGGCACACACCTTCGAAAAACATTATCAGATCCTCGCTTAAACAGATAAGGCTCATCCCAATAATAGTGTCTAAGATCTTTAAAGAATTTTTTTCCTTTCTTGGACAGTGAGATTTGGTGGTAGGTACTTTGCGGATAGATAATTAACAAACAAACTAAACCATGGTTGTTTCTTCTCCTTCACAACCTCTATTCGCGAAGAAACCGCAACACAATCATCATGTTCCCCGATGGTGGTGATGGTGAAAAGTTGTTCATCAGGAAAAGATTCTCATATCTCAGGTAATTCCTCACCATCCTCTAATTGTAAGCGCGACAGATGATCGGCCACCACATTCTCACTTCCTTTCTTATCTCGGATTTCTACGTCAAATTCTTGCAGCAGTAGAATCCATCTCAACAATCTAGGCTTTGAATCTTGTTTTGCTAGGAGATACTTAAGAGCCGCATGGTCAGTCCACACAGTGACTTTAGATCCCACTAAGTAAGGTCTAAACTTGTCAAAAGCAAAGATAACGGCCAAAAGCTCCTTCTCCGTTATGGCGTAACTTCTTTGGGCAGCATTCAAAGTCCGGCTTGCATAATAAATAGGCCTAAAGATCTTATCTTTTCTTTGACCCAAAGCGGCGCCAACAGCAGTATCACTTGCATCACACATCAGTTCAAACGGAAGATCCCAATCCGGTGCGACCAGAGCGGGTGCAATAATCAGCCTACTTTTTATTTCGTTGAAAGCTTTTATGCACTCATTAGAAAACACAAATGGCATTCTTGGCCAATAATTCGGTAAGAGGTCTAGAGATTAGGGAAAAGTCCTTAATAAACCTACGATAAAATCCGGCGTGGCCTAAAAAACCTCGCAAAGTTTTAAGATTGGTAGGTGGAGGTAATTTCTCGATCACCTCAACTTTGGCTCTGTCCACCTCTATTCCGTTCTTTGATATGCGGTGGCCTAGTACTATACCTTCCGTAACCATCAAATGACACTTCTCCCAGTTAAGCACAAGATTCGTCTCCTCACATCTCTTCAACACTCGTGCTAGATGTGTGAGACATAAATCGAAATCGTCTACAAATACGGAGAAATCATCCATAAATATTTCCAAGAAATCTTCCACCATATCCGCAAATAATGACATCATACATCGTTGAAATGTCGTGGGAGCGTTACACAATCCAAATGGCATTCGATTATATGCAAATGTCCCATATGGGCATGTAAATGTTGTTTTCTCACGATCTTCGGGTGAGATGTGGATTTGATAGTATCCCGAATACCCGTCAAGAAAACAATAGAAAGCATGCCCGCTCAGTCTCTCGAGCATTTGACCGATGAAGGGAAGAGGAAAGTGGTCCTTACGAGTCGCATCATTTAGTTTCCTAAAGTCTATGCATACTCGATGACCGGTGATGAGCCTCACAGGAATTAACTCATTCAACTCATTGGCTTGCACCGTCAATCCTCCCTTCTTGGGAACTACATGGATAGGGCTTACCCATTCGCTATCAGCAATTGGAAATATAATTCCCATTTCTAGCATTTTTATAACCTCATCCCTAACCACGTCCTTTAATTGTGGGGTTAGACGCCTCTGAGGTTGTGCAACCGCTTTTTTTTTCGTGGTCCACGGAGATTTTGTGCATACATACGCTAGGACTAATGCCCTTAACGTCAGCTATGGTCCATCCAAATGCTCCGCGGTACTCTCTTAAAACTCTCATTAGTTTCTCCTCTTGTAAATCCGTCAAGGAAGAAGATATAATTAGTGGCAAAGTCTCATCTTGAAGAAATACATACTTCAAATTTGCAGGAAGAGGTTTTAAAGTCAAATTAGTGGGAGGTTCTTCCAAAGAGGTCTTCAACTTTTGACCAGTGAGTTTAAGTTCAAGTACTTATGCCACGTTGGTCTATGATAGAATCTTTCAATCTCCGCAAAGACTTACTTCCTCTACAGCCTAGGGGTTCTCTCTACTACATCCCGGCCATATCATCTTCTCCTCCTCACTACTCACGTACTTGACTTCATCTTTTTCTTCCAAGACAGCATCCAAGAAATCCTTGATACTTTCATGTTGTTGAAATTCTCGAACGATCCTATCAATGGAATCCAACATGAAACATGCATCCTCTCCATCATCAGGTTGCTTCATAGTGTCAAAGACATTGAATGCAACTCTCTCTTCGTTCACTCTTAATACTAACTCGCCTTTGTAAACATCAATTAGCGTTCTACTAGTGGCCATGAAAGGTCTCCCTAATATCAAGGGCACTTCGTAGTTAGCCTCCATATCTAATACCACAAAGTCGACAGGGAATACAAACTTTTCAACTCTTACTAACACATCCTCAACCACTCCACAAGGTTCTTTGACAGAACGGTCAGCTAATTGTAGTGTGATTGAGGTCTTCTTAAGATCTTACATGCCTAGTTTCCGAAAAATAGATAGTGGCATCAGATTCACGCTTGCTCCTAGATCACACAAAGCTTTGTTTAGACATACGTTACCTATGGTGCAGGGAAGGAGAAAGCTTCCCGGATCTTTTCATTTTGGGGGGCAACTTATGTTGAAGAATGGCTGAGCACTCCTCATTAAGGCATATGGTCTCTAAATCTGGAAGTTTCCTTTTAGTTGAGACGGCGTCTTTTAAAAACTTAGTGTACTCAGGCATTTCAGCTAGTGCTTCAACTAGGGGTATACTGAATATATCCACGAACTTCTTATACCTCTTATTATCAAACATAGGCTTCGGCTTTGGTGGAGGATAAGGTAGAGTTGAAGGATCGACATCAGTGAAAATTGGATACTTGTTATTGTAAAGTTCAACTCTAGGGCCAGCAGGTTCTTTATAAGTTCTTTGCTCAGGCAAAGTTTCCGAAGTATTAGTCTCATTGCTTGGCTCACCATCCTTATTCTTTGTGACTTTCTCTTTCTCTTGCAGGGATGGTGGAGTTACTTCTTTTCCACTTCTTTTCATGATCGCATTCAAATCCTTAGGGTTCTTCTCAGTGTTGCTTGGCAACCCTCTAGGAGGTCTAGTTGAGACTTGCTCAGCTAGTTGTCCTATCTGGTGAGTGAGATTTTGGACTAGAGCTTCTTGGTTGGTAACCTTAGCATCGGTCTTCTGACAATATTGGCTAAATCAGCCATAGATTTTGAAAGTTGTCCCATATTGTCAGTAACGACATTACTCAGTTTTTCTACTGCAGCTTCCCAACCAAAAGTTTTAGTTTGCTGGGGTACATAAGTAGTAGGCGGTTTAGGCCCTTCTCCTGCATTGGGGTCACTATATCGGAATCCAGGATGGTTATGGTTAGGCTTATATCCTCCACATTGATTTCCTTGTTTCCCAATATAGTTGGCTTCTTCAGTACCAGCATTCTCATTTTGAGGGGTTACCTCGATTCCAGTCCCTTTCTCTACTCTTGCCATCCTCTCTTGCATTCCATCTACCCTATTGTTGATAACAGAAAGTTGTTCTAAGATTTTGGTAGATGCACTATCCTCAAATATGTCAGCGGCCATCTTCACAGTAGCTATGTCATTGCCTCCCCATTGACTATTCATCGCTATTTGCTCCATTTTTCTTTGTGACTCCTCAGGAGATAAAAGAACAAACGCTCCATTGCTAGAGGCGTCTACTCTAATTTTCTCAGTCTCTCTCAACCCATGGTAAAAAGTTTGAATTAAAAGCCAAAGAGAGATATCATGATGAGGACACTACCTCATAGCTTCCTTAAAATGCTCCCAAGCTTGATCAAAACTCTCCCCAGGTTGTTGCTTAAATGTTAAGATGTCTTGGCGTAACTTAAAGGTTTTTCCCAAGGGAAAATACTTATTCATGAATTTTTGCAACAATTGTTCCCAAGTAGTGATAGATCCAGCCTCTAAAGAGAGAAGCCATTGCTTAGCTTTATCTTTCAAAGTGAAAGGGAAAAGCTTAAGACGAATGTTACCCTCCGGGATTAATTCTGGTTTCACAGTGCTAACGATTTCCAAAAAATTTGTCACAAGAACACCAGGATCCTCGTTCTGGACTCCATGAAAGGTGGAATAGTTGGTCACCATTTGAATTACATTAGGCCTAGAGTGATAGACTTCCGCAGCATCTTGCGGTGCTACGATAGCGGGAATGAATTGCTCAATAGTGGGCGTTGCATAACTTTGCAAAGTGCACCTCGCAGCTTGGTTTCCATTATTAGCATTAAGATTGTTCGCATTATTAACATTATTGGCATTATTAACAACTTCAAGATTAAGTACCTGGTTCGGATTGACCGGAATGCCTTCCATTTCTGTTTCAGATTCAGAATGTTCAGAATGATCGGTTGTATGTCCTTTTTCTGATTCGTGCTCGCTTTCCTCAAAATTTGGATCCTCTTCTCCTTGCTTAGCCAGTTCTTTAGCTAACTTTCTATTTCGCCTCGCAAATTTCTCTATTTCAGGATTATATGTCTCAAGCGGTTCCTTCGATTTCCGAGTAGCGTACTATAAAATAACAAAAAACAATAAAAAAAATAAAAACTTAAAGGCTAGGCCTTTAACTAGACTAAATAATAAAAACGAAACTAAAACAGACTCGAAACAAGTTTGAGAAAAAAAAACGTAAATAAAATAGAAACAGAATACTGTAAACTAATACAGAACAGAAACAGAAAAAAATAAATTCTCGGTCGACCGAGAACTGTGGTTCGGTCGACCGAACTCTTTTTTTTATTTTTATTTTTTATAACGACACTGTTTAATATACAAACTCTTATTCACAGAATGTCCACGAATCCAGTTCTAACAAAATAAGCTATATTTTAATTTAATGACTCGAGTCCCCGGCAACGGCGCCAAAAACTTGATTGCGGGTCAAGTTATAAAAATAACTCGATACCTAACTAACACACTAGCAAGAGAACTAGGTTCAATCGTAGTATAGCTAGATAGAGTCGAGGTCGATCCCACAGAGACTCGGCACAAACAAAACACAACTTTATTCTACTAGAACTAAATTGAAAGGGCGGTCTACGACCAACTAAACGTAGTAAATAAGATAGTGACAACAACAAGACACAGAATACCACAAAGACAAACTAAAAACTACTAAAACAAGGACAATATTATTGATATTATCTAAACAAAGAATATTAAGAATATTGATTACGCTAGTAGCTAATGACTACCCCATGTGAACTAGATTGACAACGAGACAAAACAAACGCTGAAGATTAATTATTATGACTACGGGTGTCATCCCCTAAGGTAGATTTAGCTCCGATTAGGCCATCTAAATCATTGTGCCTCCATTACGTGACTTTGCCTTTTAATGCCTCCATCTCATATAACTTCTGACACAATTACGAAACTAGGGTTGCCGGTATAAACCGTAACCTCATCTAAGCAACATTACTAGGGTAAGGCGTACTTCTTAGATGCCAATTCAATCTAGATCCTAAGTAACAATCACTTTTTAGGTTTCTTGTTAAATTATGATGACAAATAATTAAGTTGATCAGGTTTAATTACTCGTTTTAATTCCAAATCAGAGAATCTGACGTAGTCGAAGCCGGTCATAATTCTGCCCTAAACTTCACCACACTCGGTCGACCGAATGACATGTCTCGGTTGACCGAGTGACATGTCTCGGCTGACCGGGAAAGGATCTGCATCGGTACAATTTATGATTACTTCTTAACGTTTCTAACCTAAACACATGGGTTCGTAATTAGTCTACATCGCGGAATCAATACAAGAAAATTACTCCATAATAAAATAAATTAGATCTACGAATAAAGATTGCATAATTGAAAATTCATACCCTCGAAGATGAGAATGACTCACACTCTTTAATGCGCTCCCTAACCGGAGAATCCGATGACTCCACAATGAACGAACATAAAAAAAACTAAAACTTAATAAACTCAAGGTATTGTATATATTGTATCTTGTAGATTGTTGGTGGTTGTGAACTCAATTTCATAGCTGCTGCTTATATAGAGGCTATAGCCGACCTAGGAAAGATCTAGAAGATATACACGCATTTTCTTCTGGATAAGCTTCGGGTGACCGAATATCAACCCTCGGTCGACCGAATGAAGTGGCTCGGTCGACCGAGCCTCTTTTTTTTCACATGTTAAATGCGTTTCTTTTCTAAGTTGTTCCCCACTGCATTCTTTGGTGTTGATCTGATTTCTCTAACTTATCCCTTGATTAATGCTCCGATTTTCTTCCTTATTATCTTGATATTCACTGATTAAATGACATTTATCCTCCGATTTATCACGATCTACAAAATCAGCATTTATCACACAATAAATTTGTCTTTAATAATAAAAACAGCTAAATACCAAAAAAATCATATTAATAATCACTTAACATTAAATAATAAATATAAACAAGTGATTTAATATGAAATATATATAATTAACTCCGATTTAAGGTTAGAATTGCTGACATAAATAGGTATATTTTAACCGTCATCAGACACTCTAAATGCTCACACTCATCAAATTCAACATCTGGATGAGGTTATGGAATTTTCTGGCCAGCAACTTGACACTTTGATAAATATCACTACGGCCAACAACAAAATCTTGGAGCAAAGGTATGGTCTTCTCCCTGAGTCTAAAGCAGTAACTCCAAATCTTGAAGCACGTTTTGGTGCTGCCAAAAAAGTGGAAGGAAGCTCAAAGCCTGAGAGCTGCAGTAGAAGGAAGGCAAGCCCAACAGATAAGGGCAAGGTCGTCAAAGGCAAAGACAGCAGGTTTGAAGAGAAAAAGTAGACCCTCTGTTCTGTTTAATTAAATTAATTGAATTGTCTCTATATGCCTTTGTCGTTGAATAAGAATAAGCAATGTCCTATTGCCCTTAATGGATGAGTAAAATTATTGAGTTTTATTCCACTGTTTATTATGAAATCTATTACACTTATGTTCAGGCTTATAAGGGTTTTGGCATCATCAAAAAGGGGGAAATTGTTAGGAACATTTTATTATGTTTTGATGATGGCCATAGTAGCTGTTATAGCAAGCCTGAAATAAGTTAGAATTCTCTGTATAAGTCTTTACTTAGAGTCTGACATGTTGTATAAGTTAAGTCAGACAAGTATTGTACTAGTTGGTAGGACGGCAAAGTGAAAATGATTTTCGGCAGAGTGAAGCCAGCCAAGTACCAGCAGAGAAGCAATGAAGACATTATGGTCTGACTTATAACCAAGGAAGTCTGTGATGACCTTGGATAAGTCTAAGTTATGTTTCAAGTGATGGAACTCAATGTTTAAATATGGTGTACAATGATCTCACACAAATCAAGGATCAGTGAAGTACAAGGATTCTCCTGAACTGAATAGAATGAAGGAAACAATGAATCGGCAAAGTAAACTGACTATCGGCTAATTAAAGACAAAGCAGTGAAGAAAGATTTTAAGCGGCCGAGTCAGTTAAGTCACTTGACCGTTCAGAGAACCGCCAAGTAAACCTTACTTAATCAGATTTTGAAAAATGATGAAGATACAGAAGATCAAGCATTAAATGCATAATCAATAGAGAATCAATCAAGGGCTGATTTTTTGATAAATGTTTGAAGAAAAATCCGATCACTGAAATCAAGGAGAATACAATTAAGAAGGAATCAAGAATAAAATCAAGGATTATTCCTCTTTAGGAGAATACGGAAATTCAAGAAGGATTATCAAGGCTATAAATAAAATCAAGGCAAAATTATTCCCTCTAAACTCACAAATTATAGCCATCATCATGCTTAAAAGTAATATCCGTGATCAACTCAAAAAATACAATTCAAACATCAAGCATTGAGATTATCAACAAGTTTGTGAATTCAATTCATCAATCAAGAAATCGAATCGAGAGCATCGAGAAGGAGTTGTGTTTGTGATAGCTTGAAGGATTTGATCAAGGAGGCGAGTGAAAGAGGAAAGAGACTCAGACAATGAGTGATAGTCTTGTAGATTGTAAAGCTTGTGAAGTTAAGGACAATCACTACAAAAAAAAGAATTTTTTGTGACAAGCCTTCAGTGACAAACAATAAATTTATCACAAAAGAATAACTTCTAGTGACAATAACTTTGTTTGTCACAACATAATATTGATTAGCGAAAAAAAAAAATATTGGCATGAACTTTGTCACAAATGGTATGACTTCACCGATGGATTGTGGGATAAATTTTAGAATTAGGCATCGGTGACAACTACTTTATCACAAAATCCTTAATAATTTATGTGACAAAAGTAATTTTCTCTTAAAATAATGATATATATTCATTATGTTCCCCTTAAAACAAAAAAATCTCTTTCTTTTACTATTACATTTCCCGTAAAAAAAAAAAAACAAACTCGCTCTATCTATCGTCTTTCCGATTTTCGATGAAGAAAAGAACGAAGAATCTCAGATCGACGACCGCCGAGCGCTTCTCGGGTGAAATTCGACTCGATCATGAAGAAATCCGCCATTCCGATGCTTGGATGAATGTGGCTTGATGATTTCGGTAATGTGATTTGTTGTTGAATCCTCTTCGATTTTTAGGCGTAATCTCTCCGATTTTAACATAGCTTCTTCATTTGAAATGTCGAATCGAAGGGCGTTTCTTGCACTCTAGGTGACGGTGATGCTACTTCTCCTACTAAATCGATGGTCGCTTGATTCTTTTCATCCGGCGAACTATCAATCGACCGAATTTCGGAACAAGAAGCCACAGCTCCGGCATTTTTGGTTTTACGATATCCAGAGAGGTAACATTTGATGATAATTAAAACTAATCATTATTACGGGCAACATTTGCTTGTTTATTTTGGTGTGCGTGTTTTAATAAGTATCGCCATTTTCCCGATTTCTTCTCTTAAGTCTTAATCGATGTACTGATTCATCTAGGACCGATAATGTGGTGCAAGACATCAATGCTTTTGATACCGTGATCTCGCAGATGATAAAGGAGTTTTTGAGTACTGGAATCCCACAACCCTTTAGTTTCCACGGGGACGGTATGTAATTGTAGTGTGTGAGATATAAGCATTATGATACCACTCGTTCCATTTTTGTAACTGCATTATGGTTCTTGTACTAAGATGCGGACCTTTAGGCCATTTCATCCCAACTACCTTTTTTTAGGGAATCAACCCAACTACCTTAAGCATCCCTCATTTGGTAATCCTCAAGTATTACAAGTGATTGACTCTGTTTTGTGGTGTCCCGTATTCATTAGTGTAACAATTTATTTTCTTCTCGATTGTCTACTCGTGAAAAAAAAGGAAGTTGCTCGCTTCCATTTTCTTAGTCACAATGACCATAGTTTATGATGAGTTGAATGTGCCAACCAAACTTCCGGCCTTGTGCATAGATGATTTCATCAATGAAATGTTTGAGCGCGAATTTTCTTCTCCGTTACTCTCTGAATTTGAAACGATTCTTTGGTAAGAACAAGCATCGCTTTGGTCAATCCGAGCAACCACGTGGAAAATCCTTATATGGAAAGTCCAAAGAACCCGATTTCGTGAAGGTTTTGAAGCTTTCCGTAATCACTCGATTCGATTGTGATTGAAATCATTGCCCGAATATGATATTCGGAAGGCATGATTTGAGGGTTCAAGCATTAAAAATGCAGCCTTGACTTGTTCTTTTCATGGCGGCATGTGCTTAAAATCGAAGCCTCGATCTTTGACTTCGTGATTTCGGCATCCAAATTTCTTTTGGGAAGTCTATATTATTATTATTATTCTTTGTTTATAATTAACTTTGAAACAATCTGTATGGTAGTTTTAGTAGTCTTTGGTAAGCTTATCTCGTGTGCTAATTTGTTATATGACATGTTGAAAGTTGAATATGACGATTTTGGGTAATACATTGATATGAATCGATATCGCATTAATTATTTTTATTTGACTTGGCGAATTTATTAAAAAAGGGCGTGGCCATCTCCAAAGATATTCTTGGTTGATTTTGTGGAGATTTGGCCATTAAAGACCGAAGATTTGCACTTCAAATCTTTGGTTTCAAATGCGTTAATTTACCCTCATTTCACTATATATACTTAATACTTTTGGACTTGCATAATCTAAGAAAAACACACTTGCAAATTCTACATTTTCAAACAAAAGTTTTCTCTTCTTCGTGTTGTGAAAGTTGTGGGTCGTCACTCGAGTGATTCAAGAGCAAGTTTACAAATCAAGAGAATACTAGAACTATAAGCTTGGCTTTGAATCGCTGGTAAGCCTTTCTTCGAGTCAAGAACCTGGAGGTGATCTGCATTCGACATTCGTGGCATCTGTAGTGCGTAAGTTCTGTAGACTCTCCAAATTGATCAAGTAAGTGTATTGCCTGCTTATTGCATTTCTAAGTAGAATTACTTGTGAATTTGTGTGTTTTTGGTCACTGGTTGAATTCAAAGTGTTTGTCTAAGTTTGGTTAGTGCTAAGATTAATTGATCAACCGAGTCTATTGAACAAGTTAGCCCAAGTGAGGACAAAAGGTTTTTGTTCAAGTTGATTTGGTGATAATTAATCTTGTGTGAATCTAGCCCTTAGTACAAAGCCCTGAATTGCTTGATGTTGATCCCGCGCATTGTCTTATTACACCCCTAGATACTCGGTCTTGACTTGTGTGCGTGGCTAAGTATCATTTTGTGGTCAAACTACTTGACTACACTTTCATTGGAATCAAGTGAATTTATTCACCGACTCTGACTGTTGTGTAATTTGTGTTCTGTTTATCATATCTTGGCTTGCTGCATTCCCATGCTGAATTTACTGCACTTTAAGTGCTGAATCTGTGAAAGTGCTCTAAACTTGTTGTTTGCAATACTGCACCTTCTATACAAACCCATTAATCTGTTGAGAAATTCAGTGACTGATCCTTGTGACTAGCACACTGAATTTCTGTCCCTTGCTTGCAAAGTTTGATCTTGTTGATCCTGTATTTTTAACTGAACCTGCTGCATCTCTATAGCCTTGTAACTGCTGTTTTTATGCACTCACTTTGCTGTTGCAAATCTGCTATTTGAGTTTGTACTTTTTGTGATTTTTATTCAGTTATGAAAGAAACTTTATGACACAGAAAATTGTATTCAGGCTTCCCATGTGATAACAGTTTTGATTGGACAATAAAAAGAGCGATCCACAACTTCATGTTCCTTCTAGGGCCCTTGTAAGTGATACAATCTCACAAACTTCCAACCGTAGACTAAGGAAATTTCAATGTTTCATAGTTGTTCTTTTTCATCTCGGGCCTTCCTCACTGAACAAGCTCAGAATGCCCCATATTATTCCTAACATCGAAAGACATCAACCAATTTGAATTAAACGAGGTACTTCATTGCTTAGCCGTGTTCTAATTCTATCTTTAAGTACTTGTTTGGCATGAGTAGGTTTTGTACATGATGTGATTTGTGATAAGTCTATATGAAAAGTGCTTATATTTTATAGGTTTTTTTATATATTAAAAAATGCTTGTGGTTTTGATTTCTGTTTTTAATAAAAATCTTTTATTCCATATTTACAGTGGAGGTCCTTTGTTGGACTCTAAGGGAAAGTTAATCGGTTAATTTTGTTGGTTTCTCAGGCTGATCCAGAAACCAATGAGGTGTATGCCTAGATGGAGTCTTTTTGTCGATAGAGTACTTATATAACAAAGTAAGGCTGTTCCGAAACGTCACTTGCTTACGAAGTGTGAAGAGGTAAATCATGTTTGTTTTTGGATGAATTGCATTAACCATCAACGTGCATCTAAAGTTGTGCATCTAAAACCTCTCAGGTGTTTAGTTGGCTTTAGGTTCATCTGTCTGCCCTGGTATATGTTCTGTTTGTTAGCTATCAATGTTTTAGTCCAGGCTATTTGAGCTCTGCTCATGCCTCAACTTCGCTTTAGCTTTGCTATTTTGCATGCATATTCGACTCTTTTTGTGTTCATATTGAAAAACTCGAATAGTAGATAAGGATGAAAAAAATTAATGTATTATTTATTCAAGTGTGTTTCAATGTGTAGTCCGCCTTATATACAAGAGTAGTAGCCAATTGTTTCAAATCCAAGTGAATTATTGTTAATTCAGCCAATTGTTTTACTCTTTTCAAATACAAGGATTGTGAGATGCAACTAGAATGATAGGGTTTTCGAAAGCCCATCAACCAATATATAACAAGAAACAGGGTAACCAAATATGTCGAATTTCTTCTTCAAATTTGATGTAGACTCGCATTGTTGAGTAGTTGCATAATAGCCGACTTGTTAATCTATTGTCGATGCTTTCAATATGTTAATCTGTGCATATGATTTAGAAATCTGTTTGCCTGGACAATCTGTGTGGAGCATGAAATATGATTTCGTAGAACAGTTAACACTTAAAGTTGTGCATTTTGATATTTTAATTTTGAAAATATTCTGATATCACTTTAATGCTTCTCATTAGGACCTTAGTTTTGATATCTCTTATGCAGCTTGGACATGTAGTAATAACATGAAATGCTATTGATTGTGTGAATTTCTCGTTTCCGTGCATATTTTCAAGATAACAAAACTATTATGAGCATTGATCCTGAATCCGATAATTTCGCACAGCTTTCTCAGATATTTCACAATTAGTTATATGTAATCCTTTTCGGAGTTTATCATGATCATGCTTCATTTAAAGATGCTTGAGCATTTTAACATTTTTTTCACTTTTTCAGTTTTTCTTTGACTTGTAGGCAATCTGTCCTGCAGCGATTATTACAATGATTTGTCATTTGACCAGTGCTGTTGAGGATAAGGTCACACCTGCTACAAAGCAGATTTTGATCATGTGAGTTTTCTGGGCATTTTCACACCTGCTGCAAAGCAAATTGATCATGTGACTTTAGCTTTCAAGGTAAACTATCTAGATCCAACTACCCATTTTCAGAAAAATCATTTGGTCTAGATTAGACATGAGAGATATTCATATATTTCATGTGTTTGATAAAATATATGATTTATCATAATTTATTTAATTTTTTAAGTATTTTTTGAAATTTTTAGAGTTGATGTTAAGTTTTTGTAAACTTGCAAAATGATTGTTAATAATTATTTAATATTTTATTGTGTGTTGTATTATTTTTTTATTCTTTTGTAGGGTATGTGTATATTTTTTATAGGTTGTAGATTATTAATATTATTATTATTAAATTAAAATTTTCAATAATAATATTAATAATAATATTATTATTAATATTAATATTATTATTATTAGTTTTCTATTTTCTGAATTTTTATTATTATTATTATTATTATTATTATTATTATTTCAAAATATGACTTCTAGTGACAAAGCCTTTGTCAATATTAACCATTAATGTAAAAATGTGTATATACCTTTGGTGACAACAACACTGAATCAATGATAAAATGTTCATTATTTTATGACAAAAGTTTTGTCGCAAGAAAACCTTCTTCTGGTGAGAAAGATTTAGGTTTGTCATGAAAAGCTTTGGTGACAAAAATACGAGATTGGTCGCTATTGAATTATTTTAATGACTAATTCACCGATTGTCACAAGAGACACCTTTAGCGTCGCCGCTTACGCAATAAACGCCCGACAAAAAATTTTGTCATTTAAAAGCTGTGCAGACGAAAATGTTAATTTTTTTGTCACGAAAAGGTCTATTTTTTGTAGTGAATCGTACAATTGTATCTATGAAAACAATAGTGAATTCCTCCAATCATCACAGGAAAAGAGTGGATTAAGAGATTACACCACCCTGAACCACTATAAGCCTTGTGTCAATTTACTTTCAGCAATTTACCTTATTGCATTCATTTAATTACTTATATTATATCTGTGATTACCTAAACTACTTTGAAACAACATAGTAAGAAGGGGCTTATCCGCTGCCCAAAAGCTTTTAAATACAAGAAATTTTTTTGAAACTCCAATATAGTCATTCACCCCCTGACTATAGTTTTACCCTTATCTGGGACTAACACTCATCAAAGTCAATGCCTTAAGCTTGAGATAAGCATTTAGCAACTAGTTTGGTTTTGTTTCTGATTATGACTCCATTTTCATCCATTTTGGTTCTGTAGACCCATTTGGTTCCAATGACATTTTAGTGGTCTGGTCTGTTTGTGAGTTCCCAGACTTGATTTCTCTCAAATTCATTTAATTCTTCATGCATGGCTATTATCCAATCCGTATCTTTGCATGCATCTTTAATAGTTTTGGGTTCCATGTTTCACAGAAAACAAGATAGCATAGTTTCCAACTATCTTCTGGTTCTAACACCAATGTTTGGAATTCCAAGAAATTGTTCAGCTGGATGATCTTTTAACCAATTCAGATTTGGTTCAGAGATTGATGTAGACTATATCTCTTCTTGAGTTGTAGTGTGATCAATAGTGGGATGAAAATCCTCTGGATCAGTTGAATTGAGTTGTCTGACTTCAATATCAACATAGATTGGTTCATCAGATGTCTGATCTTCTTCCTAATTGGGTGGATCAGTGTTGAAGGTGGGTTCATCAAAGACAACATGAACAGATTCTTCAATAGATAAAGTTCTTTTGTTTAGGATCCTGAATGAATTGCTTATGTCTAAATATCCTAAGAAAATTCCTTCATCTACTTTTGCATCAAAGGTCTTCAGTTGATCTTTTCCATTGTTGTGAATTAAACACTTGTTTCCAAAGATGTGAAGATGAGAAATGTTGGGTTTTCTTCTATTCCATAGCTCGTAATGTGTCTTTCCTCTTGCTTTGTTGATAAGTGACATGTTTTGAGTGCAGCAAGCACTGTTGATAGCCTCTACCCAATATCATTTTGACATATTTGCTTCTACAATCATTGTTCTGGCAGCTTCTTTAATGGTTCTATTTCTTCTTTCAGCAACACCATTATGTTGTAGAGTTCTTGCAGCAGCCAGTTGATGTAGTATACCTTTTTCTTCACAATAATTCCTGATAACTTGATTCAAAAACTTTTTGCCTCTATCAGGTCTGATTTTAATCACTGTCAGCTACTTCTCATTTTGAAGGCTTTTCAGTAGATACGGAAACTTCATA
The DNA here is from genome assembly GCA_026214975.1 of Gentiana macrophylla. Lineage (NCBI taxonomy): Eukaryota > Viridiplantae > Streptophyta > Magnoliopsida > Gentianales > Gentianaceae > Gentiana > Gentiana macrophylla. The sequence goes on along the minus strand of CM047808.1, from coordinate 50,520,206 downwards.
AGAGTTTCTTTCTTCTTGTTGAGGAATATTGTCCAAGTAAACTTTGAGAAGTCATCCAATATAACCAAAGTATACTTCTTTCCATTGGTGCTTATTGGAGTAACTAGTCCAATCAAATCAAGGTGTAGCAGCTGTAGAATCTGATTTGTTGATAGCATAGTCTTAGATTTAAATGAAGCTCTTATCTGTTTTCCTATTTGGCAGGAGTCATAGAAACTATCTTTCTTGTAGACCATTTCCGGTAGACCTCTGACTAGATCATTTCTTGCCAATCGATTGATAGTCTTGAAATTTCCATCTCAGTCTCTTGTGGCACGGATGAGTTATTTCTGGTCTGGATTGAAATAGTAGACAAACTTCTGATGTTTCAGTTGACCAGTGTACTACATACATATTCTTCTTTCTTTCCCGATGAAGATCGTCTATCCTGTTTCTTCATTGATGACTCTTCACTTTCTTTTATTGAATAGGAGCTCATATTCTTTGTCAAAGAATTGACTTGCACTTAATAGATTGTAATTGATTCCTTCAACAAACATGACATCACAAATCTCTAGATCATTCTTGATTAGGCTTCCATTGCCCTTTGTGATTCCAGGCTTCTCATTTCCTCTAAAGTTGACTCTGGGTCCAACTTTATTCTAATATTTCTTTAAACAGTGCTTATTCCCTGTCATGTTTATGGAACATCCACTATCTATGTACCAGATGACCTGCAAAACAAATTACTTGGATTTAGGTACCCAAATCTATTTGGGTCTAACACGGTCAGTTCTAGATGATGTAATTCCTAGTTTGATCTAAAAGAGAGGACTCTTAGGCGCTTACACCACTGATGAGGGTAATCAAATGGAATTTCATAAAACTTTTTAATGCCATTTGAAAACCTTTCTCATCATTTTAGTTTGTATGGATGAGCAGATATGTTCCTCAGACTAGTCATCAAAAATGTATTGGATTCTGATTATACACTCGTTTGATTATGTTAGGAACTTTCTTGTGTGTAAAGAGATATCTAGGATATATTGTTGTTTACTTATTGGAAGATTATTTGTGACATTGGATCTCCTGTTGTGAGTAAAAAGGCCAATGTTCCAGTCCTTATCAGAAGGATACAATCTCTTACCCCCTGACCTTATGATCCGTAGATGAATCTTTCATTTTGGTTCATAAGAGACTAGATACTCATGTTCACGAATTTCAGCCAAGGATTTAACAAACTTAACTTTCTTGACCTGTTTGACTCTACCTTTAAGTGTGAAAGTAGTTCTATAAGGAATTTCACTTTCTGATCTGAACTTTGAGTCAGACTTGACAAGCGTCGTCTATTATGTGTATCCTAGACCGGACTTGTCTCCTGGTCGTTTGGCTGGTGTGTACTCAGTGAAGTTTAAAGTAGTAGGCTTGATCTGAATGTGTATTTCTTTATTCAGATCATGCCTGGGTATCTGTAAAACAAATCCAAAAACTAATATCTAACTTGGGTATCTGCAAAACTAATATCTAGCCTGGGTATCTACAAAACTAATATCTAACCTGGGTATCTCCAAAACTAATATCTAACCTGGGTATCTGCAAAACAAAGCCAAAAACGATACCCCATGTAATTCCGATAACAAAATTTGGCATAAAAGCCTAAAATTATGGGGTTAGATAATTAAAACTTATTTACAACTTTTGATATATTCTGTCACATAATTGCATTAATTTGATATAAAAGCGCCACTAAAAGCTTAAGAATTGGGATAAAAATACATCATTCGGTTGACATACTGTTGGATCGATATAGCGCACGAAAACACTATAGAGGGGGGGGTGAATAGACTGTTGAGTGAATTTTAAAACTCTTTTCGAAACACCACACAAGTACTAAACAACTAAGGCAGAAGCTAACTTAGCCGATTATTCGCTTGTATTGTGTTACCTAAGTGATCAAAAAGGATGTGACTATATTTTAAAATGTGATCAAAAAGGTTATTAAAACAGAAAGTATATTGGATGATCAAACAATATAGATTCAAAAGACTTAGATCGAAACTATATTTATTTTAAACAAATATGCAGACTGATTTTATGTAAACTATTGAATTACCAAAAGTTCAGGCAGATATAGTGAATATATAAATCAAAACAGGCATACAGCAAATATTATGTATATGGTCTGTTTGATTGCAAAGGAATTTAAACAGATCCTATAGTGGCGTTCTGCAAGGTGTTGCAAAAGATTTAGATTAATAACAAAAGGTGAACACCGATGATTATCACAACAAAAGGTTCAACCAATAATATAGTGTACAACCACAGCAATGATACAAAGCTGAACAACAAAAGTTCAAGATCAAAATACAAGGGATTCTGATTACAGAATGTAGCAAGAAGGTCCAAGAACAGTACAGCAGAGAAATATGCTGGTTACAACTTGCTTGATTCCAAATATAGTTGATACACAGAAAAATAGATGCAGACTGAGATTACTCTCAAGGCATACACTACTATGATACTGCAAGCCGAATAAGGTACATCAAGAACACACGGCTTATAATCAGAATCACAAAAAGCACAGTCAGAATTAGTGAAAGACTTCACTGATTCTAACAAAAAATCAATATGGTTCAGCAATATATGGCTCAGTAGATTAGGAGCAATGCACTAGAGAATTCAGCCAAGAGCAAGCAATACAGGTTGTGAATCAGAACTTAAGGATGTTTCAATAAAAACACAAATCGCACAGTCAAAATTAGTGAATAAATTCACTGATTTCAACACAAGTGCAATCAATATAACTTGACCACACAATGATACTTAGTCACAGACACGAGTCAGGACCATGTATCTGAGGGGTAATATTACAGCAATCAAAGATCAACACTGAAGCAATTCTGGACTTGTATTAATGGCTAGATTCACACAAGATTAATTATCACCAAGTCGGCTTGAACAAAAAGCCTTTATTGTCCTCACTAGGCTGACTTGTTCAATAGACTAAGTTGATCAATTAATCTTGCACTATCACACTAATACAATCACAGAATTCTAATCAGTTAAAGAACAGACTCAAACACACACAAACAGACAGCACTTTCACAAATACACAATTCAGAAAAGCTGTAAAAACAAGGTAGCACACTTACTGATCAACTAGGAGAGTCTACAGACCACTGTTCAGCACCTATGTATGCCACAGAGTGCTAGAACTTGTATCACCTCCAAGCTTGATCAAGCACAGTCCTTCCAACTGATTCAAGGTCAAGCTTACAGTTATAGTATGCCACTGACTGTAAACTTTCATGAATCACAGAAAACCGACCCACTCCTTTCACAAACACAAAAGAGGAAAGAAACTTTTAGTTTTGAAAATGTGGGGATAGCAGTGTATGAGAGTTGATCTGCCAATCCCGAATGTGCTAGGCATATATTGAAATTGAGGGGTGAAGAACCCTCAACTGTGAGTGAACATTGTTAACGCAATTTCAACAAACTTTCCAAAACCGAATTCTGACATGTGACTAGGAGTCCACCGATCCAAAGCAGTCACATGTTTAATTTGACACATTTAAAATATTCAGCCCACGTGTGTCAAGTGCCATAAATGGAAAGTCTTTTGAAAAAGCTTTGACTGGTGTTCATACACCTACGTGGGTAAGTAACCTAATTGACCTAAATTGGACGAACCAATTATCACAAAGATATCAGTTTGTCATATAGGTCAGTTTAAACCAAGAACCCGGATTTGGCTATAGATTTAGGAACCGATTCTTGGCCAAATCGAGGCGGGATAGGAGATGTTTAACCAAAGATGATTCTTGGTGACGAATCATTTTAACCGCAATGGACGCAACATGGACCAAAAAGATGTTTAATCATTATCGAGGCAAGATGACATCATTGAACTAATGGATGAAGAAAATCCTATGGACGCCGAATTGAACGGGCCTTGCAATGGTTTCACCTTTAATGTAAGATTCTTCATAATCGGAACTTCAATCAATTATGTTTCATGTGAGTGTCAATAATTTATACAAAAATTCAAATCTCTTTAACAAGGAGAATATTACTTTTGAAAATTAATCAATATAAATAAAGAAACTCATCATAAAATCGACAATTCTTACAAAATAATCTTAGTATCATGATATAGTCTACAAGAATAGAGTGGTGCGCGTGAACTCATCATAAAATCGAATTCTTACAAAATAATCTTAGTATAGTCTATATACACGAACGTGAACTCACTCTCCACGATTAAGGCAATAGGAGTCTAGGAATAAGTCAAGTAGTTGGCAAAAGGGCTTTTAACGTTTAAGCTAGGGTAGTGGCTAACCGAAGGGTAATCAAGGAAATTCAAAGAGAATAAGGCAAGATAGCAAGAATCTACACCTTCATCTCCCCATCAACTAGTGCTCCGATTAGTTATACACTGTAGCAACATCACCAACAGGTTGTATACTTGAATTCTCAAAATTCGCATTCATTCACTTGCCATTTATTTGATAATATTTACGATTCAATCTAGCACCTTTTGAATTTTTAATTTTGGGGTTTTTGGAACTAAATTGAACAGTGTACATAAAATTCGAAGGAGAAAAGCTACCTTTTTTTTAACAGCTTTGTAAAGTGGGGAAACACCAACTCGAGCAGACTAAAATCGTCCAACCACTACTCCGCATTATGACCACCCACACAATACATAGATACTTGCTATACTTGCAGGAAGCCAAGGGAATGTAGACCAAATTAAGGGTCGGATTATCATGAGGTTAAGCATGATGGCTAGTTTCGAGTGGGGTCTCGCCACTCTGCAAAGGCTAAGGTGGGGACAGAAAGGTGATTTATGTAACGGTAGGCTATTTGGCTATTGTCGAGTCAAAGTAATGCCAAAAATCGTCATCCCTATTCCGATTCCAAGCCTATTATTCGTCTCAAATGAGTGACAAACTTATGTTCCAGACTCTATCATGATGTTTGCTTGAAAGATTTCACAACAATTTGCAATGCAAGAAAATCAAAATCATGCATGCATAGGAGTTCACACTACCCTTTAAGACTATACTTACATGTTCTCATGTATCACTCAAATAACATTTTTCATTTAGTTTGCACAATCAAATGACAACACCTTTCATCTACATTAGGGGTATTATATAATTGTAATGCGCGAAAATGAACAAAGTCTAGGTGTTTCTTAAGTAGTTAGTGACATTTCCTCTCTATCCTACTAACTACGTCTCCACTCCCCACTTACAAACTTGCAATGTCCTCAATGCGAAGTGAGTGCGAAGAAGTAGTTAGGAGGAGAGAGTAGTTAAAATGAGCAATTACGAGACAAAAAAAGATCATTGCAAAACTGTCGGCATGGGCCGACTAGGCTATCGGCGTACGCCGAAAAAGCGAGTTTGATACAGAGATATATCGGCGTTTCGCCGGCGTACGCCGAGATGGTCAGTCAAGCAACGATTATGCTGAAAAGCAAGTGGCTTGGTGATCAAAGTGGCATAGACCGGAAAAATGCGAATACGAAGCTAAATTGGGGTAATTGCATGCCTGGGGAAAGGAATCCAACGAGGTATCATATAAGAAGGAGCTAATCACAAATTCCTATAAAAAAAGAACATGCAAACCATCGACAGAACAAATAACGTGCGAATCAAGTCCAAACAAATCAACCGGGAATAAAAAAGTTGTGCTCACTGAAAGCATTATTACACATCATATCGAATCCAAAGAAAACAGCACAACCAAACAGAAAGCAACATGTAATGGGCAAAGCTTCAGACATCACTCTGAATCAGAGGTATCCTCGGCAGACTCATTCACGTCGCTGAATGAATCACCAACTTGATCTACAGGTAGGGAACCTCCTCTCATGCTCGTGCTCAGGAATATCTCCTCCAGCGGGTCGATGGGGACGCGAGCACACAACTTGGTAATTAACCAAGAGAATAGAAGCACGATCTCAGCGTGAGCCCAATGAGAAATAGTAATGTTGACTATAGAAGCATGGTTGAGGCGACCCCAAATCACAGGAACATCAGTGCGAATGGCATAGAGAAGGATAATCTCCTCTTGGGTTATCTGAAAGATATCGGTAGAAGGGAATACGGTGGAATTGTTGAAACGTTTGATAGTGCGGTTCTCCTTCGAAAGACAAAAAATAGTCGGCTCATGCGGCATGCTACCCCGCTGAGGGAAAAAGTAGGTCATAGCCTCAGAAGCTTTGCGGCAGAAATTAACGGGGTCTTGGATGTTCCAAAAAACCTCATAGTGCATGGCCGGATTCTGATTGAAATACCCAAGATTGAAAACATTGTTAATCTGTTGAGGGTCAAATAGAATGCTTACCCCATGAATCTTCAAAGAATTGGTTGGCTTCATGTGAATGAGAGTAACCGTGAGCATGGAGTAGAACTCTTGGACATGGCTGACATTGGCACGACCACGAGGTGGTTTAGAGAAACACTGCCAAATTGGTAGCCTATGCGTAACTCCATAGCGGGTTAGATCTTACTATGATATAGTCCCTTCTCAATGAGTGGAGAAGCATGGCCAAAATAGTCAGCATGGCAGAGATCACGGTGGCAGCAACGGTGGCACCCCGAGAAGGGTAATTTTCGTCATAACGGGGTGGTGATTGGGAAGGAGAAGAGGGAGAAGACATAATGGTGAAAGAAATGATGGTGGAAAGAAAAATTTGGATGATAGAGTGTAGGGTGGGAGATGAATGAGGGGGGTTTGATAGAATTAGGATGGGAAAACGGCTCATAAGAAGCAAAAATTTACCGCCCCAGGACAAGTCGGCGTACGCCGAATTTCTCTGCATTCCCTCAAAAGGGTAATTCTATGCATCTCAAGTATCTAAATTCTCCAAACACTAAGCAAGGAGCTAGGCACAAGTATGGCAATCAAAGATATCAAACAAATCTCAAAATAGGCCACTAATCATTCCCACAAAACAATATCATACAAAAGCACATCATAAGTTCTTACAAATATCTTCACAAAATAAAAAGAGATAGTCTTAATGCCAAACTAGGCAACCAAATAACAAAGATAGAAATAGTTTTAATAAATCCTCACAAATCCCTCAAGAGTCAGCAAATGGATCAAAAGAATCATCACCATCATCCTGTATGACCTTAGCCATCATGGCATAAAATAAATTTGGACTCAACCCCAGATTTGTAGCATCACCAAGATTGGCTTCTATGAATTCAGCAGCAGTAATAGTCAAAGGGTCCAGATCCCTTCGTGCACCACTCATGGATGTAACCACGGTGCTGTCCAAACTCATACTAGAAAATCCCTCACTCAACGGTCCTGTGAAAAACGGTGCCTGGAAAGGCTCTGATCGAGCTGGCTTAGAGCTTGTACCTGTAGCAGGAAAACCAAACACACCACCAAAAGGGTTTATAGGTGGGGTAGACCAAAAAGTGGGGTATGGATAGGTACAGCTAGGACCCAAGGAGGTAGGGTATAAGGCAACTCATGACACGAGTGATAGTTCTCTGGGCGAAGCTTAGGGTTTGGACACATAGCGAAAAGCAAGGCTTGTTGACTACGAAGGCCGGACCGAATATCATTTGCCATAAGAAATTTCTTTCTGCTAACAGAGTCTGATTAGCACTCATAACCACTTGACCACCTCAAATGATTGCTATCTCATAATCTAAGTGGTGGAGCATACCCATCATAGATGAATCACCTATGGGTGTAAAAGAGTCGGTCGGAATTGCTCCGGTGGGCTCACTTTCAGGCTCAGGGGTGCCCTTAATATTAGACCAATCTTAATGTGACAAGGAGTCATTAACACATCACCGGGAAACTCAAGTGCATGCTGATCGGTACATAAGGTGTAAATGAGATGAGGAAATAGAGCAAGCAGAGTTTTATTCTGTTGATGAGCAAAATCGAAGATCTTCTTAAAGATTATCTCACCGATGTTAACAAATACGTTATTAAAAACGGCATAGGTTCTTCTCAAAAAAAAACGGCATAGGTAAGACAGCATCGACGGCATTGAAGGCATGAACATGGCAGATGGTTGAACATTAAAGGTTAAGAAATGTTTCATGACTTTCACATCTTTAGAAGCATTACCAAAGTTAAAACGATCCTGTACCCAAGCACCAGAGGGACAAAGGAAACGTCTTGCCTCTTCGGCATTCTCAAATGTCTTAGTACCTGACTCAAGTTCCCAAACTTGCTCATATGAAGGTGTATCGAGTGATGGAGGAAAACCAAAGAAAGAATTAATGGCTTCCATTGAAAATGGGATATCGGCACCTTTAACAGATACATACCCTACGTTATGATGTTCCTCATCAACTACGATGGTGGAAAGCATAGCATAGAATTCAGCAACCAAAATAGAATTAAAATGCTTAGTACGCTCATTTGCTAAGTTTTCCCAGTGGTTTCTTGCAATGATGTCCTTGATCATTTGACTAACTGCGTTAAAATCAATGGCTCTTTCTATCATGAATGAACGATCATGAAAATAGGTTCGAGAGGCCTTAATGGCAATGTCAGGTGCGAAACTGGAAAATTTGCAAGCTTTCTCAACCTTTGTTTGGACGTGATTGGGGATGACAATGATTCCGGTGGATAAAGGTGTAGGCGACTTATCACGACCGGCTTTATGCTTTTTCCTAGCTTCCGGTGGACTCTTATGATTACCCATGGCTAATGGTGGGTGGTGGAGTTAAGACAATAACTTTTAGTTATATAAACCAACTTTGAACTCAAGAATTGCTTGAACAAGAATTAAAATGGAAATTGAAAGAATATTCTTGAGAGAAGAATCAAAGTTCTTACCTTTGTTGTCTCAGACCGCTGGAAAAGATAGAGATGACCGGAATTTGGGTCGCACACCTTAGATAGATGCCTTGCTCCTAGAGTTCTCCAATTGCACTAAGGGAAGAAGGTGGTGGTGATGAGAATGAAATAAGGAGAAGGAAATGGGTTAAAGAGGGAGTTAATTGAGTTGAAAAGGTGTTAGTGGGTGAAAATTTATGATTTTGGGGTGTGAAAAACTGATAGGTAGGAGTTAATGGAATCGAGGGAAAAGCTGAAAACCGTAATAAAATTCAAACTACCACTGTCGGCGTAAGCCAAAAAGGGTCTCGGGCATTCGATCTCGGAACGCCGAAGGTCCCTGATTCAAAATGAAAATTTGCACCATTTTGGGGATGCACCGAATCCCATGCCGGCGCTTAGTTTGAAACGCCGAAACTCCCTGGTTTCACATAGCTGACCCTTCCGCTTAAATTCACACTCGATTTCATCAAAACTCTCTCTAAAGCATGTTATTGGTTCAAAAGTTATCGATTGCGGGTTGCCTCCCGGTAGCGCTTTTGTTTAACGTCGTTTGCTTGATGGGATTATATGGTAGAAGTGATGGAACATATACAGATCATCATGAACAGATACTACTAACAGTTACCCAAGCATGTAGCATATAAGCATAAATCCAACCAAAAGATAATGCTTAAGAATTAAAAAGAAAGATAGTACCCGAAAGTGCTAAATTTATAGTCTATATCTAGACTTTGCACTGCTTCAGACTTGAATAGGGTCAAAGTGGTACAAAACCACCTTGTTGGTTGGAATACATTCCTCTTCTACAAAAAGCTTCACTCGATGCCCGTTTGCTAAGAAAGACGTCTCACCATCTGTCAACTCTATAGCTCTTGAGGCATGTGCTTTCAAAACTATGTATGGTCCTCGCCACTTAGACTGCAACTTACATGGAAAAAGTTTCAAACGTGAATTGTACAAGAGTACTCTATCACCCACATAGAACTCACAATGGAAGATTTTCTTATCATGAAAGGTCTTCGTGCGTTCCTGATAGATGCTAGAGTTCTCGTAAGAATCTAAACGGAATTCTTCCAAGGCGTTGAGTTGGAGTAACCGATGATCTCCCACACTTTTGGGGTCAAAGTTGAGAAATTTAATAGCCTAGTATGCCCGATGTTCTAACTCAACTAGCAGATGGCATGACTTTCCAAAGACTTATCTATAGGGGGAGCAACCAATTGGTGATTTATAAGCTGTGCGATATGCCCACAATGCATCATCCAACCGCACTAACCATGTCTTGGTGTTGGTATCAACCATCTTTTCAATAATCCTCTTTACCTCTCGGTTCGATACCTCCACCTGACCGCTAGTCTGTGGGTGGTAAGGTGATCTAATCTTATGTTTCACGCCATACTTCTCCATAAGTTAAGTAAACGGTTGATTACAAAAGTGAGAATCCCGATCACTAATGGTTGCCCGAGGAGTACCCAATCTCGTGAAGATGTTATTTTTAAGGAACTTCATCACCACTCTGGCATCATTTATGGGAAGGGCTTGGGCTTCAACCCATTTTGAAACATAATCGACCATCACTAAAATGAATTGATTACCAAAGGAATTAGGAAATGGCCCTATGAAATCTATGCCCCAAACGTCAAATAGTTCACATTCCAAGATAGGTTGCAAGGGCATTTCATGTTTCTTGGAGATATTTCCCCACTTCTGACACGATTCACAAGACTTACCAAAACAGTGTGCATCTTTAAAAAAGGATGGCCAATAGAAGCCGCATTGCAAAACTTTGTATTCTGTTTTCCATCCTCCATGGTGTCCACCAACTTCCTTTCCATGGAAAAAGGATAATATACTGGAAATTTCACTATCGTTGACACATCTTCTTATTATGCCATTGGCACATCTCCGGAATAGATCCGGTTTCTCCCAATAGTAGAATTTCAAGTCATAGAAGAATTTTTTCTTCTTCTGCCATGTCTAGGAAGGTGGGATGTATCCGCAAGAGAAATAATTTATGATGTTACCTAACCTTGGCGAATTTTCTTTTTTCTTTGGCTCAGCATCAAGAAGTTGCAATGACGGTGGAGTGTCAATTACCATAAGTTGCTCATCCGTGAAGGTGTCTTGTATCTCTCTCCGCTTCCCTTCTTCTTCTGTGTGCTCCAATCTGGTCAGATGATTGCCACTACATTCTCACTGCCATTCTTATCCACAATAGTGATATCAAATTCTTGCAACAGCAAAATCCATCTCAAAAGTCGTGGCTTCGCATCCTTCTTGCTTAATAAATACTTCAACGCAGCATGGTCTATGTATACAATCACCTTGTAGCCTACTAGATAGGATCGAAACTTGTCCAGAGCAAACACTATTGCCAGTAGCTCATTCTCAGTTGTGGCATAATTCACTTGTGCAGAATTCAAAGTGTGTGAGGCATAGTAGATTGCCTTTAAAACCTTACCATGGCGTTGCCCTAGTACCGCTCCAACTGCTAAGTCTCTTGCATCGCACATCAGTTCAAATGGCATGGACCAATCCGGTGCAACCAAGACAAGTGCACTTATCATCTTCTTCTTTAATGTTTCAAAAGCTTCCAGGCACCTACTGTCAAACACAAAAGGTATGTCCTTCTCTAACAATTGGCTAAGAGGTTTGGCTTTTTGAAAAGTCCTCAATGAAAAGTATATAAGAACCTGCATGTCCAAGAAATCCTCTTAACGTCTTCAAATTAATTGGCGGTGGTAGCTTCTCAATTACTTTAATCTTAGCTTTATCGACCTCCATCCCTTCTTCAGAGATTTTGTGACCCAACACTATACCATCTGACACCATCAAATGGCATTTCTCCCAGTTCAAAACTAAGTTGGTGTCCTAACATCTCTGTAAAACCTTCTCCAAATGACTCAACCACTCATCAAAAGAATCTCCAAATATACTAAAATCATCCATGAATATCTCCGGAAATTTCTCCACCATATCAGAAAAATTAGTTGTCATACATCTCTGGAATATAGCTGGTGCGTTGCACAAACCAAATGGCATGCGTTTGTAAGCAAAGGTGCCATAGGGGCAGGTGAAAGTTGTCTTCTCTCGATCTCCCACTGCAATGAGTATTTGTACGTATCCCGATTAACCATCTAGAAAACCGTAGAATTTGTGCCCCCAATCGTTCCAACATTTGTACAATGAATGGGAGTGGGTAGTGGTCTTTCTTAGTATGGTCATTCAGTTTTCGAAAATCAATGCACATGAAGTATCTAGTCACTTCTCTTGCGGGATAAACTCATGTTTCTCATTCTTCTTCACTGTAAAACCTCCATTCTTTGGTACCACTTGCGTTGGACTCACCAATTCACTGTCTGTGATTGGAAAAATAATACCCATCTCTAAAAGTTTAATCACTTCCTTCTTGACAACTTCTTGCATGTGTGGGTTCAGTCTGTATTGTGGTTGGATACAAGGTTTCGCATCATCATTGAGTATGATCTTATGTACACAAATCTCGGGACTGGTGCCTTGTATGTCTGCAATACTCCATCCAAATGCCTTCTTATGCATTCTGAGCATTCTCAACAACTTATCTTCTTGCAAGATGGTTAGTGACGAAGAAATAATAACAGGAAGCAACTTATCATCTTTAAGAAATGCATATTTAAGATTAGAGGGAAGGGGTTTCATCTCGAGATCTCTCGGCGGTTCAATAAATGATTGAGGGCTTTAGTGTTGGCCCTGTGAGTTCCAACTCCAAAAACATATGCCAAGGTTGCTTGACAAAATCTCCTCCTACATTCAAATGAAATTATTCCTTACGCATCTCATCATCTTCCTCCTCTGCTTCATAAATGGAACATGACAGGCATTCCTCCAATTTATCCTCGAACTCCTGTACGTTAGTTTCCTCCAAAGACATAGGAGACATAACATCAACAAATGAACAAGAATAATGCAAAGTATATGGGTGCTTCATAGCCTTAAAAACATTGAAAGTTACTGCATCCTCATTCACTCTCAAAATCACTTCACCTCGCTGGACATCAATTAGGGTTCTAGCTGTAGTTAAGAAAGGTCGACCCAAAATAAGGGGTGTAGAATAGCCAGACTCCATTTTCATCACTACAAAGTCCACGGGGAAGTAGAACTTATCAACCTTGACTACTACGTCTTCGATGACTCATTTTGGACGTTTAATAGACATATCTGCAAGTTGGAGAGTCATCTCCATATTCTTAAGTTGACCAATTCCTAACTCGACATAATCCTTATAAAACATTAGATTAATGCTTGCACCAAGATCACACAACACCCTCTTAAACAAGAAGCCCCCAATCTCACAAGGGATAGTGAAACTCCCGGGGTCCTCTCGTTTAGGGGGTAGATTATGTTGTAACATGGCGGAGCATTCTTCATTTAAAATCACATTCTCATATTCCTTAAGATGCTTTTTATTAGAAATAATGTCTTTGAGAAACTTCCCATAAACAGGCATATTCACTAAAGCTTCTATGATAGGAATGTTAACCGTAAGATGGCTAAAAGTCTTAATGAATTGTGCATATTTTTATCTACCTGCATCTTTTTCACTTGCTCCTTAGGTGGGTAATGTAATGACTCAAGATCAATAAGATTAGGATTGGAATTCATACATTCCTTACCTTTGCCCTTGGATGATGATGGGCGAGCTTCTTCAAATCTCTGTGCATCAAGTGGTCTCCATGAATTACCCCTATGTGTTTTGTTCTAGGGCCTTCTCAAAAGCGTGAACTTCCCTTTTTTGGTGTGTGCCGATTTCTCAGGATTCCCCTGGCGGCCACCGGTGGAAAAGCCGAAACTCTCTGTTTTAGTGAATTTCGTGATGCCGCCAATTCGCCGTGTGCCAGTTTCTCAGACTTTTCCTCATTCCTTATATGACCTCCTTCAAACAACGTCCATGCATCACTCAAATGGGGATTCATCAAACTTCTCCAAGTTCTCGCTGTCAGCATTCACATTCCTTTCCTGACTCAAAAATTCAAAGATTACTGACTCTTCCTCTTCACGTTCTACTCTTCTCTCATCTTCACTCTCTAAATCCTCTCCTTCCATTTCTTGTGTATCATAGAATGGCTTATCTAAATATTCTTCAACTTCACTTCGTCCAACTCCAAAATAATCACCACCACCATAGGTCCTTCCACTGGGAGTACAAATAACGTTGACTTCTTTGTGATGCCTCTCAGTGTGACTTGGTAGTCCTCCCGGAGGTCTACTAGTTCTCCTCTCACCATCTCTGCTAATGTGTTCTTCCACATTCCTCATGGATGCCTCTATCATCTTCTTTCTCACATCATGCACACTCATAGCTGTTTTCAACACTCCCATGCCCTTGTTGACTGCACTCATCGAAGTCATCACACTTTTCATATTTTTAGCTTGAGTGGCAACTATTCCCATGAGTTTATCCAAAGTGTTGTCCCATCTATCCTCTAGTGCTTGGTTCTAACTCTCAGTTGTTGGGATAGTTTGTGTGGTGGGTTGAGGGTAAGAACGAGCGTTTGGTGATTGAGTTGAGGTATTGGCTTGGTGGCTTGGATAAGACATATTGAAATTATAGGAAGTTCGTGGTTGTATAGCGAATGGTGATTGTCCTTGCTTGTGTGAGTTCTCGTTCCAGCGATAATTCAGATGATCTCGCTTAATGGCATTGAAAGTGTTAGAATATGCATTTTTTCAATTCTGGTGTTATTGCAGAAAGCTTACTTCCTCCGCTTGTAAATCACCGGGCTCTTCCATCTCAAAAGATAGCTCATCATCTTTGTCATAAGCATTATCTTTCTTGGTCTCAATCAAAAAATTTCCTTCCATCTTCTTGCTTGACTGCAAATTATCAAACTTCCTTGACAACTTATTCATCTTCTCTAAAAGCTCTGAATTGCCCTTTACTTCTTTTGTAAAATTAACCTTCCTTGTGCTACACCAGATTTCCCACATTCGATGATTCTTTGAAATTCTCTCTATCGCATCATAGACTTCTTGAGCATGCGCGACATCAAACATCCTCCACATGCGTGGCCAATATTAGAACTCTATTATGTCCTCAATTGTCTACAAAAAAGTTGGATTTGTATGTCGAATGGGTAACCATGGTCAGGGCAAGCTTTCAACAATTTCTTGAATCTTTCCCATCCACTCCTTAAAGTTTCATCAGGTCCTTGTGCAAAGTTTGCTATTGCAACCTTCAATTTCAAATTCCTTCCAGGTCTAAAACATTGCTTTAAAAATTCATTTTGCACCTCATCCCACGTAGTTAATGATCGGTGGGGTAAGGATACAAACCATTCATTGGATTTCCCAGTCAAAGAATACGGAAACATAAATAATCTTGTCAATTCCTTCTGAATTCCATAACTCTTAGCTGTGTTGCAAAGTTTTTCAAATGAATAGAGATGATAGTGTGGATCCTCAAAATCTTCTCCTGCGAATTGGAATTTGGTATCAATCAATCCAGAAAGATACCCTTTAACTTCAAAATTATTCACCCCTTCATTGGGCAACCTAATAGGATCATTATGTGCATTCCTTCTCAAAGGTTGATCACAAAGGGGTCTCAACGGTGGGTTGTTTTGGTTGCGGTTTTGACTGTGGATTTGGTTTTGGTTCTGGCCTTGGTTATTGGGATTTTGTCAGGGGTTTTGATCTTCTGGTTGAGGGTCAATATGTGCATTCTCAATATTATCCGCCATCTCGTCTTAAGTTGATGAGTCTCGAGATGATTCTTCACCAAGTGTTTCTTCACTAGACTAACCAACTCTATGCTCAACTCTCAACTGTCTTTCATACGTGTTAATGTCCGAACGATATGGAGTAAGTGAAGCTTTACCGGTTCGAGAACAAGTCATCAACTGCAAAAGTGAAACAACAAGAAAATGATCAAACGCACTCGGTAACTTACCATGTGGTAAGCACCAAAGAAATAAATAGAAATGACATTAGAAAAAAGTCTTGACCTATGCTCGAAAATCTTAAGCTAATATAAGTATTAACCGTTACACTCCCCGGTAACGGTGCGAAAAATCTTGACATGTCCGTACTGGGTGTTCAGTCTAACCGGTAGTGTACCGGGTCAACTATAGCCTAGTTGGTGAGTCAATATCGTACCCCTCAAGGAGTGTGTTGATTAACGACCGATTAGGTTCATATTTTTTATCCAAGTCGCAATTTTTGTGCAAGATAAGAGATGTTTAATATAACTAAACTCAAATGAAAAATGGAACTAACCAAGACAAATCTTTGATCCAACGGACTTCCATTGACTATGATAGAGTTGGCTACTACCTTCCTTCCTAAGATGTTCAAGAGTGTGAACCGGTGTGATCTTTGACTAAAAATCCCCCTTATTTCGAATGAATGAGATCACTCTATGCCTCCTACTTGACTTAGGCACCCTAAGTCTAATGACTCAAAATGTTATGCACTTGAACACAAGCCTAATCTACCATCGGATAAGAAACAGAATTCCACTTAAGGCCGGTTTTACCTTCTGATTCTTCTAACCCTTTCTTATACTCAATATACCCTTACGGTCTCTACCAATTGTGTGTGTGAAAACTAGGGTTAATTACTTCCTAAATTGCTATCAACAATATCAAGTAGAAGAAGGTTCAACACTACAAGAAACTCAAATGCAAAACTACCAACTCATTCACAAGCAAAAGAATCCATCTTCACTTCACATTATCTTGGCTAGTGTGAAACTAGCCACTCATAGTCATGAGTTCCACATATCATGGTTAGAATTCCTATCAATAAAAGCAATTAAATCAATGTAAAGGCTAAGAATTATACCAGTCACAAGCTAACAACTTGAAAGAGGAAAACTTGCATTTCAACCTTCAACAGCTCCAATAGGGAGTATGTATCCCAAAAGCTACAACCTTTTCCAACTAGATCTCATCAAAGGATTCAATTCAAGAATTCTTAATGTTTACACTTGCAATTTAAAAGTAAAGTTATGATAATTTTGGCTAGAAGAGTCTTGAAAGTGGAAGTGCCTTCAAGATAAAGAAAAAGTGTGTTATTTTTTCCCCTCCTCTCGAAGTGAAGTCAAGAATAAGCTTTAAAACATGAAATCCAGGCTTTTCGGCGTCCGCCGCCAACCTAGTCGGCGTGCGCCGATTTCTAGCAGGTAGGTGGGTGAGTCAGAATCATTAAATGCTGCACAGACTTCCAACTGCCAAATTCCTACGTCCATAGTCTGTGTACTCGGCGTGCGCCGACTGTTTAGTCTTGGCTTGATTCGTTAACTTCTTCAACAAAAAACCTCTCTAAAGCTCGATGGCCTATCCCAAGCTCTTCCAAAACTAATATCTAACCCGGGTATCTGCAAAACAAAGCCAAAAACAATACCCCACGTTATTCCGATAACAAAATTTGGCATAAAATCCTAAAATTATGAGGTTAGATAATTAAAACTTATTTACAACTTTTGATCTATTTTGTCATATAATTGCATGAATTTGATACAAAAGCGCCACTAAAAGCTTAAGAATTGGGATAAAAATACATCATTCGGTTGACTTACATCACCCCCCACTGATCGAAGGGCCGTGGGGAGAGTACTTGGACCATGTCTTGAGATGGCTGATATGATAGAGTATCATGAACCTGGCACAATTTGCACAAGTGAACAAGTGTAAGCTTTGCTGCCCGACTGTGTAAAGTTTTGACCACACTGAGGGACAGGCCCTGAAGCGAAGGACAGGAACGAGCGGAATCAATGTGTTCCAATTTCTGGCCTTGCACCGACCATCCAATAGACCATAGACTAAACGGCCACTGCCTGAGAGGACTATGTCCAAAGGACCGCCACCCCCCTCCCCCCACAAGGTACATCTCGCACCTACGGGCCGCTATAACTTTCCAAGAATACACTTGAAATTGGAAGGATGAACATCCGGTGGACTGCCGAGCTACAAGTCCTACAACACAGGAGCGGGATTCTCTATAAAGGCAAGGTCGTGGGTGGCCAAGAGGGCACTAACTCTTTGGCATCTTCCAATATTATTGGCCAATAATAGCTGAACCGCCTGCATTTCCTTGCTAAGTACCAAGCTCCAAGGTGATTTCCACAAATTCCTAAGTATATCTCTCTAAGAAGGTAGTTCCTTTCTTCACTTGTTTCACACCTGAGCCGTGGTGCAATATACGACCTGCGATAGAGTACATTCTCGAACAACGAATATCTGGTCACTTTGAGTTTCATCTTCCTAGCCTGGACCTTGTCTTGGGGTAAGATTGTATCTCTGAGATAGGACACAATGGGGTCCATCCAAGTACTAGCTTGCCAGATCGGCTGAACGATTTGATCATAACTTCTTTCTTTGAGGAATTCTACGAGCACTTTTTTCTCTGACACGAAGTTAGACGCTAACTTTGACAAGGTGTCTGCTCTTCCGTTCTCTGTTCGAGGTAGTCGGTCGACCTGGACCTTTTGAATTTTTCCAGCAGAGTTCGAGCTACGGTTAAGTATTTCTTCATGGGCTCTTCTTTGGCCTCATATTCTCCAATTATGTGATTTACAATGAGTTGTGAATCACTGTAAACCTACAGACTATCTGCCCCAAGTTCGCTTGCCAACTTGATCCCTGTAATTAGGGCTTCATACTCAGCTTCGTTGTTTGTGGCTTGAAAACCGAACCTTAAAGCGTATGGGAACTCATTCCCTTTTGGACTGATGAGCAGGAGACCTGCCCCTGCTCCTTCTTTGCTTGCGGCCCCATCAACATACAATTTCAACTTGCTTTCTTCTTGTTTCGGCTGATCGTCTTCTAACCGAATAGCGATCCATTCAGCTAGAAAATCCGCTAATTAATGCTTGTTATTTGATGCTAGTTCGAGGACGAAAATCAATATCTTACTCTGCCAGTTCGATGACCCATTTCACCAACATTCCTGAGATTTTAGGTCGCCCTAAGATGTGCCGTAACGGTTGATCGGTGATCACCGTGATCGGATGTGCCTGGAAGTAAGGTCTTAACTTCCTAGAGGCATGTACTAATGCCAATGCCAATTTCTCTGCATTTGAATATCTGACCTCTGGTCCATGGAGTGCTTTTCTTACAAAGAACACCGGTGCCTACTGTCCGTATTTCTCTTTAACCAGAATTGCGCTCAGCGCTTTTTCACACACTGCCAAGTAGTGGTACAATGGTTCTCCTACCTTAGGAGCCGTTAAGGTGGGTACTTCGGCCAAATACGATTTAATTTCTTCAAAGACCTTATGACTCTCCTCGTTCCACTAAAAAGGACTTGCTCTTCTCAAAATCTTGAAAAATGGTAGGGCACGCTGTGCCGATCTGGACAGAAACCTATTTAATGCTGCTATTTGTCTCGTTAACCGCTGTACTTCTTTGATGTTTTTCGGAAAGGACATGGTCTTCAGTGCATCAATCTTATCTGAATTGCTCTAATTCCGTCTTTGGATATCATGTACCCTAGGAATTTTCCTGATCGGACCCCAAACGTGCATTTCTTGGGGTTGAGTTTCATCTGGATTTCTCTTAAGACTTTGAACACTTCTTTAACAACTTTTAAATATTGATCCAGAGACCTGCACTTGATCAGGAGGTCGTCCACGTACACCTCATACATCTCTCGATCTGTTTGCCTAAAATCTTATTTACAGCCCTTTTGTATGTCGCTCCAACGTTTTCAGGCCAAAGGGCATGGTGACGTTGCAGTATGTCCCAAAGTCTATTATGAAGGTAGTTTTTTCGGCATCGTGAGGATCCATTGCGATTTGATGATGTCCTTTGTACGTATCAATGAATGCAAACACTCAAACCCCACCGTTGATTCTACTAGACGATCAATCTGAGGAAGGGCATAACAATCCTTTGGACATGCTTTGTTAAGATTTGTGAAATCAACGCACTTGTGGGCGTACAGAACAACTCCGAACTCAGCCACCGGGAAACCCCTTTCAGCTTAGCATACGTTTGCGAATCCGTGATTCCATCCGAGATTGGCTTATCATCTCCGCAGACAGCGCTCAACACAGAAGGCCAATAGGAGGCAGAGCTCAGGCATTCCAAGGACGACCTGGAAGAAGCTCGTAACATAGCCTTCATAAGAATGCCTAAGTATAAACAACGAATTTCTCAGTATTACAATTCTCGAGTGAAACACTCATATTTTAGAGAAGGGGATCTGGTGCTCAGAAAGAATGAGGTCAGCAAACAGCTACCATAAGGAAAACTGAATCCAAATTAGGAAGGGCCTTATAAGGCGGTCAAAGTCCATGGGAAATCAGCATATCAACTGGTTGTTGCGAATGGCAGAACTGTGCCCCGTAGCCGGAATACCTCTAACTTGAGGAAGTTTTACGTCTAGGACAGGTTCCAGACTATTTTTTGCACTGTTAATTTTGAATTCTCAATAAAGTGTATTCAGACATCAAATATTGAATAAAAGTTTTATTGCTATATGAGTTGTCATTATGTTACTTGATGATAACTAAGCTGCAGGTCGGCTTCAGAAAAGAAAATTTGCCAAGGCAAATCAAAATAAGTCTGCAGGACAGACCCAACGAACTGATCTGCAGGTCGGACTCAGTAGAAGACTGAACCGTAGGTCGGTCTCAGAAAAGAAATTTGCCAAGGAAAATCAAAGAAAAGTCTGCAGGACAGGCTCAACGTACTGATCCGCAGGTCAGACTCAGTAAAAGGACTGAACCGCAGATCGGTCACAGAAAAGAAATTTGCCAAGGCAAATCAAAGAAAAGTCTGCAGGACAGGCTCAACGAACTGATCCGCAGGTCGGACTCAGTAAAAGAACTGAACCGCAGGTCGGTCTGAGAAGAGAAATTTGCCAAGGCAAATCAAAGAAAAGTCTGCAGGACAGGCTCAATGAACTGATCCGCAGGTCAGACTCAGTAAAAGAACTAAACCGCAGGTCGGTTTCAGAAGAGAAATTTTCCAGGGAAAATCAAGAAAAGTCTGCAGGACAGACCCAACGAACTTGTCCACAGGTCGGACTCAGTAGAAGAACTAAACCGCGGGTTGGTCTCAGAAAAGAAATTCACCACAAAATAATAATAATAATAATAATAATAATCAGCGCTTTCTATGATACTTAGAAAGTTGAAGTAATCAAACTTCCTAAGTCTGCAGGACAGGCGATCAGTACATATGCTGAAGTGCCTCATTTGAAAAGCAAAGCTTTGTAAACGACGTACATCAGGGGGGGTAAAGGACCCTAAGTTATGCTTAAAACAAAAGCACATGCCAAACCAAAAGCCACAGTAGTAGCAATGAAGAGCTGAATACCAATGAAGAAAAAATGACAGAACAAGTGCCGAAAAACAAATTGTCAAGAGCAAAAAGTAGCAAAAGTTGGAAAATATTACAAAGTTTCAGCAAAATAACACGAGTAAAATTCTTAAAGATTTGCCTCTGATTCCTATTGCTGATCAGAAGAAGTGTCAGTGCATTGAGCTGACGGGGTGCTGGTCTGACGGGTCGCAGGTCGACGGCCGTATTTTTCTGCCATATCCTCTCCAGCTTGAAATTCCCCAAGTCTGGCCTGGTACAGCTCGTTGCCGCCTGGTTTGCAAAGCCGGCCATGTGGAAGAACTGAGATTACCAGCTCGGGACACTGTTCTTTGGCCTGGTTGACACCCAGAGTATATCCATGGCTCAAAATAGGGCCAAGTAAAACCTTCAGGGCACCGGTAAAGTGAGCTGAGCCATTATACTCATGAATGGCCTGAGCGATCCGCTCTGGCATGGCAGCTCCCAATGCCTCATGATCAACTCGAAGTTTGGCCAGGGTCTCCTCGCGAGCGGTGCCAGAAGCTCACAGTTCATTCAGCTCCACCTGCTGAGCGTGCATAACCTTCTCCAGATCAGCGATCTGGGCATCCTTGGACAAGTACTCTTCCTTGTGTTTGTTGCGGCTAGCAGATAAGTCAGAAATTCTTTTCTCCAAGGAGGCCTTTTGCGTGGAGAAGTCATTGAGGCGGTGAAGAACCTCCTTCCCAGCTTTAACAACCTGTAAACAACAATGATAAGACAAACAGGGGCAGTACGGTTCAACTGTGAAGAACAGAGGAGGATAAGCAAAACTTACAATGGACGCCAGATCTTTATCTGGTAGCTCGGCCAGGAACTTGGCCAAAGAGCCTGATGTCACTTCAGAAGCCTTCTGACCTGGTCTGGGCCTCTTTCATCCAGATCGGGGACGCTGCCTTGCTTGGTCACCCGTGTCTGAGACGTCGATGATGACCAAGCTATCATTCCCCTATTCGACACAATGTGTTCCAGATGTTAGATCGCCCTGCTGAAGGCCAGTAAGGGAAGTCTCAGGGTTAACTTCTGGGTTGGGCAGCTCTGGCTCTGGCACCTCCTCCCTTTGGACCTCTAGGTTCTATTGGAGCTCGTCACCCCGGGTGCATCTTCCTCCTTATTGAGTGCCTGATCAAAGATGTCAGCAACATCGGCCACTGAAAGAACAGAGAAATTGTTAAAACAAACTCAAAGGGACAGTAAAATTAAGCAAGTGCATAAAACAAAAGAAATTAAGGAAACAGCTCCTACGATGATTGTACCATCCTGAGTAAGCCTCAAATAGGACTCAGGGCCGGCGTCGGATAAGCGAGCAGCTTCTATCAGTTCGTCGGACCAGTACTCAAAATCGAGGATAGCGTTGGCACCGGCAATATCATTCAGCAAACCTTCGCCAACAGTAGTGGGGTACACATCGGCAGGAAACTGGAAATAATTCCAGTTGCTCAGCTCAGGGTGTCCATCGTTGCGGATGAAGAAAAAGTTATTCTTCCACTCATGAATGGAATATTTCCCTGTGGAGAGCATAGTGACCCCCCTCCGGTGGTCTGTGCGGCGTGGAAAATAATACCACCCGCTATGGTTCCTTACCTTCTTGTGCTGGTAAAAGGTCCTAAAAAGATCTACGTTGAACTCCGTGTCCATCAACCAGAAGAAGATCACAGAGCCAATGATTTCCCTAACACCGTTTGGGGCGATCTAGGCAGATCCAGCTTGGTAATGTCTCAGTACGGCCAAAAAAGCCGGACAGAAAGGAACTCTGAGGCCGTAGACGAACTGATCTTTGTATACAGTGCAGTACCCCTCTGGGGGCTGATGGGCATAGAGATGGGCACCCCCCGGCAGCTGAGGGGAGTGGTGGTTCATGTCTATGCCATACCGGTTATAGATTTGCAAGAGGCCGTCCTGGGTTAGTTTGGACCTAACGACGAAGCAACCTATGGCCGTTCTAGCAGTCATATGGGCTCTAAGGCACAGATTTAATGAGGTAAAACCAGAGGCAGAATGATACCTAGACCTAGATGGGGGCTGATCTGTAACGAACTTCTCGGTATTAACACGAGCAGCAACAGTGTTCAGCGCACAAAATGTCAATAAGGCCACCGAACTGAATAAAAGGTTGAGTGACCTCAGTTTCTGATTCAGAATGGGACTCGAATTCTCTATCAATGCAGCTGCTAGAAGCAGTACTAGCCCTCATAAACTGGGAAAAGTAGAAGAAATGAAGAAATGAAGAAAAACAAAACAAGAAATGTTGGATACATACTTGGGAATGCAGTGAATCTGAAGGGAAATCTTCGAATTAATAGCAAATGCGGGAAGAGGGAAAGTCTTATGTGAAGAGACGGGTTTATAACCTCCCTCCTGACACTCAAACGACGTCAGTTGTGAAAAAGAGTAAAAAACTCCTCGTAACTCGCATGAGTAATGATAGTCTATTAAATAGACTACCAACTGGCACTCAATCATTTTGAAACACGTGATCGGGTAAAAGCCGGCCAAACCGCCAAGATAGCGCAGATGTGACCCGCTTGTAAGAGCAACGTCAGACCTGGGGGGCTTATGATGATACCCGACCCGAGTTGGGCCACGTGTCACCTTTAGGGGTGCCTAATAAATAATAACTAGTCCTTAAATTTTGGGCTTTAAGGGCCAAGGGCCCCCAAAGGCCGAACAGAGGGCAGATCATCTACCATGGGAGATCGGTATGAGCTCCTCTAGCCGCCGCAGGACGGTTAAGGTCTGGCGAAAAGGAGCTGCCTAGTTCAGCCATATTGGTTCTGGGGGCTGAGCGGGGAACATTCCGAACAGCTCCGTTGTTATTCCACGTGAGGGATAATTGCATATGGAGAGAATCCTCAGTCATAAAGACTCCAATCTTGACATTAAATATGTCCATAATTATCTCTGATTTTTGGGATTGAGTCGTATTTATCCTTAGGGATTAATTATTAATTATAATACTTTCTCAACAAGTATTAGGGGAGAAATATTGCCTATATAAACAACCCTAAGGAACTACGGATGACTTGATTCCAATTGAATTATTGGATACGTAGGCAACTCTCAGAAACATTCCAAGAGCTCAGTCCAAACACAGCAAGCAACTCGTCCCTCTGTCACAAATTAGGGTTTCTAGGGTTTTCGGTCATTATCACATAGAAGATTGACCCTCATTAATTACCGGACGGTTTCCAACATCGTCAATAGGCAAGGTTTGTGGGCGCCAAAGGTGTCTGTTCACCTTGTATAGATATTCCTTTGTGTACAACATGTTATTGATTGATATGCATGCATTGAGGGCATTAAATGTGAATTGACAATGTCTAAAATTGACTTCTGGTAGATTTGGCTCAGCACCACAACTGAGACCCTCTGCGAGGAGAAGGTGGGAGCACCGAAAGGCGTTGTTAGGCCTTGTAGGACATTGACTTAGTAGTCATTGATCCTTTTACAATGTCCTAGGCAGCATAATTAGATGTCTAGGTCTAGAAGTCCTTAAGACGCCTTTTTATGTGAATGAATCAGGTGGTTAGAACTTAACTCATAAATACATATATGGTTGTCTAAAAGCTAAAACGTCAATATCATTGGTGGGGCACGTCTATTCTTCTTCGCATGGGACTATAACACTCATCTACTTGGTCTGGTGCCAAGGGACGCGTGTGACTCCCTCACGGGGACCTAAGCCCGTGCCCTTGAGGTGCTTCCCGGGTTGCGGTGCAGTTGTTCACCGGGCGTAGTGTCCTTTGGTATTGATGTAACAAACCTTACTTGTGCAATGATGTGCTACGGAGTTAGAGGGTGAGTGAGCCTACTGTTACAACCTATGTGGTAGTGATTGTAGAAGATTTACATGTTATATACATGTATGTATTGCCTTTAATTGTAACCGTTTCTTCTACACCTTACTAAGTATGTATGTACTTACCCCTTCTTCTCTCTTGTCCCCACCCCAAGAAGGTGGTGGTTGTAGGTTGTTTTCGAGGCCATAGAGGAGTGACCCGAATATGATGCATATGAAGTCTGTTGCTTTTTATTCAGTTTACTTTTGGGTATAGATTCTCTTATCCTTTGTAACGATAGAAATCAAAGAGTTGAGCTTATGGTTATCAAGATGTAATGGATTAATTGTAATTGAATGGTTATAGTTAGTCTTTTGATGATGTAATAGATGCAGCCTGTATTGCTATCGATCGTTTATTAGTTGTTTTACTTACCCGAGTCAGTCGTTTTGTCTTCCGCTTGTTCTAGGATGTTTGCTTACGTAAGGCTTATGTATATAATTAGATTAAATTTTAATTATATGCGAGCCACGCGTTCTTTTCCGGATAAGGATACGGTATCTGAGACAGGGGCGTCACAGGAAATGCTATTTGTTACCGTCTTATGTATTATCTAACCTTAAGATTGTTAGAAGTAATATCGTCGGATCAATCATAGATTGACCCGATTAGGCAGCGGAAGTATCGGATCTAGATCTAAACGAAACAAAATACATGAATAAAAGATCTAATCCTAGAATGGGGGTTTAGGAGCCAACCTTTTTATGGTGCTTAACTCCAAGAACACGTGTATTGAGAAGCCACAGCCTTCCAACGTGTGTCTCCCAGCAACACCAGGTGGATGGTGTTTCCCGCCGCCGGACCTCCTTGATATGCTACCGGAATAATCCCGAAGATTATTCCAACTTGAAACCCGAAGAAAGATGGCCGAAAATTCTAAGCCACTCTCTTCCAATATGGCGTGTTGTATGTCTCAAAAGGCTTGGAAGAACTCTCTTTATATAGGAGAGTAAAACTTAACCTCCAAGGATTAAATAATTAAGAGATAATTATTACATTAATCCTCTTTCCAAATAAAAGATAAATAAAATAATTATCCAAACAAATTAGGATAAATCATATTATTATCTAATATTCCATGAATTATCAATTAACAAATAAAAGATAAATCACATGTCAAATAATTATCCAAGAAAACTAATTTCTTTCTAATTATTAACATTAAAATGGCGCCACCTTTTATTAAAAAGGTTCACACGCATCTTTCCTATATTTGACCAATTAGGTCAAAAGGTCAACACACTAATTTGGACTGAGTCCACGAAAAATGTCTTTTCCGTATATTTAATTATTTAGTCCAACTAAATAATTAATCCACATATCAAATTAAATAGCCCAACACACTATTTAATTATAATTGAGGTGAAACGAAGAGAAATCCAATTGTTCTATTTCGGGAGCCACGTCGGGGACCATGGACCCATATTCAGTGGCTACAATAAATTAGATAAAAATTATTCGTCAGACAGAATAATTATATCCAACCTATTAATTCCGGGATTACACCACCATAAACCCGAAACTGAACTCTATCGAATATAGATAACTTACACTCAATTTATGAGTCGAAAGCGTCCAATGATATAATCATTATATACGGAAAAATCCTCCATAGACTGTTCACTTCGAGTCGGGATATTTCCGTAAACCCTTCTCGAAACATATTTTCCTTATTTACCATTAACCTCTCTATGATCAATTAGTTCACATATCTGACTAGTAGCTAATTAGTCTAAATATGAACTCGGCCGATCGATCAGTTTCTAGGGTTAACAAATAAGGGAACTGTCTGTCTACTTCCAGAGGGAAGGAATGGATTCCATATCTGTGATAACACAGACTAGTCACTCATTCTAGAATATAGCCAACGAGAAGCGTTGAACCACATACTACGAAGTGATCCTTACTAACACATCAAACTCTACCCTAGTCTAAGCAGTTGCCTGTGATCACCTCAGGATTGAGATTAATCCATAGATGATCATCTTGTGATTCGATAAGACTTCTCGATTACGGAATTATATCGAGAACTCAAACCAAATCGGTCCAGCCCTATATGATTATCATCATATATAAATGCCCCACTAGGTACCCTATTACCGAGAGTCTGGATAAGACTGTCACACCTAAAGTGTTCTGGGCGCATTATTAGCATATTAATCATTAGACCCGTACTCAGATTAATCAACGCTACGGACTAAGTTAATTTTAAGTACATCTCACCAACTCAATCCTCTTGTGTATAGCCATACACTGAGTTATGTGATTAGATAAACGAGGTACTTAGGGTTTTCAGTAGTGTCTTAATTATAAGCATACATGCATATAATAAGATGAATTATTAATTCTGTCCTAAAACAATTACATAATTGTTTTCGAGCACTACATATACAATCTCCCACTTGCATAAGGCAAGTGGATTATTGTTTTAGAACACACCACTTTATATATATATATATATATATATATATATATATATATATATATATATATATATATATATATATATATATATATATATATCTACAACATTCTCCCACTTGTTGAAAACAAGTGAGACATATCCCTACAAATCATACCCTCCAAGCGCATCTTAGTAATTCATCCTTCCAAGCACGACCATAGTGTGCCGCCGCAAGGTAGGTCAGTGACTCGGCGCGTACTTAGAATCCGAATACCATGTGAGTCGGTACACTGATCAGGTAGGTTGGTGGCTTGAGTCAATCTTTGGGATCGAAACGTCGCCCTTCCATCTGATCCGGTGGTACGATTTCAATATGCTTATGACCTCTAACGACTGCAAAATCCTTATGAGCTACCTCTCCAATGTCTGCACAATGAGATGGTACTGGATAATACGTTATCATATGAGTAAACAGTGAGACCGAGATCGATTTAATGATCATCCTCAATCTGACCTAAAGCCAGAATCAGTGTTATCACTTATATTCTAGTTTGCACCTGAATATACTAGCATATTATTCCTCATTCTCCCGAAGAGACTTGAGGATTCACTAAACATCCCATTTAGAATTCATCTGCAGGTTTAAACAAGCATTCCTGAGAGGTAGGGTAGACTACATCGTTAATGCTGCATAAATGCAAGAATGTCTTAACCAAGTGAATGGATGGGATTGCCAATGATCGATTCTCGTGAATTTGACCGAATCAAAATCTTTTAGAATGAATCCCGATGGCATGTCAGATTCTGACTTCAGATAACACACCCATGTTGTTCCCAACTGTTTCAGTGTTACCATTCACAAACACTAATCTACATACTACTTTACTAATATTGATGCCCAGTCTACAAAAGACTTATCAACATTCTGGTCAAGTCCACATATTAAAATATATGACTTTGAAATGACCTAGAGGTTTGCTTTAATCCCCGAAGGATATAAGCTATGGCAGGCATCCTGCCAAAGGTTCTTTCTGAATAAATTAAGATACCGTTAGTCTCACAAAAAAGTCTTAGGGAATCACCCCTATTTTCTGCGTTTTAACGAATCCATTATTTGTTCTTAGCTAAAAACCCTTCTGTTCTGAATGAATTCAGATTCCGTTGTTCGGCAAGGAAGTCTTAGGGAATCACCCCTATTTCTCGCTTTCTGACGAAATCAAGCAAGACTGAGTGATAAGAGAGATCACGGTCTGGTTAACTCTCTACCTTTTAGGGAATCACCCCTAAATTAATCAGCTTTGCGTTGAAAGTTAAACTTTCCTATTCATTCGACTCTTCTCCGTATAGTTCCAATTACTCCCACTGGGCCTGAGATACTCAGGTGGTTCTATAAGAGTTTCAACATAATTGGAGTATCATACTCCATTCACAGGGTTATAGCTTTTAAACCAACCTCTATGATCAGGATCCTATACAGTCCACGAAGGACTATAGGTCATCAATCTACCCTATAGACCATAAGGTCCTGCAATGGGTAATGGACAAACAATACTCCTACTGTGTTCGGGGTGGAGTGATATACTGATCTAGTTTAGTAGTTTTTATTAGTGTTTTCACCAACTTCCGGTGTTGGATGTGGACTGAACAAATCAGTTAGTAACATCTTGAGTACAAATACTTCAAGATCAAAGGTTGTTATTTATAGACTCTATCAGACCGAGTTTGACAGTATCACCGTCGTTCTCGGATTTTATGAGTTTTATAACCAACCTTCACTCAATGCATTAAGATATTTCACGCTCTGAACGTGCACGCAAAATTTCCAGTCCTACCTTCAAACACTCGGTGCTAAATGCCTCTATTTACGGATGTGGGGTGAACTGAATTCACTCTTTTATCCACAAATGCGTAGGCATATTTTAGGTAGACTTCTCGGTTTTTCGTAAACCGTTATTTTGCAACCAATATCTTAAATGAGTTCAGCAACATATCATAGCACATCAATAACTATGTAAGGCAAATTTGTGTTGTATCCCTTAGTGAAAACATTCCACTGGGAGGCAGGCCGAGCATCAGTCCCGAAGACTACGCGATAACCTATTTCTGAGTATGGAATACTCTATCTCTGATGAAATCATAGATTTCCTCCAAATATTTTGGATAAACTTACCGGAGTCTCGAATAGTTGTCAGACAACATGTCACTATTTCAAAAACTCCCACTAGCTTGTATCTTTTATATGACCCCGAAGGTTGATATGAACAAGCTATGTAACTTCTTTAAATCTATTACCCTTTCCCGATTGAAAGGAAACTTGGGCATTGTTCATTTGAGACAGTGTTCCTTTGACTGGGAGATAGGAAT
This sequence comes from Gentiana macrophylla, assembly GCA_026214975.1. Classification (NCBI taxonomy): domain Eukaryota; kingdom Viridiplantae; phylum Streptophyta; class Magnoliopsida; order Gentianales; family Gentianaceae; genus Gentiana; species Gentiana macrophylla. Next base: position 50,490,459 of record CM047808.1, on the reverse strand, counting down.
CACCCTAAGCCAGTCTTCAGATCTTGTCATTATGGAATATGCACTAATTAATAGAATATAAAGAAGTGTTTATCAAAATATGGACACCATTTGCGTTTATATAGTTTAATATGTGTTACATATACCTATTCAGCATTTCTTAGTGGTTCTGACTTTATCAAACAAAAGTGCAAGTCTTGGGTTCGTGCTACGAATGTTATATTTGTCGTCAATAAGACAAACAAATTATCCTATTAAAAAAGAATACGTTCGTTCCAACGAATCCAAAAACAGAAAATGAATTTTCTGTGATACTCAAGAATTGAATCCGAGATTCATTTCCTTGTATCACTCCCACTAGTCTATCTGAAATAACTGCCCGTTGTCAATTTTTATTTATCGTTTAATGCAAAGCTACCTAGTTCTTCCAAAGAACTTTAGCTTGAGAAAATTGCTAATGATGCATTGGTCGCTGATCGAAATCACTTTCCTTATCCTCTAATTTCCAATTCATTAATTTTTCGATTTAGCCTTAAAACTACTTTGTTTGGATGACTAACACGTATAAACATTCTTTCCCATTCTCGACTTTCCTTAAATGGAAACAGTCTTGAACTAGCAGTTCGTTCGAGTAGACTCTATTCTTGAACTCTGGGATGTCCAGTGTTACTTGCTTGGACTATCGATTTTTCTAATCGACAAATCATAAGACCAAAGCTCCCACTAGTTTATCGGTTCCAAATACCGTCTAACTAGCAACACTTTGTTCGAATGGTTTGAGAGATCATAATAAAGCTCTCACTAGTTTATCGGTTCCAAATACCGTCTAACTAGAAACACTTTATATTTATGATTTTTCAAAGATTAGAACATCACCTAGAACTAAGCTCCCACTAGTTTATCAGTTCCAAATAATGTCTAACTAGCAACGCTTTGTTCTTGTTTTTCCAATGGAAAAACTCTTGTGTGATCCATTACACATTTCTATTGATTCAGAAAAATAACAAATCATAAGACTAAGGCTCCCACTAGTTTATCGCTTCCAAATACCGTCTAACTAGCAACGCCTTATGTATATGATTTTCCAATCTTTCAATTTAGAAATTTGTTGTGTAATTACACTTTTAAAATTCACTAAATGAATTTATCTGATAGTCCTAAATAATCTTTTGTAAACTAAGTATGGTCGTCTCTCGTTCAACATGAGTGACACCCGTGACATACCTATACTATGTCACTTATGTTTTTAATGGCTCAAGAGAAAAATCTCTTCCGAAAAGTTAACTGCATTTATTGATAATTACAACGTACTTGTTACTCTCCACTTTTTAATAAAGTCCTATTACTAACAGTTTAGTAACCTATAGATTTAGTTGTAAACAAAATGACATAAACTTAAATTCAAAAAATAAATTTTCACTACTAGATTTTTATTTTAGGAATTATAAACTTGTTAAAAGTCTATCCTACCATTCCAAGGATTTAATCTCACACCTCAAATTGCGCCTTGTGAGGTCGGTCAAAGAAGCGGCGATTAAGCGAGACAATCTCTCTCAATGATTAATCTTGAGAATCAAACATCTCACAGAATCGAGACATCCCGGACCTTAATCATTGATTACCTTCCTTTTCTAGCCTAGATATTTCGAAAATATCCATAAAAAGTGTGACCTACTATATCAGATCTCAAAGTACGCCCCGAGTATGCCGCCGCAAGGTCGGTCAGTGACTCAACGAGTACCCGAAATCCTATCCTTTCGGAAACCGAGCCTTGAATTTTGATAGGGGCGAACACCACCCACAGGGGAGCGGAATCAAAGCGGCTCGAGGCATCACCCTTCTCTCACATGCTTGCATTTATAGTAGAGGCCGTGGGGTTGGCTGTTGCCTTCCCCGCTCCCACTCAATATTCTAAAAAAGTGGTGGGTTTACTAATTACGGTTGCGGTCTTGACAATAAGAAACAACAAATCAAAGTACTCCGAATAGGGTCGGTTATGTAGGCAAGCCTACGCCCGTCTTATTCGTTGGAACATATGTGATGATTCAGGCCAATCGGCAAGAGAAGCCCGTTTAGCCCGAAGGCTTATCGGCTATGCTAAGTCTGTCGAATGTTGTAACGCATACATCACACGTGGAGGGAGTCGATTGAGCGAAGCTCGGTTGAACTCGCCCAACCATGGTTAGACCATTTCGAACCCATGTACTAAGATTCTCCGATTTCTAAATTGCAACCCAAAGCGTAATCTCGTTTCGTTTAAGGTGGGTTCACTAAGAAGCCATCACCGAAAAGCTCAACGATTTATCCAAGTGGGATTCACCGAAAATCCATCACTAAAATCGTAACGATTGACAAAACCCGGGTCCTCGGTTTTTATAATTAGCTACTTATTATTTAACTACCACATATTAAATTAATAAGCATTCATACTAATTATTCGAGTTATACACGTCTATTTTAATTCGAAATTAAAAACTATGTGTATGTATTGGAGTGGAATCATGAAGATGCAAGTCATGGCAATTTTCCGGTTTTAAGCACGTAATCTTGATCAAACACAAAATTATACCGAAAAATAAACACCGAGATGGGCCGTTGGTACCCCTGACTAACTATTTTCTAAGGAAAAGTAAAAAAAATAATCTATGTCTTCGAGTCTTGATCTTCGAATCTTGAACTCGAACCGCCGGATCACGAACCACGAACAACCGAGAGAGAGAAAGACTTTTTAATTAAATAAACAAATATTATTATAATTATTAAAAACCCTTTTAATTAAATTTTTTTTTGTTGTGGCTGTATATAAAAAAATAATTCCATAAGATTTATTTTTTTTAATAATATAATTTTCTGCCAACACGTTGAGTGTATAAAGAAAATTTGATAACCAAAAAAAATTTGATACAGCCGCCAAAAAAAACCCTAGCCGCATGCTATTTTATAAAAAACAGACTTATAGCGACGCTTTTCAGCGTCGCAGAAAGTCCTGTAAGCAGTTTTTAACCGTTTCTCCTCGTTCATACCTTGGGTTTCGCCTTGATCTTCAACTTTTCAGCAAGATCTTCATATTTTCGAGCCCAGAACATCAAAATTACAATAAAAGGTGCTACTTTACATTGAATTGCGAAAAAGACATAAAAAAAATACAAATCCTATGCTCAATTGTTACTAAACAAATGAGCTACAAAATAGATCTACGGGTAAACAATACCAACCCAATCCATCTCTTCAACCACAACATTCACAAGCATACAACATGATTAAATTCGAATTTTACCAACAAAAAAAACGAAATAAAACATCTAAAACATGCTTTTCCACTCCAATATCTAAAATTCATATACTTTAATCACTAGATCAAAGGCTCTGATACCACTTGTTAGAAGTAATATCGTCGGATCAATCATAGATTGACCCGATTACGCAGCGGAAGTATCGGATCTAGATCTAAACGAAACAAAATACATGAATAAAAGATCTAATCCTACAATGGGGGTTTAGGAGCCAACCTTTTTATGGTGCTTAACTCCAAGAACGATTGATCTCCAAGAACACGTGTATTGAGAAGCCACAGCCTTCCAACGTGTGTCTCCCAACAACACTAGGTGAATGGTGTTTCCCGCCGCCGGACCACCTTGATATGCTACCGGAATAATCCCGAAGATTATTCCAACTTGAAACCCGAAGAAAGATGGCCGAAAATTCTAAGCCACTCTCTTTCAATATGGCGTGTTGTATGTCTCAAAAGGTTTGGAAGAACTCTCTTTATATAGGAAAGTAAAACTTAACCTCCAAGGATTAAATAATTAAGAGATAATTATTACATTAATCCTTTTTCCAAATAAAAGATAAATAAAATATTTATCCCAAACAAATTAGGATAAATCATATTATTATCTAATATTCCATGAATTATCAAATAACAAATAAAAGATAAATCACATGTCAAATAATTATCCAAGAAAACTAATTTCTTTCTAATTATTAACATTAAAATGGTGCCACCTTTTATTAAAAAGGTTCACACGCATCTTTCCTATATTTGACCAATTAGGTCAAAAGGTCAACACACTAATTTGGGCTGAGTGCAGGAAAAATGTCTTTTCCGTATATTTAATTATTTAGTCCAACTAAACAATTAATCCACATATCAAATTAAATAGCCCAACACACTATTTAATTATAATTGAGGTGAAACGACGAGAAATCCAATTGTGCTATTTCGGGAGCCACGTCGGGGATCATGGACCCATATTCAGTAGCTACAATAAATTAGATAAAAATTATTCGTCAGACAGAATAATTATATTCAACCTATTAATTCCGGGATTACACCAACATAAACCCGAAACTGAACTCTATCGAATATAGATAACTTACACTCAATTTATGAGTCGAAAGCGTCCACTGATATAATCATTACATACGGATAAATCCTCCATAGACTGTTCACTTCGAGTCGGGATATTTCCGTAAACCCTTCTCGAAACATACACTACTACAATTACACTCTTTTGGGAAGACAAAATGTCGTCCCTAATAATCAAAAGTCGTCCCGTTTTTACGTTTAGGGACGACATGTTGTCCCTAATCTATCGTCTCTAAAGGTTCGTCTCAAAAAATAGAAGGATTTTTTTTTTGGGACGACATGTCGCCCCTAGAGATCCATCGCTGACGTGGCAAATTTTTTATTCAACGCTGACGTGGCGTGCATTTTTTGGGACGACATGTCGTCCCTAATGTAAAATTCCGAAATTAATTTATATTATTTCACAAAAACAAATTAAATAATTTAATTTTTATTAGGGACGACATTGTCGTCCCTAAAAACTTTATAATAAATTTAATTTAAATTCCGAAAATGAACTATTAAAAAAAATATAATTAAATTAGGGACGACAAATGTCGTCCCTAATGATCGGCTATAATTTTCTGAGGAATTAGGGACGACAAATGTCGTCCCTGTTTTTTTTTTGTTTTGTTTTTTGGCAGCATTTGTTTTTGCATGCCCTCGCATGCCGAAAAATCGAAACGCAACATTAACATGAATCAAAAATCATCCAAATGAACCAAAAATCATCCAAATGAACCAAAACTACTAGCTAGGGAATGAATAAACATAATAATAATATGAAAATCGTAAACATTTCAAGCAAAAATCACCAAACTATACCATATATATAAATTGAAATTTCACCATATTTTTTGTATTTTCAAAGAACATTAGTTTCATTAGTATACAAGATTTCATTAAGGCACAAGAAAAAGTTAGTATCTCATTTTTAGGCACAAGCTATCAACTATAAGGCAAAGTATTGCATAGATTCTACATGTGCAAGGAAAGCGAGATTTTCTGTAGATCTCGTAACTACGGGGTTTGCAATAGATCCCCCTAACTATTGAGATTTGCAGTAGCACCTCTAACTACACTGACCTCAAGCAATTTCTTTGTTTGCTAAGCCGAGTAACTACAACACTTTCTTCGGAAACTGTAAAAAAGTGCAGCAAAGTAAGTGGACCTGCCAAAAAAATAAGTTAGGTAAGTATAGCCGCACACCGAGTATCATATGTCAATCAAACAAAGGTGGCAGGAATGTAAAGTTGAAACTAAGCTAAGATAAAGTAGATGCACTTGAGATTCCAAAGGTAAAACTAAGCTAAGATAAAGTGATACCAAAATGATGATCATAAATACTGATAAATTGGCAACTAGTGACCTGCACATGTTTATTCCAATAACATCACACCCTATAACTAGTGACAATAAAAGGCCTCATTACAAGAATTTCCTCCAAAATATTCAACTATAGCATTCAAGCTGCTTCAAATGGAAATCAGCAATGAATATAAAAGAAAATTATGTAATAAAGGAGGAAGAGGAAAACAAAAAACAGGGAAAGGAAAATCCTAGACCACTTTTACAAATACTTACCTCTCGCCACCAACTACACAAACAGCACAAGTGCCTGTAGGAGCAGATTCATCCTCATAGTAATGAACCTAAACAAAATCATGTCAAAGCATATAAATTCCAATATTCCATTGTCTTGAGCTGGAAATACCAAAAACTATACAAGGAGTCTCAATGCCACAGTTTTCTTCCGAAAGAAGTTTACCCTAGGAGCACAAGGAATAACTTTACCATGATAGAGATAACACTAAAATAACTAGGTGGAAAAGGATGTTACATTAACACCAGCTTGTGTTGAGTTGTTCTTCATTTCCTCCCCAAACTTGTCTTTTCCAATGCTGCCAATATAACTGGTCGCACCAGGAATTTGAAGCATCCACTGCACTCATATGCATGCAATTCTCATTTAGACACACGGAAAGCAACAGCCAAAATGAAAATGACAGTGACATATACCTGAGCCACCCTAATTGAATTTTGAGTGGCACCTGAAACACAAAACATAAAAATAAGAAAAAGCAGATTCATCTCGTTCAAATTCCTCACTCAAATCCTCGTCAAGTTCAAAATCATCGACAAAAAATTCAAAAAAACAACTATAAAACTAAAATTTCATTTTCAATGGCATTGCCCCTATGATTGGCCCTCGATCCACCATGACTTGGCCGGGCAGGTCAACCGTCTTGTTGCAGCAACAATTATCGGTGTGACGATTGTGTTAGAGTAACAACTAAGTAATATTGTCCAAGGTTCTCATTTTTTTTTCCGGACACGAAATACGCACACACCCATATTAAACTATGCCCTGTAAGGTTCTCATTGAACGGACTTCTTTGAACATATCAAATAAATGTGAACTTTTTCAACAAGTTTCACATTATAAATGCGTAATACACATGAAAACACGCGTGCTTTTACTTTGTAATTAAAATAACACCCAACAGCCATTCCATCTATAGGACGTTAAAAATTAACATAATTTATTAATTTCCTTATAATTTAATAAGAGATTGATAATGGTAAAACACTACTCGAATGGATGAAACCACACCAAAATAAAAGAATTAACACCATACATTGAAATCGACAACCAAAAGCTGCTACACTAAACACCATAACAATATTAAACCAACAAACTCTTTTTCATTCCCGTTGAATTTTCATTCACTAATAAGTAGTTGTAGTTAGTATCTGCAAAAACCCACTTCCACCACTCCAATATTACATACATTCATTCATTCATAAACCCCCCCATCACCCTCAAGTTTCAAACTTCACAATTCCTCTGTCTAAGCATAGACCATAGAACATAGCAGCGCAACTCCAAATTTTGACGTCTTTTACCGATCAAATATCCATGGGCACCAGCTCATGATACTACAACTATCAACAATTAGGAACTCATTACTAAGCATACTAAAACTATCAAGCATTTCAAAAATCGAAGAAAAAAAAACAATGGAAGAAATTGACGAAAATAATAAGAAAAAATTATTCACCTTTGATTGGGATGAAATTAGACATGTTTTTCGTTGAAAATGGTGAAGAATCGCCGGGACTCACCCCAAATTCGCCCAAATCGCCGGAGCTATGCCAAGGAAGAAGAAAGGGATAGAATGAGAGGAAAATTTTGGAAATATTTGATGAATAAAAGATGAAAATTGGTTTACATAAGTTTATGAATAAGATTAGAGGTGATTGCTTATTGAAAATCGTAAACAATCGCCAGAAATTTGGTGGAATCGCCGGAAATATTGGAAGAAAACGGAGAAGAAGAAAGAATAGAAGAAAGAGGGAAAAAAAGAGTCTGCCCGATTATATTATCAGGGTCTTGTTTTTTGGGACGACATTTTCTTTTAAGGGACGACAATGTCGTCCCTTTAAACCCAAAAAAGTTTTGGCGGCCAAATTTTCCCCTTCAAAAATTCATAAATTTTTTGACTTTTTGTTTAAAGGGACGACATTGTCGTCCCTAATAACCAAAAGTCGTCCCTTTAAACCCAAAAAAAATTTTGGCAAATTTTCCCCTCCAAAATTTCAAAAAACTTTTGACTTTTTGTTTAAAGGGACGACAATGTCGTCCCTTTAAATAAACTTTTATAAAAAAAATAATTTTACAAACTCTAATATTACATTTTTTTGATTAAAAACCTTAATATTATAAATAGAACAATATTTTCATTCATAATATATATAACACTATTTTCTTCGATAACTATATCGATCTAACTCCTTCGCTCGATAACGATCCATCGCGACATAGTATATAGTACTATCACAATGATCGATAACGATCTAACTCATTCGCTCTATAACAAACCCCGAGATTCAATCGATCTCTTAATAACGATCCCCGACTATTAACTCCTTCGCTCGATAACGATCCATCAAGACATAGTAGATAGTACTATCACAATGATCGATAACGATCTAACTCATTCGCTCGATAACGATCTAACTCATTCGCTCGATAACGAACCCCGAGATTCAAATCGATCTCTCATTACCGATAACGATCTAACTCATTCGCTCGATATAATGATCGATCGAGCCATAGTTGATAGTACTATCACAATGATCGATAATGAACCCCGAGATTGAAATCGATCGCTCGATAACGAACCCTAACTCTTAACTATTTCGCTCGATATTGATCGACCGAGCCATAGTAGATAGTACTATCACAATGATCGATAACAATCTAACTCATTCACACGAGATTGATTGATCATTATTGAATTCTAGCCCGAGGCTCGTTACTTAGGCAATTGTTGATTTCAAACTCAAGATTGATTGATTAGTATTGAATTAATGAGTAGTGCTTTTCAAACCTTAGGCTCGTTAATTTTAAGACAAATGTTGATTTCAACATCGAGATTGATTAATGATTAGTGATTTTCAAATCTGTGGCTCGTTACTTATAAGTCCATTGTTCATTTTAACCTCGAGATTGATTAACGAGTACTGGTCTTCAATCCCGAGGATCGTTACTAGCTTATATGTCAAATGTTGATTTCAAACTCGAGATTGATTAATGATTACTGATTTTCAAAACCCTTAGGCTCGATACTTATAAGTCAAATGTTGATTTCAAACTCGAGATTGATTAATCAATATTGATTTTCAAACCCTTATGCTCGATAATAATAAGTCAAATGTTGATTTCAAACTCGATATTGATTAATAAGTAGTAAATTCAAACTCAATGCTCGTTACGTATAAGTCAAATGTTGATTTCAAACTCGATATTGATTAATAAGTTGTAAATTCAAACACAATATATGCTCGTTACTTATAAGTCCATTGTTCATTTCAACCTCAAGATTGATTAACGAGTACTGGTCTTCAATCCCGAGGATCGTTACTTATATGTCAAATGTTGAATTCAAACTCGAGATTGATTAATGATTACTGATTTTCAAAACCTTTAGGCTCGTTACTTATAAGTCAAACTCGAGACTCGTTACTTATAATTCAAATGTTGATTTCAAACTCGAGATTCATTAACGAGTAGTGATTTTCAAACCCGATGCTCATTACTGTTAAGTCAAATGTTGAATTCAACATCGAGATTGATTAATAAGTAGTAAATTAAAACTCAATCTCGTTACTTATAAGTCAAATGTTGATTTCAAACTCGATATTGATTAACGAGTAGTGAATTTAAAATATTAAATATATTTTTTAGATACAAAAATATAATTATTAAATATTAAATAAAATTTTTAGGTTAAATATTTGAATTTTAAATATTAATATAATTTTAAATAAAAAAAATCATTTTTAATAAAAATTTCATTTTTAGGGACGACATATGTCGTCCCTATTAAATAAATAAAAATTCAAATTATTTCATGAAATTTTGGGTGGAAAAAAATTAAAAACAGGGACGACTTTGTCGTCCCTAAAGAGTTTACCGGGTAAAATTTGCCACTCTGGAATCCACGTGGAAGGGCGGGAAATTTAAGGATTATTAGGGACAACATTGTCGTCCCAAAAAATAAAGAATCGTCCCGAAAGATTTAACTTTCTCATATTTAATTAATCGAACGTTGACCGATCTTTAGGGACGACATGTCGTCCCTAATAATCTTTATTTTGGGACGACAAATGTCGTCCCTAAAGGTACGGTCTCTAAAAACCTAATTTGTTGTAGTGATATTATCTTTATTTACCATTAACCCCCCAATGATCAATTAGTTCAAATATCTGACTAGTAGCTAATTAGTCTAAATATGAACTCAGCCGATCGATCAGTTTCTAGAGTTAACAAATAAGGGAACCGTCTGTCTACTTCCCAGGGGAAGGAATGGATTCCATATCTGTGATAATACAGACTACTCACATATTCTAGAATAGAGCCAACGAGAAGCGTTGAACCACATACTACGAAGTGATCCTTACTAACACATCAAACTCTACCCTAGTCTAAGCAGTTGCCTGTGATCACCTCAGGATTGAGATTAATCCATATATGATCATCTTGTGATTCGATAAGACTTCTCGATTACGGAATTATATCGAGAACTCAAACCAAATCGGTCCAGCCCTATATGATTATCATCATATATAAATGCCCCACTAGGTACCATATTACCGACAGTCTGGAGAAGACTATCACACCTAAAGTGTTCTGGGCGCATTATTAGCATATTAATCATGAGACCCGTACTCAGATTAATCAACGCTACGGACTAAGTTAATTTTAAGTACATCTCACCAATTCAATCCTCTTGTGTATAGCCATACACTGAGTTATGTGATTATATAAACGAGATACTTAGGGTTTTCAGTAGTGTCTTAATTATAAGCATACATGCATATAATAAGATAAATTATTAATTATATCCTAAAACAATTACATAATTGTCTTTCGGACACTACGCCCAACAAAGATATCATCTTTCACTATCATGTGCACTTCCAAGATTAAGTAATCTTTATCATTTATTCCAAGATCCATTATGGCTTTTATTTGCAACTATCATGCACACTAATTTGAAATGACCAATAATCTTTCTTTTCCATCTTATTGGCTTCTAACTATTCGTATATATAATGCATGAACAAAGATTATGGACTCTAAAGGTTTTCAACCATATAATGCTATAAGAAGGCATTTCAATTGTCCCTTGCTATTCCTTATTAATTATTTGTAACTTTCAAGACCATTAAGGATCCTATATCCATTGCTTAATTTAGTTATCAATTCAATTCTTTTTAAAAAACTATATTACCCCTAAATAAAATTATGGGGTATCCTATTCACCCCTCCTTATAAAAGTTTCATCCTCGAAACTTATTATACTAAAAAAATCTAATACCTAGTCATGATAATTCAATACTTATGATTATTGTATCTTTTTTGTCCCCCAACTATTCCTATATAAACATTAATCACTAAACATTTTTTAATACAATCCGAAAAAGAAAACCATAAAAAAATTGTAAAAAAATTACATAAATACGTAAATAATATTGCGGGAATCAATTAATGGAATTATTTATGAATAAGAAAATACATAAATAATATTATTGATCAAAGATCAAAGTACTGTGTACTGCTCACTAATCTTATTTTATCCGATTCAAAACCATTTTATGTATATTTTTATTCTTTTATTTAAGTTTATAAGGGTTTCGGGTTTGGTTCCATCTGGTCCTCGATACTATAGACCTAACTAAGGTTGTAGGCAAGGCAATCCCCCTCTTCCTCCCCAGAACTTTGATTTTAATCTGAAAAGCAATACAACTATAGGAGTGAGCACGAATACTCCGTAAGCAGTGTCAAAGTATCAAGTGGGAACTAAGAAATTACTAATATTCCAAAGTTCACTTTCAAGTTAATCTGGAAAATACTGTTATAGCAATTACTATATAAAAAACAATGTAAAAATTACTTAAACTGAAACTTCAAGTGAAATAAAAAGTCTGTTCTGAGTAAAAACTGAATAATGCTATGGTTCTAAATTGTGCCTCTAACAACTCTGATTATGTCTGAGGTGGCAGGATCTCCTGACCGGCTCCTACATATAAACTGCACTCCTTATTATAGCCCAGGAGCAGGGCGTGATGCCGGGGATTCTCGAGAACTCACTGCACTAAATCTAAAATCTGAATTCTCTCTCTGACCCGAGAGTGGGGTGTCTTTCTGGAGAACCGTAACATTACTCTAAATTCTTTTGCTTTTCTATTAATTTGAAAGCATGAAATTCAGGAGATATATATATATATATATATATATATATATATATATATATATATATATATATATATATATATATATATATATATACTTTTGTCTACTTGCATAGGCTGTTTGAAAATAAATTGTAGGCTACTAAAGCCTTGAATATCTTGAAACAAGTAGACTAAATACCAAGAGCATTCAAAAACTGTTACTAATGTAAATATTTAGAATCCATACATTTTTACTAAATATGAAGATGTCCGAAACCTGAGAAAACACGTTCAACAACTTTTCTTGTAAAAAGAGTAAATGAAAGTTTATCAAACGATAAAATAGAACTACAAAAAAATAGTGTAAGTATATATTTAATTTAAGGTAGACTCACATGACACTGATAAATTTATTATTGTCTAACCATTTCCAGTAAATCAGAAACTAAAAATAAAAATAAATATTGCAAATGAATAAAATAAACAACTCCTCTTGATACAAACACTCCTTGCCTTGGATTAAGGGCTGTTAATCTCTTCAAAAGTGCCTAAGTGTGATCTTTAGAACCTTCAAATACCTTGTTTTGCTGCTATCACCGGATTATAGACAAGGATTAGACTAGATACTTAAGCAAGAGTATCGATCATTGGAACGAATCTTCGAATTAATACGTAAACGTGCTTACCAAAATTTCTCTGCTAGTCCTTAGAGCTCCCTATATCTTCTGATTTCCCGCTGATTATTGATGTTAAAAGAGACAATGTTTGATCTTAGTGTTCATATATGGACTTATGAACTCAAACATCCCAAATCATTTGAATTTCCAGACTTGAAATTAGAATTTATACCTTACCAAACACAACCTCCTATAGTTGGCTTCAAGATGTTGGTTCCTTCTTGTGATGAATGCGTAGGTTGTTGTTGGAAGTTGAAGGCAGAATGTCTAAGGATTGGAAAATGGAGGTATAATAGTTAGATATAGGATTAAATGGTGAATACTTGAAAATGAAAATACTCAGATTATACTATATGTTATATTTCCTCCATAATGAATTGTAATGGCTATTGATATTTCCGAAACCATTACTTACTTAAATCCTCACCTTTTGAGTAAAACCCCAATTAATATAGCAATTTATATTATTCATATTCAAGAATATAATAAATTTTTTCGAACTTGGGTCAGGTATTACATTCACCCATCCTTAAAAAAAATTTGTCCACGAAATTTGTCATACCTGCTTAAAAAAGCCCTGGATAGTGCTGACGCATGTATCCACTTTCTCCCATGTTGACTCCTGCTCAATATAATTTTTCCATTGCACTTAATCCAAACAAACATCTCAATCCTCGACTTTGGTCACTTTAGTTTCAAGAATTCTGGTAGGATGTTCCTCATACTTAAGATCCACATCAATCAACTCTGGCTCTACATCAACAACCTTCTTCAGTTCTGCCAAATATATCTGAAGCATAGATATATGGAAGACATTGTGAACCCTTGACATCTATGAAGGAAACTTTAGCTGATAAGCTAACTCTCCTACTCTTATGGTGATCTCAAAAGGCCCAATGTACCTCGGACTAAGCTTCCCTTTTTCACCAAACCTGTGTACTCCTTTTGTTGGTTCTACCTTGAGATAAACTTTATCACCAACCGTGAATTGTAGTAGTCATCTTCTCTTATTTGCCCACTTCTTCTGTCTGTCATTGGCAGCTTTCAACTTTTCCCTGATCATTGATACCTCACTCACAGTCACTTGTACTAACTCGGGTCTTGTCTTTGCCCTTTAACCAATCTCGTCGAATACAATGGTGACCTACACTTGCGACCATACAATGCAGTACTCAATCGTAAAATCACTTCACACACCCTTATTCTCCAAAACACATGCACCTAACATATCTTCAAGCATTTGTATATTGTTCTTTCCGATTTCCATCGGTTTGCGGATGAAATTCAGTACTCAATCGTAACTTAGTACCCATCTGTTTCTGTAAACTTGCCCCAAACCGTGACGTAATGCGGGCATCTCTGTCTGACACTATAGATACTATTCCATGTAGTCTGACTATCTCATGAACATACAACTCTGCCAACTTATTTATGGTTATTATATTAGCAATTGCTAGAAAATGAGCTGACTTAGTTAATATGTCTATCATAACCCAAATAGTATCCTTTCCGCCTAGATCTTTCGGTGAACCCGTGATGAAATCCATGGTGATATGTTCTCACTTCCATTCAGGTATTTCTGAGGGTCGAAGCAACCCAGCTGGTCTATGATGCTCGGCCTTTACTTGTTGACATGTAGTAGATCTAGCAACATATCTCACAACATCATTCCTCATATTCTTCCACTAGAAATGCTTCCGAATATCTCGATACATCTTTGTGGTACCTGGGTGTATCACAAATCGAATCTGATGTGCCTCATTCATCACTTCTGCCTTCAAGTCCTCATCCTCAGGTACACACGGTCTTGGCTTAAACCATAACAATCCATCTGATTGAATCCTGAAGTCTGATTCAGTGTTATCTCGCACCTTGTCCTCTATCCCATGTAAGAACTCATCATTTCTCTAAGCAATCTTAACCCTTTCTATAAGTGTTGACTTTACAGTGATCATTCTTAACATCTCCCCCGATCCTTGCTTGTATACTTAGAGTTACAAATTATCAAAATCTTCATTTAACTGCTGCTGAATGGTCATAGCTATCACAATCCCATCAACTATTTTTTCTACTCAAAGCATCTGCCACTCTATTAGCCTTACCCGGATGATAAAGAATGGAGATATCATAATCCATGAGATACTCTAACCTTCGCCTCTGCATCATGGTAAGCTCCTTCTAAGTAAAGATATACTTATGGCTCTTATGAACTGAGTAAATTTTACAGGGTATACCATAAAGATAATGTCTCCATAACTTGAGAGCAAAAACTACTACAACCAACTCCAAATTATGCGTAGGATAGTTCTTCTCATGAGTCTTTAACTGTCTTGAAGCATACGCCACTACCCTACCTTCATGCATCAACACACATCCAAGTCCTTGGTGTGAGGCATCACAATAAATCCCATATTCGTTGTCGAGGCACTGGTAAAGTAAGAATGGGTGCATTAACCAACCTCTGCTTCAGCTCCTCAAATGCTCTTTCACACTCCTCATTCCACCGAAACTGTACATCTTTCCTTGTCAACTTAGTTAGAGGGGCGGCTAACAAGGGAAAGTCCTTAATAAATTTCTGATAATAACCTGCCATCCCTAGGAAACTTCTAATCTCGGTAGCATTCTTCGGTCTCTGCCGTTCCACTACCGCTCTGACCTTATCTAGATGTACTGAAATCCTGTCTCCAGATACTACATGCCCAATAAAAGAAACTTTGTCAATCCAGAATTCACACTTACTAAATTTAGCAAACAACTTATTCTTTCTGAGGCTTTGAAGCACATCCTTAAGTGCTCAACATGATCTTCATTACTCTTGGAGTATATCAAAATATCATTTATAAACGCCACCATAAACTTGTCAAGATAAAGACTGAAGACCCAATTCATCAGTCCCATGAATGCTGCTGGCGTGTTAGTTAATCCGAACGGCATCACTAGAAACTCATAATGTCCATAACGAGTCCTAAAGGCAGTCTTAGGTACATCTTCCTTACGAATTTTCAGTTGATGATATCCTGACCTTAGGTCAATCTTGGTTTATACTCGAGAACCCTGAAGCTTGTCAGAAATATCATCGATCCTGGGCAATGGATACTTATTCTTGATGGTGATCGAGTTAAGTTCCCTATAATCAATACATAGACGTATAGTTCCACCCTTCTTTTTTACAAATAGGACAGGGACTCCCCACAGGGATGCACTAGGTCGAATAACTCCTCGTTCTAACATATCCCTCAGTTGTTCTTTTAATTCCTTCAACTCTGCAGGTGCCATTCGGTATGGTTTCTTATATATTGGGGCGGCTCTTGGTACTAAGTTGATATCAAATTCCACTCCTCGATCTAGCATGTTACCAGGCAATGTCTCAGGAAACACATCTGGAAGTTCTCTAACTATTGGAATACTCTCTAACTTATGATTCCCATCTTTCATATTCCAGGAATAAACCTTGAATCCATCACACCCTTTCCTAATTGCCCGCATTGCTGATATTGCAAATATCACTGGGGAAGTCTTACTAGTCTCATACAAATTTCTCTGAAATACAATTTCCTTCTCCTCTAGGGATCGAAAAATGGCTTTCTTCTTACGGCAGTCTAATTGTACATAATGTTGGGATAACCAGCCAATTCCCAGTATTACATCCAAGTCCAAGGTATCGAGAATTATAAAATCACTAACAACTTCTTTTTCACCCACTTGGACTTTACACCATGAAATATATTTATCTACTAGCACTGTCTTGCCGACAGGGGTTGAAATAGTCATGGGAATATCAATCTCATTTTCATCTCTTTTTAATTTTCGGAAAAATTGCCTAGACACAAAGGAATGAGAGGTCCCTATGTCAAACAAAGCTTTAGCAGGAACTTGACTAATTTTAATAACACCTGAGCCCATTGGAAAAATAAATAAATAAATAAATAAAGTACTAGAATAATAGAATGACTGAAAGCATAAATAAATTGTGTGCACCTGTCACCACTGCATCATCATTCTGGGCTTGCTTAGCATCTAAGAAAAAACTATGGCAGTTCCAATTTTGGGTTTTACTGCTTTTTTGTCCTTCTTTTGACTTCCCTAGTACACTCATGGAGTAGCTGAATGTTACCTTTTAGGGCAGTCACGCGAAAAATGGCCTGACGCACCGCAAACTCTGGACCCATCCTGCATTCACCGGGATGATACCTCTGGCATTTTTGACAATGTGGATGCCTCAACTTACCATGGGCTGGCTTCTTTCCAGATGATCCAGCTTTCCCCTTAGAACTTTGATCCCATTTCCTTTTCATGCTCGCAGACACAACTGGCATCGCTTTCTTTAGAACATTTTCAGCACTAATAGCCCTTTCATAGATCTCTTGGTATGAATCAAACTTAGCTCCAGCAAAAGACACTAATTGTACGGCCCAGTCCTGCATGAAACCTTCAAATCTTCACTATTATATCTCTCATCACATTAGGAACAAACTGTATTTACTCAGTAAACTTATTAGCGTGCAGGAAGACCGTCATGTTATCTTGCTTAAGATTGTAGAACACCTTATGTTTCTCTGCTCACAAAGACATAGGAAAGAATTTATGATAAAACAATTCCTTGAATTTCGCCTGCCTTTAATCAAGTAAATCTCCTTTACTGTTTCAAACCAATCTCTAGCTTGTCCAACTAAGAATCCCTCAATCAAGGATACCCAAATCTCTTCCGTAACGAACATAGTATCAAAATAAGTCTCCATTTTCCTAACCCAATCCTCAGCTAGAAGTGGGTCTCCAAGACCATCATACTCAGGTGCCTTATTCATTTTCAACTCGGAGAACCTATTTCTAGTTCCCATAGGCTGAGGTGCAACTGCAGGTATTACATTCTGCTGAGCCTGAACCTGTAGTTGAGCCTATTGTTGCTGTTGAAGGTAAGCGGTAAGGACAGCTTGCAGTAATTCATAAGGTATGCTAGGAACTCATTGGAGTGTGGTTGCTAGAGTTACTATCTTGGGGAACCTGAGTGTGCATCAGCCATCCTATAAGGAGTAAATATTAGTACATAAAATTAAACTTAAATTAATAAATAAATAAAAATTTAATACGCATTCTACTGACATGTCTCATTAAGGTCTTTCTAGATCATCTTACTTAGCTTAATCAAACCTAGCTAAGTCATATATCAATCTTAAATAATTAAATATCAAACTTACAAAGTCTATTGATTCAACTTAAATGCCTAAGATTCCCAAACCTCAGGCTCTGATAGGTGGTATCAGAGCCCATGATTGAATTTCTTGGGCATAGGTAATATGATTTATATATAGAAAGAATAGGATATGATTTTTAGAGTAAATTGAAATTAAGAGTTGATCTCTTAGGAATTGATGATAAGACATTCTGCGTTATAAATCAATAGGATGACTATAATACAATCAGGATATGAAATATATTAGGAATGAATTATGTCATAGTATAAACACGTCATCTAAAGCTTTTTATTTGAAAGTTTTATTTAATGTATGTACGAGTCTAGCACTTTTTGGTCTTAAGTTATTTCGAAATATAGTAAGTTTGATTTTATATGTGACAAATATCCTATTTTAAAAAATATATACATATTTATTTATTTATTTATTTATGCAGCCATTAAATGGGTGTTCAATTTTTAACAGAAGTTTTCTTACGGATAATTTTTCAACGATGCACGTGATTTTTCTGCAGAAATTCTGGGAGATTGTGGGGGAAGATGTTCTACGGGTGGTGTTGGATGTTTTGAATAATGGTGTCCCCCTAGGTTTGCTGAATGATACATATATTTCATTGATCCCAAAGGTTACTTCTCCCATTGCTATGACTGAGTTTCACCCGATTGCGTTATGTAATTCGATCTACAAGTTTATTTCCCAGGTGGTAATTAATCGTCTAAAGGGTGTGATTGGTGATGTGATTTCGGAGACTCAGAGTGCGTTTGTCTCAGGCCGCTTCATTACGGACAATGCAATTGTTGCCTTTGAAGCTTTTCATTCTTTGCAGGCAGGTGCTCAGGGATGTGATGGTCATGCTGCGTTGAAGTTGAATATGGACAAGGCTTTTGATCGGGTTGAATGGCGGTATCTTTGGGGAGTTATGGAGCGTATGGCATTTCCGATGCCCTTCATTGATCTGGTGCGGAGATGTGTGATGTCTGTTAGTTATCGGGTTCTGATTAATGGGAAGCCCAGTCGTAGAATTGTGCCAACTCGTGGGATTCGGCAAGGAGATCCATTGTCGCCTTTTCTCTTCATCATTTGTGCTGAGGGATTCACGGCTTTGCTTAATGACTATGTACACAGAGATGCGCTTCGGGGTATCCACTTTGGTAGAGAGGCAGCGGTTTCTATTTCTCATTTATTATTTGCAGATGATTGTATGGTGTTCTTTGAATTGATGGACGGGGCTGTGGAGGCTTTGGTGGAGTTGTTTGATAGGTATGGTGCTTTATCTGGGCAGGCTATCAACTTTCATAAATATAGTATGTATTTCTCTGAAGGAGTCCTGGTAGAGGTGCGTGAGGCGGTGTCGGAGTTGCTGCGAATTCCCTTGGGTGACGGCTCTGGTAAGTATTTGGGGCTACCGTATAAGATTGGGAGAAATAAATGTCAGGTGTTTAAGTTCTTGAGAGATAAAATTAGGAAAAATATGGCTTGTTGGAAGGACAAGTTGCTCTCGCCTGCAGGCAAGAAAGTGTTTATTAAGTCGGCCCTGCATGCTATCCCTACCTTTATTATGCAGTGTTTTAAGGTTCCTACTACTCTGATTCGGGAACTTGAGCAGCTGATTCATGGTTTCTTTTGGGGAGACACTGAGACTAAGCGTCGGATTCATTGGAAGAATTGGGAGGCTTGTTGTTTACCAAAGAATCTGGGGGGTCTGGGGTTTCGTGATTTGGAATGTTTCAACCTGGCTTTATTGGCAAAGCAATCATGGATGATTTTTCGCAGCCCGGGCTCGCTGGTGGCGCAAGTTTTGCATGCGAAGTACTTTGAGGACACCACTATTCTCGCAGCAAGATTGGGGACTCGACCGTCATTTCTCTGGCGCTTGATATTTTGAGGGCGAGATCTTTTACTTAGCGGGCTGAGATGGAGGGTAGGAGACGGTGAATCGGTTTACATTTTTCATGATGCATGGACTAGTCGCCAGCCTTCGTTCCGTATTCCTTTTGCAGGACACGACATTCCAGCGGATTCTAAGGTTTCAGATTTGCTTATTCCCAACTTTAGGGCGTGGGATGTACAACGGGTCCAGCAATTGTTTCGCCCATGGGAGTCTGATGCTATTTTGGGCACCACTATTGCCCCAGGTGAGCACCCGGATCGGCGGATTTGGCATTATGATCGTAAGGGCGTTTATACTGTTCGTTCAGGGTACTTTCTGGCTTTATCACTTTACCGACCAGCATCTGTGGTCGAGCCGGGTACTTCGGTGAGGGAGGGGAGCAGGATTTGGAGCAACTGTTGCCAGCTCCCTGTACAACCGCGTATTCAGCATTTCTTGTGGCGTTGCCTCACTAATTGTCTTTCTATCGGCCAGGGATTGCACATGAGAAATATGGGGGATGGTGTGTGTTTGGCTTGCGGAGAGACTTTGGAAACACTGCGGCATGTACTTTTTGAGTGCGAGTTGGTAGATCGAATTTGGCAGGTGTCACCATTCTATGGGGTGTTAGGGCGTCTTCGCTCGGCCACTTTTGCGGATTTCTTTATGAGGTTGCTCGAGGATCAGGGTGCTCAGGATACTGCGAGGTTTGTATGGCTTATGTGGGGGATTTGGAAAGCGCACTGTTCTGCGGTGTTCGATGAACATGTTGTTTATGTTTCAGCAGTGTGTATGCAACCTCTTACAGCGTCGGCCGAGTATGTGGCGGCTTTAGAGACCTATAAGGCGCAGGGCTCAGTCCAACACTTGCCGGATACATGGGTGAAGCCTTTGGAAGGGGTGATTAAAGGCAATGTGGATGCGTCAGTTACTGAGACAGGCGCAGGGGTGGGAATTATTTTCTAAGACTCTCACGGGGCAGTTCTTCACACCTTTGCGTATCATTTTGACCCAGGGGACTCAGTGGAATACATGGAGCTTAAGGCCATTTCCTTGGCTATGGAAGAAGCGAGGCATTTGGGAATTCAACGACTAGAGGTGGACAGTGATTGTTTGGCGTGTGTTTCGCGTCTCCGACGGCCAATAGAGGATCTTACGCCTCAGGGTTGTTTGATGCAGGACTGTTTGACCCTTTTATCCAGTTTCTCCTCAGTTTCTTTTTTATTTATTCGGCGTGTGGGTAATGTCCCAGCGCATCTTTTAGCTAGACATGCTTTGACAGTTATTTTTAGGACATCTTGGGGTTCCTCGCCCCCTGACGACGTTTTGGCCGCTTGTTTGGCGGATATTAATTAATAAAGTGTTGTTTCCTCACAAAAAAAAAAAAAATCAGTTTTCTAAATATATATATTTTGTTTTGAAGAAACAGTTTTCTAAATTGTAAAATAAAGTTTATTATTTATCCATTAATATTTGCAGCGAATGTTTTGCAAAAAAAAAAAAAAAAAAAAAAACATTAAACTAATGCAATATTTTTCAATATTTAAATTATGTTGTTCCTGCCCTTAAAATTTTATTTCTTCTAAAATGAAACATAAAGCTAGATATTTACTTCTACTTCAACACTTGAAATACAGTACATGAATATATATGTAATGCAAATACAAATCGTTTTTCTCATTTGATTGCATTTAGTTATTTAATAAGCACGCATGCTTTAAATAAATTTTTATTAGAATTTAAGTGTTTTAAATGCGATTTTTTGATAAGCTTGCAAAAGACTTTTTGGATTACTTAATGTAGTACTACTACTAATTTACCTAACGTTATAAAATTAATGGAAAAATTTTATTGCATGTACTCCTTCCGTCCCGCAATATAAGTCCTTATAGGTTTTACACACAGTTTAAGAAAATTAATAAATGAGTTGTTTTTTAAAATTTCAAGATAAAATATTGTATTGGTTTTTTAAAGTGACCTATAGTATTGCATAGTATAATGTGAAATTGAAAACAATGCATTTAATACTGAATTGGGATATGAGAAGGACTTATATTTTGGGACACCATAAAAAACTTTAAAAGACTTATATTGTGGAACGGAGGGAGTATATTTTATACAAAAATAAATAAATTTTTTTTAGCGCTATTTCGGTAAGTTAGGATGTATTCCTTGACATATAATAAAGAAATGTAAATAGGAAATAATATTTGTTGACAGCTAAGTTTTGATTGCTTAGGTGTATGACTAATCAATAAGCACGGTTTATTATATTGATAGAAGTGAGTATTACAGATATGATCATAAGATTGACATCGGCTGTGTGGATGTATCTCTTCCTAAGGAATTCGTTGGCCTTTCTCTCCCTCTGCCCTTACAAAAGTGCCAAGTATTTATTTCAATAATATAAGTGTTGTAATATGTAAATCTTTTGTCTTCTTAGATGTCAAGTTGTTCTTCTCTGAGCATTTATGTATATATATTTAATAACAAAACAAAAAAAATATGAAGTCTTAAATTTACTAGACTCACACATTATACGAAAAGAAAAACAAAATTTAAGTAGCAAACTTTGGATGTGTTATAGTGTCTTGAGTCTTGACATATACTAATTTGTTATGAGATGTCAAAACATAAATCTTATCAAGTAATGTTGTTTTACCCTAAATAGATTGGATAATAAAGTGTTGACATGTTTGGAGGACGAAACTTTTGTAAGGAGGGGTGAATGTAATAACCCGGGTCAATTTTAGGCGTATTATTTGTAATTGACCCGAAAGTAAAAAACCAAGTCCAAATGTTGAGGAAGTTGCCAAATATTGTGAATGTATTGACTCTTATATGTTTGTAATAATAAAAATAATTATAAATCAATTTGTTATACAAGTATGTAATTTTTAGTTTTTGTTAGTATGTGTTTAATTAATATTGTATTAAATCCCACATTATTCTTTTGGGGGTTACAACCTTTATTGCCATTAATAATCAGCTTTTAGTTGGGGGGAGAGTTAGAAAGCTAGGCTAATGCATGTATTTGAAGGATGGATCATGGAGCTTGAACATTTAATTTGTGGAAGAAAGGAAAGTAATGTATATGTATATTGATACCTACACTCGAAGAGAAATATCAGTTATCTTCAATAGATTAGCAAGAGAATCATTTACATCTTGTGGACACGGTGATGAGTCAGCCATATGGACACGGTGATGAGTCAGCCATGCAACGGAGAAGAAATGAAGAAAAAATATATATATAGTATAAGAGGCATGAGTTCAACAAATTGTAAGTATTGCTTTTGATTGTTTATAGGATTTAATAATTCTTGTTGCTCCTATTGAATATTGATGGTAATCCACTATGTGTAGGAGAATTGCATATCGATGGATCGAACGCAGAATTCCCAAAATTTATATAGGTAAGGAGTGTAGTATCAAGTGTTATTTTACAAGCATCACGATTTCATGTTTCTAAGCATTTTTTCATGCATTTCAAATCAACCTATATTAGTTATTTAAATAACTGAGCATGTGTTACATTATGTAATAAATATTTTATGAGTAATACAAACTGTTATACATTTTTCATGTTACTTGAGGAATTGTTAAAACAAAGATTCTGAAGATAGATATTATTTGTAGAGTATATATACACACATATATGTGTATATATATATATATATATATATATATATATGTGTGTGTGTGTGTGTGTGTATTATTTTCAAAATGTATAAAATGGTTAGAAGATATAATAGTTTATCAACCTTATAAATCTTTTTAAAGGGTGATGATAAAAAAAAAAAAAAAACCCGAACTACTTTTAAAAGTATGTTTTAGAAAAGATAGATGTAAATCCTCTTTTAAGATGTCCAAGTCAGTTTTTAGAACCTTTATCAATATTCCCGAAGATAATATGTTTAAAGATTATAATGGACTGTCAGACGAAAATTAATAACCGAAGTTGTACAATTTTTCAGAAAGTTTAGTGTCTTTGCAGTAGTCGTATTTTCAGAATAAAAGACACTACAAGCAAATAAGTATATATAATAGAATATAAAAGATACATTTGATAATGTTACGGTTCCCTAGATAGACACCCCACTCCCGGGTAATAAGGAGTATAATTTATATGCCGGAGCCGGTCAGGAAATCCGGTCTGCAACCTCAGATAGTTTCAGAGTCTTTCTAGGACACAGATTAGATTGGAACCGTATCATTATTATCAGCAATACAGTAAAGTATTAATTGCAATAAATAGTACCAGTTCAAGAATTTATATCAGATTAAGTTGCTAGCTGTAGTATTATAACAGTTTAATAATTTGTTCTACCACAGTGATTATTTTCAAATAAGTTATATTTCTTATTTCCATTCAGATGCTTCAAGTATATATAGCATGCAGTAGTTTAACTGTATATATATATTTTCAGTAAGCATAACATTATTTTCCAGACTAACAGTAAGGAACTTTGAAAGCTTGCTCAGTGGCTTCCTTAGTTCCCCCTTGATGCTTAGACACTGCTTATGGGACATTCGTGCTCACTCCTTCAGTTATTATATTTTTCAGATGAGATTTAGGGTATCGAGAATGTGAAGAGACAATGTCTGGCTCGCTATTCTAGATAAACTTGTTAGAGAAGACGTGTGGAACCACGTGTTCATATAAGAGAGAGCAATGACCCTGATTTTTCCACAATGGAGTGTTGGTGCAGTGGAAGTAGAAAGTTACGGACTACAGGAAGGTGAACAATCCATTATGTCATTTGAGATTCTTTTGATGATGTAAAAGTGGGGCAGGAACCCAGTAGTATTATATTAATGTAATATGATATTATTTATATTATTGTGATTTTAGTTTTCGGATTTTCCAGCAGCGGGCTTCGTGATTCGAAATTTCAGTTTCGGATCAAGGCTGAACGATTCGGATCCGGGTAATTAAGGAAAATCCGGGGCGGGTCATTACAGTTGGTATCAGAGCCGACCATACGATCCGGTCAACTAAATGAATCAGTAAATTAACATCCTAAGCTATGATCTATGGAGGTGTGCATATGTTAGAATATGACCTTATTGAAATGAATATGGTCTATGTAATAAACTACTAGTGTTATGGACGTTGTGCAAGGCACGGCCTCCCATCGAAGTAATGCATATAATGTAACGACAGAGCAATTGTACTGTTATGTTGTTCTTGGTATGATACATGAATGATAACAAAATATCATTGATTTTATCAATGACAATGCGCAAACAATAGTAAAAAACATAGGAATAATCATATAACCAGCCAATTTATTTAGATTTCACCATGAAGTTAACCCCAACATACCTTACAGCATAAAAAGAAAAATATGTTCTTGTCTAAAGCACAAGATGCCCAAAAGAAAATGGCAAACATACCATATACAGGGCAGCAAACAAAAGTTGGGAGTAAGTATGTCAAGCAAGAACATGTCTGCATATTATCAGGCCATTAGTCTTCTTGTTGTTGAAACTAATGGTTCTAATATGTAGACTGTTCTTTGTAAGAAAGCATACAACAAAAATTTATATTCTAATAACTACATCCAAGGTAAAACATGGCGGGATCGTTAGTACCTCCAGACGCCTTAGTTTTCTTCTTCTTTTCCTTTGAATTTCTTGCCTGGACTTTGCAGAATTTCATTTCCACTGGAGCAGGAGGTTTCAACAGCATTTGGTTGTGAAATATCGGAAGGTGCATCAGAAAGAGTTTTACCTAAACCGCCAACTGTGAACATTAGCCCTCTCTTGTGAGAAAGGTAGGTTGCACAAGTTGTCTCTAGGTTGGTAGATGTGTTTGCAATCTCTTCAACAACCAGCTTTGTTTTAGGGCTGAAGAATTGGTGTTCCTGGTTCGGAACCACAGGTGCAACAACTGTTGGCCGCATAACATCAGCAGGTGCTACTGCCTGAAGAGTTTGGGAATCTCTGAAGGACGCAATTTCTTGTTCAGTGTAGACCTTCACAATAGGGTAGCTTATTTCAATGTTCCCTCGGTACAGTTTGTCAAAGCCTTTCACAAAGCAAATGACAGGCTTTCTGTCGATTTTTGCACCAATAGCATCTATATAAGGAGTGTTCTACGTAGAGCAAAAAGTGTGAACAATGGCAGATATTAATTCAGTATTAACATAGCACTGAACTAAATGAATGCAGTTGGATTACTTGGAATGACAATAAGGAATCACACAATCGTAGCATTTGCAGATTTTTTGCAGGTTTTAATTTCCATTGTAACTTCAATGTATTTTACTGTTTTGTAGTAGTATAAGTATAGGTGAATATGTTTAATACAGAAATATATACTCATAATGTACAAAAATAAGAAAATGGCATTGTTGATATATAATCCAGTAAGGTCTTAATTTGAAGATGAAGACTTGTACCTTATCAGCTACCTCCTTAATCTGAAACCCTATGAATCTGTCAACTTGTCAGCCTCTGACGAAAACAACATAGCAGTAAGTGTTCTGGTTTCAACATACAGAAACACTCCGATATGGCAGCTGCATTTTGGCAACAGAACATGTTAGTTTATGAGATTTATCTGACAGAGCAGAACATATACAAAGGATATACCGAGGTTGAAGCTTTGTCTCCTTGCCGCATGCTGTGCATGATGTTCAACGCCTACCGCTGCAGTGAAGGACTTACCACAATGCTCACAAGCACTATACCATAGCTTTTCTTGAACGGAAGCATATGCATAGTAGCAGCTACCCAAGCAGTTTTTGTCTGAATCATAGTTTACAAAGTATTCATATATATATATATATATATATATATATATATTCATATATATATATATATATATATATATATATATATATATATAATTGTGTACCACACGAATGTTAGATACAAAGTCTTCCAAACAGACAAGAAACATGTCATCTAGTGGAGGAAGCAGCTTGTAGGTGTCTACGTAAGCTTTTTCATCCAGAAGTTTCTTCAATGCCTCAACATTTTCAGCATACCTGTTTAAAGTGAACGAATGGATCCATTTATTTCGGAAGGAAACACTTCGAATCAGGGTAATACGAAAGGGCTGGTTATAATGTGGATGTCCAAAAAGCAGATACATAACGAAAAACATGACACATACCAGTCAAGCAATGAGGCCTCTTCTTCTAAAGGCGGTTCACGCAGGAAGAATGAATTTTTCCTGGTGCTTACAGACAGACCTAAATACGAGGCATGAGACAATTGTAAAACACAATGTAAAAACCTGTTAGAAAATGAAGTATATGAGAACATGACCTTTTAACTTTTTACATACTGTGGTGCATGGTGATTTTCAGGTTAATACCAACCATAGTTATCAGACCCAGCCCTGTCATTGACCCGGAAAAGACACCGGGTCACCGGGTCAGTGGTTCAACCGGTGGTTCACATCATATACTTAAAAATATAATTGAATATTTAAAACATAAAGATAAAATAAAATATGACAACCATAATTATTTTTAAAATACTCCAACAAACACAATTACAAATTAGACAACATAAAATGCTCAAATGATTATCTGTTGTGCAAATAATTAGTCTTTTCTTTAGGTAAGTATTGTAGCTACTGCTACAATTTTATACATTCCTAAAAAAACACAGCATCCATAATGAAAACAAGCTCATTATCATCACTTCAAGTTTTCGATCGTTAAAAAAAATCAAATACCCTTAAATACCAATAATTATTTTCTAAAAAACAAAAAAGGATACATATTGCTGCTCGATTTTATTTTTTTGGTGAGAGATCTGCTATATGTTCTTTTTTTTTCAAAATCTGCTTGACGTTTTGAGATTTATACTATTTATAACTGAAGATTTTTTTAGAACGGCTGAGGGTAAATGAAATCCTGATGACAAAAAAAAAAAAAAGAAAAAATTGGGCTGATGGAAAACCGTCCGAGTCACCGGTCCGACCGCTGGGTCGACCGGTTCAACCGCCGGGTCGACCAGTCCGAACGCCGGGTTGGACGGCTCAGAACGGTTCACTTGCATAAACGGTCGAATGCTGGACCCGGCCTGGGTTTGGGACCGGGTCACCGGGTCGACCGGTTCGACCGCCGGGCCAGGCCGGGTCTGATAACTATGATACCAACAATGATGGTTGGTTCGGGTAACTTTGCTGAAACATTGAACTCATCATTGTCCAATGTGTCATCCCACAGGCGCAAAAGCGTCATCCGTTTTATGTTTAATAGTATAAGCAAAATTACTTGGTTATAATCTGAAGCACTTATTACAAGAAAGGGAATTAGTAATGGCAATATGGGATACATGAAATTTCTGAGAATAACACACTTACTCCTTATTGACGATAACGTAATCTCGGACTGAGTTTTACGAAGGATTAGGCTCCGAGGATGAAGCAATAACCAATGCCTTAATTGCTGTGGAATAGTAGTTCGTGGCAAAAATCAGTAGCAATAGTAGAAAAACTGTAATAAAAAAAAATCCCAAACACTTGCTTTCTGGCAACCTTACTTCATCATGGGATCAATTATGTAACTGGAAAGAGTAAAAGTATAAATCAACCTATTTGTATTTAACAACAGAAAATGGCGAAACATTATATCGTGCATACCAATGCCTGTGTCAGAGTCAGCATGCGTGTACATGTCCGCAAATTTGATAAAGTCAAAAGCATAAGGAATATTTGGAGGAATAGGCTCGCGCACGGCATCAACAGGAGTCCTACCATACAAAGTCCACGTGTAGCCATACTCACCAACCTAGTACTCTGGTTTGGCCAGTTTGACAGTGGCATTGGATATGAAATTTCTTTTATAAGGCTGCAAAAGACTACTAAAATTCGCAACTGCCTGGTCATAGGTCATCACAGATACAAGTGTACCCTGTGATTATAAACGAAAAAATATGAGCAATTTATAATGGAAGATAGGTATTTTACATGTCATACATTCATAAACAAAGTACGGTGAATAAACGTAACAAACCTTTGTGTCACAGAATAGGTAGTTTTTGTAATCAGAACCATATTGAGACACCTTTAGCTTCGACTTGAATAAACACTGGACCAAAACAGTCCAATCTCTTATATCAGGATTTACCTGAACAGCATCGGAGAGTGGAAGGTTGTTGTGCGTCCTTAATATCAAGCAGCAGAGCGAAACAGTCAGTCATTTGATCTTAAGTCTCAGCAGTAAACAAAAGCATATATCAACATATATTCTAGACTTATAAATCTGTACAATTGCTTTTATAATGTCACAAACGAATAATGTGTTATTAGTCTAACAATACTTCTTTGTAGACGACATTTTTAGTTGTATTTTTATTTCCCGTTTCGAAAAAGGAAGGTACAATAAGTACTCTAACACAAGAAGCCATTTTTGCACGTGATAAGGCAACATAATGTTGTCCGTGCGAGAAAACATGTTCTTTTAAATACACACCCTCAAAATCTAGAGTTTGACCTTGAGATTTGTTTATTGTCATTGCAAAGCATAGTCTAATTGGGAACTGTATTCTTTTGTATGGAACGGGAGAAAATTCTCTGTTAGTAGGCTTCATTGGAATTCTATGTATGAAAACAGTTTTACCAGCATGGTCTCCTATCGCTATTTCCGCTTGTATTACGTTTTTATCTAAGCACTTGTGAATTAGACGTGTACCATTACATAGACCCTCAGATGGATCCAAGTTTCACAAAATTATTGGTGCATTAGGTTTTAGAACTAATTTATATTGTGGCAGTCCATTGGGAGATAACATATCCTCATATTGGTCTTGGTGATCCTCATTCAATGCTTGGTCAAAGCTTGTATATTCGGTTTCAGTGCCTGGAAATTGGTGGATCATTTGCTCGTTTATCTCATCTGCAAACAAGTTTTTTGTTGTAAGAATAGCTTTGTTTATATAATGGCTTGAAAGATTAGAAGACAATTCAGAGTGTCGAAATACTTTATCTATGAGAAAGTCTAAACTATCATTGTTTGTTTCATTCATAATAACAATATTAGCTGGCAGTTCAATAGGCTCGCTATCATGTTCTTGCCGCCGTCCTTCACCGATCTCCAACAAGAATTCAGTGAAGGCAAGGTCAAGACGTGCCTGCATATTTTCCACAAGTTTAATTTTTGTTAAGCTAGACCATAAAGGTGATCTTATCAAGGATGCATCTATAGTTTCAGATTTTGTGCCTTTGGGGACAACAGGCAAAATCTGCCTGAAATCTCCACCGAACACAACGACCTTACCCCCGAAGAGAGTAGAATTGCTCATAAGGTCTTGCAGCAAATCATCAAGTGCTTCTATTGCATTCTTTTTTGACATCGGCACTTCGTCCCATATAATTAATTTGGCCTCTCTAATCATTTGTGCTAACGAAGTCAGTCTACTTATCCTACACGTAGACCCTGGTTCCAGGTCCACAGGGATTCTAAACCTAGAATGAGCAGTTCTACCTCCTGGTAATAACGAGGCAGCAATGCCAGATGTAGCTGTTGCTAGAGAAATATACCCTTTCAAACGAACATCAGCAAGCAATGCCCTGTATAGAAAAGTCTTACCCGTGCCGCCAGGACCATCGACAAAAAAACATTTTGGTTGATTTTCGTATATGGCATAGGTTATGGAATTAAAAGCTGTTTGTTGTTCTACATTTAACAATTTTTTTGAGTTAATATCAGCCTCAGAAACTATGATATTTTGTTCACACCTTAGCTCTTTTGTTTGATCTTCAAACTGGTCTTTGTTAACGCCATACGGTATCAAACCGTATGAGCCAATGTCTTTTCCCATTGATCGTAAGAACGAGTTGATTTGTTGCAAGACAATTTGGGAAATTTTTTCTTTTGTTAGATTGGTCTGTTTGGCTATGTCTTCCGATAAAGGGGACTGGAATTGCTCCCAAAGTTTCACAGGGTCTTTGGAGGAACAATATACCAAACGTAGCAAACAAACGTCGAAGTTC
Organism: Gentiana macrophylla; assembly: GCA_026214975.1. Classification (NCBI taxonomy): domain Eukaryota; kingdom Viridiplantae; phylum Streptophyta; class Magnoliopsida; order Gentianales; family Gentianaceae; genus Gentiana; species Gentiana macrophylla. The sequence goes on along the minus strand of CM047808.1, from coordinate 50,459,690 downwards.
GTAAGGCATATGGTACAAGGATGCTTCGCGTAAACAGTTTTCTTGGCTATTATTTTCTTCCAAAAAACCCCGGGCTAAAGCTGCATCATGGTAGGTTTCAAATGCCCGACCTTGAAACATTTTCAGGTCATCAAATGACTTTGGCCCTCTGATTTTGGATAAGAGTAACTTTAGGTAATACCGCTCACCCTCTATTGTATTTACGGCGACTATCCGGCCTACCGGGTTGCCACTGACCCGCACTTTCCATCTTTTCTTTTCAGGGGTTCCCAGACGAAGAAATCAGGAAATTCACTATACATGCATTTTTTTTTCTCTTCCATGGGAATTTGTAGTATTCATATAAAAAAATTCCGTCAGCATGGTTCTTCTATTCATTGGATTGTCCAAGACCTTTTGCAGTTTATTGTTGTGGTTGAAGTTTATAGGCTGGTAGTTTTCAAGGTGTACTTGCAGTTGGATAACCGTTGGTTTCATTTCACCTAGAGAGAATTTATAAATCTGCCACACAGCATCCGATGGGGAAATCCACCGAGCAGACTGATACCGTTCTATTTCATTTATTTCGGTGCGGCCACTCCGTTGTGAAATGTTAAACATTATTCTATCACTTCCCTTGCATATGTATTTGTATATATACTTGACTGCCTTAACAGTGGATCAAATCTCGACATTGATATGGCAATCAAACTTCACAAGTAAGTATGGGTTGTAAGGGACCACCCATCTGTTTTCTAGCCAAGCACATCTAACTTTCACCCTTGCACCATTATTTCGTCTTCTATAAGTTGGATAAGCATCTGAGTTGATCGTAGTTTGTGTACTAAATTCCTTGGGGTATGAATTCCTACACAAACCCGATTTTTTTGTGCAAACATTTGCTGGGTTTAACACACAACATGGTCCGTGGAGCATATGTTTTGTCACTAACTTGTACAAGTGGGGATAAAGTTCTTTGTCAGGAAGTTCGGCTGAAAAAAGCTTATCAAATTCTTCGGGTCTATAAATCTTGTACTGAGGCTTTAAGATGAGCAGGAAATATGCATGTGCTAAACCTCTTTTTTGAAATTCAATGACGTATGTGTAAGCCGCTACTTTACCAAAAATGTTTTTCTCAAACAGTTCTATTTTTAATTCTTCAAGCTTAGCTCTAAATATCCTAGATAACAAATCGGGACGGTTTTGGGCTTCTTCACCTTTGGTTAAAAGTCGTTTGATTTCACGCCAGTTAGAATTACATGTCATCGTTAGAAACATGTCTGTTTTACCAAACTTGAGAACTAATGACATTGCATCTAAGTATTTTTTTCTCATATGCCTAGGTCCACCGGTAAATGATGCCGGTAAAACAGTGCGCTGACCAATTCTAGCAGCGTATGTTTCCTCAGTGGATACAGCATCGACGATACCTTACAGGAATTCCTGCCGTTTTTTCTGCTGTACTCGGAAATAGTCCAATCTTTGGGTCTCTAGTTTGACAAACATGTCAACAGCATATTGTTGGAAAAGCCTGCCAAATGACTCATCGTTTTCTCTAATCTGAAAATTATAACAGTAGTACTCTCTTTTCGAAACATGGTTAGGATGATCGACAATAGAATTCAGTGTTTCGTTCTCTCGGTCAAGCAGTTCTTGGGCATTAGCAGCATTACATGGGTCAAAAAGTTTGGGGCTTTCAGAATTCCTTTTTCTTTTACGTGTATTAATCTTTAATCCGGTCTTATTTATTCCTTGATGCCAGCCTAACTGACCATAAGAAAACATAAGAGGATATTGTAAAGGATCATAACAGCCAAAATAATATTGTATTGGATGTGAATGGCCACTGTGAGTGTAAACCTTAATGCTTCTCCACTGATTTTCCTGGCCATCAACCAGTATTCCAGCAACCTCTAGCACGGTTGGCTTATTGTAAATTCTTTGATCAATCTTAGGGTTGCAGTATAATACAATGTCAAGCTCATCAAGGTTAGGGGTTTGACGCAGATCTCTAAAAAACCTTGCGTAAGGATTTTCACTAAGGACTGTCAATATCTGTGTAAGCGTCATTTCATAAAGCCGAGGACACTTAGATAATCTGTTCGACAGCTCGTAGTCACTGTCGTGGAAGTAAAAATGTAAGTTGTTACAGATCTTGTTTGTGCCTATTTGATCATCCATGAAATGGTAAACTTGCCCCTGCACACGGAAAGTGTAGATGCCTTTGTTACGGCATGCTAAATGCTTATCATATTTTCCTCCTAATGATGTAAAGGTCAGGTGATTATTTTATGTTCTAATGGATGCCCTAAATTTCACTGCATCCTGTGCTTGGCTAGTAAGCAAACCAGTAAGAACTGATGGCAGCCTAGTACTAACAAGAGCAACATCACCCGCCGAGCAACAAAAAAATTCAGTTTCATGTATAACCTTCTTAGCTAAACAGTGCTTACAAACAGGCACACTTCTAAGCATGTCATCCTGTTTGGCAATAATGTCTAGCAAATCCCTACCTACTCTAGATTTTGTGTCTGTTTTTCTGTTGCATGTATGCTTTGCTTCCCACTTTTCTAAAAGAGCTAGCCTGGAATTATCGACGCAAGAGGGTTGCTCAGGAGCAGGCGGGAAACTAAGAAAATGATTTGAAGGGCTGATACTTTCACCCGAAGGGCATCATGGGATAGGAATACATGGACCAGGCATGTGTGTAGACGGTAGTGAGGCGTTAGGTGTGTTGGGGCATCCGGAACCCAACAATTGCAGTCCACTTTCCCTGGCAGACACAGACGGCGTAAAGCGTGGTTGTCTTAGATGTTTTTTGTCTTCTGTTTTTTTATCCCAGGTAAGCAGGCTTTTTTTCTTCCTCCATCTGTCAATCGCTAAACGTCTATACGTCGTACGGTCTACCTCAAAGTTAATTTTTTTTTTGGTTTAATATTTTCCTTTTTATCTTCTTAGACCTCCACCGTGAAATAGCATAAGCTCTGTAGTTTATTGTTGCAAGCGTGGCTTTTAAGTCAAGAGAACAGTTATTCGAAGACATTAATGTCTTCTTGTTAAGCACAATTTTTTTTAAATGTGTTAGCACGAACCAACAGATACTGGACGAAAACTCACCGAATAACTTTACTATTGAACACTGAATGAACAACCCAAATAGAAACAAAAGCACCCACCACAACGTAAAGAATCTAAATCAACACACCTAAAAAGTAGCCATAAGGACCCAAGAAGCGCTCCGGTGTTGCATTTGACTGTTGTTCTTTTATGTTCTTCATTGATATGAAACACAAAAGCAATACACAAATCCAAACATGAGACTGTATATTCATTAGAGGAGAAAAAATTAAAAGTAAAATAACATGCATGAAGTGAATCCATTCCCATACTTTAGTGCCAACTAAGTTATTTCTACACAATGTAACTACAAATTGTCTATTGATAATATAACTACATATTGTCTACTGATATTTTCTGTGAGCAAGCAAACCGATGGAGCATATACATAAGCAAGCAGGCTAATGCCGGTGTATATATGAACCAGAGTGTTGACATGATAGCAGATGCTGCATTAACCTGAATACTACACATTTCAAACAGAAAAGAGGCTACCAAGCACACAAAGTATCCCAAATCCATCCATGTTCATGAAAACATAAACCGTAAAAACCAATGTCCAAAACATTAAACTGAGTTTAGAAACCAGTATTCGAAAGACTTTTATGCATAGAAACCCATTGAAACATACGTAAGAAAACACTGAACAGTATGGTGGCATGAGTAGATACTACACAGTTCACTAAGAGAATATGTTACACCATCACACAAAATATCCCAAAACAATCCATGTTGATGAATATTCAGACTGTAAATAGCAATGTCCAAAACTTTAAAGCAAGTCTACAAGCCAGCATCTTTTATACTTTCATGCATAGAAACCTATGGGAACACCAGGGTAAAAAACTATGAACTCTACGTTGATATGAATAGAGGTTGGTAAAACAAAGTATATACAATGAGTAATCTGTTTGAATACTCATAGCTCAGCCAAACATAGGCTAGAAATCATGTATCAGCACATAAGAAGAAGCCAGAGGTCTGTAAAATTAACACAAACGAGCAGGACAGAGTCCACAACATTTTCTTGCAGTAAAGGTAGTTATAAGCACAAGTTTATGTTAGGATTGACGGAGGTATCATAGCAGCAATAAATAGCTCAGGACAAACCAGAAAAAATCATTATCACCCATAAATCATGTATATTCAATGCAAATAAATGAGTATGCATTGAATATCTAGCTGAACCGAAAAAGGCAGTAATTAATAAATAAATAAATAAGTAAATTACAAATTAGATGTGAAGAAAGAAGAAATTACGAAGAACCTGAAAGTGCAGAGAATTTGTGAGGAGCTGTTAGCATCAGGAGGGGTATTTAAAGCCATTTTTGATCTGAAAAATGGTGTAAAACCCATTAGACTAATTAATCTTTACCCAGCATGCAATAGATTAAAATGCAGTAATAATACTTACATTCTTAGGTCACAGGCGTAGGTAAGGTAATTCAGCCTATGGAAGACAGCAGGAATGACTAAATCAAGTTCCTTTACCCGGTTGCCTTTGCGAGACCAAGCGGTGCGGTACGACACCGGTGATCAATGACATCACCATACCCAAAATCTTCCCTCTTGAAAAACGGATTAAGTAAATCTTCCATTAAATTCCATCAAAACACATGCGGCGATCTGAAAACCCTCTTGGGGCGGCGTAATTGGACGGAAAACATGCCACATAATCTTTTCATTAACATTCGGATTGACACTGATATGACACCAACATCTGCATCCAACACCACAGACACACAATATCCAGCAGAATAAGCACAGGACCGCCGGGTAATGCCGCGCAGCCGGAATCTTCGGTGCTACCATCGAGCGGATCTAGGTTTCGTCCTTTTCTCTTTCTGAAAAGGTTTCAATTTTGTTTCCTTTTCTCTATTAATTTTTTGTGAAGAAAAAAAATGTGGAGCACAGCTGGAAGATATTGCAATTCAAAAAACAAAAAAAGAAATTGTCTTATGTGGCAAAAACCAAGCAACGTGGCAGCCATTGTAGTTAGTAGATTAAGTCAATTTGGAGAGGAAATGAGCAACGTGGCTGCACACCAGGCCTTCCTCCTTGGCCTTTAGATAGATTTCTCTATCTCTACTATGCAATAAGAAAGGAAAGTGTTTGGGAGGGATTTTGGGAGTGACACGTGTTTTTTTTTTATTGGTTCATCATTTTACTGTTCATCGGCCCAGTGGCCCAACCTTTTTCTTTTTTTTTTTTTTTTTTTTTTTTTTTTTTTTTTTTTTTTTTTTCATCCCTTTTCTATTGTTCACCGGCCCATCTTCTTTTTACTGTTCACCGACCATGCATTTAATGTTCATCGGATTTTAATTTTTTTTTTTCTGGCTAAATTTTGTCATTTATATTGTGTTGTACTAAAAATGTGTAAATTGATATTTTAGTTGAAATGTATTTTATATTTAATAGTTTTTGGCATTAAGGTAAACATCTAGAATGGGCACTAGTAGTAGATATACGTAGGATACGTTAAGTTGTGATTTTGTTGTCTACTTGCCTAGATGCAATACATCGGTACTTGGTTACCTAAGAAATATATATATAACCATCCGACAATTATCTATCTTGTACAAAATACGTAAAAACTTCATATATTAAATTAACTGTTTCATGTTGTGATACAATGTTCTATTTTTTGTAAGTTAGTGGTGTAAATATAAACATGAATGTATGTTGGAACAAGTATTTTAGTAAAATCAAGTTATAGTTATTTAATTAGCTTGAGATTTTATTGTATTTATTCAACCGAACACCGAAGAGTTTATAAAGGCTGTGAAATGCCATATTTTGAAAATAGCATATCGAATATCAGTATCTTTAATCGATCTAATTAGTATTTCATGATTTCCTCAAGAAAGCTTTCAAACATGTATAATTTAAGTACTAGTAGTCAATATTTTACAAAAGTTATGACTCGGGTATAATTATATCTTCATGTCTACTAGTATAATACTTTTAAAACCCTTGTTTTTATATTTAGATTCAGAATTTTTAATGTTGAGCATGTTTTTCAAAAAAAGTTGTATTACAAGTATTGTTTTAAAAGGTTTTGAGTTTGTGCCGACTTGGAAGGCCGTTCCGAATGGGCGGGTCTTTAAAGAGGAAGTAAGGCGTAAGGTGGCTAAGACAGCTTCTTATTATAAGGAATTGTTGAAGCCTTCTTCGTTTTCTTGCTTGGCGATGGAGTGGCAGGCCCTTGGGGCTTATCACATCCTGGGAGGGCATCACACGGGTGTCCCTCCTACTTCGCCTACCAATCTATGGATGGAATGTGTGCGTTATCCATTCTGCGATAGTAATTCGGACCTCACTTATATTTCAAGTAACGCTTTTGACATAGACACTAGTCACTAAAATATAATGAATTATTTTATGGTCAATTGTGCTATGAATTATTCTTCTCCAAAGGAATATTTTAAGGGAATTTAGAAAAGTTTGACTTCAACATTTTGTAATTTATAGCATGTTTATCAATTCTTAGGTTTACTGAAAATGTTATTTTTCCCCTAGAAAAGATGCATGCGATCATTTCAATAAATAATTGAATTTAAAAGTATATGTTTCAAGTATTTTTTTTCATTTTTTATTTTATTTTTTGAAGACGTTGCAAGTAAGTTGTTTTATATAACGACACCAATAATTCTCGGGACATTATGCAATTTCTCTAGATTTACTTGAAAATAGTTATCTTATGATTTTTATTTTGGATGTCTGGAATTCCAAGTTATTTTTTAGTGATTTTTATTTTTTATTTTTGCAAAGAACGTTTCAATTAAAATCATATGTATATATATATGTTCTCAATCTCACATTTACAAGGGAATTGTTTTTATTTTTATTTTTATTTTTATACTATGTATGTTTTATGACAAGTGTTGATTTTAGATATATCTATACACATATTTTACCGGGTATGTTCGTTAGACATTTAGGAGTAAGAGAATAGAATAACATATGACTAAGTTGTGAATACCCTAGGTGTGTGCTTAAGTAGTTTTACCTTATGGTTGAGAAGTTGGTGAGTTTTGTCACGTATTACGAGGATTTCCATAAAATATTGTGAATATTATGTTTTAATCCACTTTCCGCCCTGTATATAAATTTTAGTCCAGTTTGTAATTTTTTGTTGATTTAAAGACAAAACATTTTCTTTCGGACTATTTGCCCTTTCTTTTAATCCCTAATATTTCGTTCTACAATACTCTGTTCATTAAATCAAACTCATCCCAAAAGCCAGAGACCGACAACGGAAAAATGGTGTCGTCGATATGCAGCAAGACATTTCTCGGAGCTCCTTCATCCCATGGATCCACTCGTCTCGCATCTATTCAGTCTTCATTCAACTTGTTCCATCATGCTAGTTTCCAAATTCCCACTCATCAATGTTTCAAACGCCTTGGTAATTAAGGAAATCTCATTTTTCTTTTATGTTGTTTGCATTTGATTTACGGATTTCATGTAGTTTATGTGGAGAATAATTCCTGCACGTTGTGAATTGTTTTGGTTATTAATAGAAAAGATTCAATTGTTGATAGCGGATGAGCATTTTGCTTTTTCAGTTCATGATAGGATAATAAAACGTTCTGGCTGTGTTTAACTTTTGATGCTGTTTCATAAGCTCATGGCTGTTTCCTTTTTGATAATATAAGCTTGCTGATGCCCTTTTTTTTCAGAGATACATGCTGCTGGTAGCTCATTTGGTACTTAGAGATACATGCTGCTGGTAGCTCATTTGGTACTTACTTTCGTGTTACAACATTTGGAGAATCTCATGGTGGTGGTGTTGGATGTATTATTGATGGATGTCCTCCTCGGATTCCGCTTTTTGAAGCTGATATACAAGTAGATCTTGATAGAAGGTATTTCTTTGAATATCTGGTTGTTGATCTTTCTTGATTTCAATAACAAGTACTAGGATATAAAAGGCGTAAAGCTAATTGCTTGAATTTGTTGTGGTTGTGAATGATTTTAGTTTAGATAGCTATGCAAAAACTGATTTAAGTGCATTCGTTTGGGCTTTTAGGGGGCCAGGCCAAAGTCGTATTACAACCCATAGGAAGGAGATTGACACGTGTTGAATATCATCTGGCGTTGCGGAAGGTAATTCTTTTATCAGCTACAATTGTCAACCATGGAGCTCAAACTAATAGTTCTATTGAGAACACAAATAATGTTAAGTCTGTTGTGGTTGATAATATTGGTGATCCCACAGTTTAAGGGTTGGTTTAAGGATGCATCTATGATGTTTTAAAGAAGATTGATTGTGTTGTTCACTTGGTTCATATCATTAAGCTTTATAATACACTAGTTTTAGGGGGTGTTACTGTGTTACTGTTAATATCACTCTGGGTTGTGAGATTTTCAGCCATATATGCTCCAAAAATAAGGCTGAAAATCAGATTTCGGAGCAGAAAACCAAGTGTTTCAGGGTTGAAAAACTTCAAATACTTTTGTATACTTCATGTTGTTGCCTTTTTCTACTTTGTTCAAATATACAGAAAGATGCAATGTTGCAATGCTTGTTTTTTCAAAAAAGAATCGGTTGTAGTGTGCTTCAAACCCCCATTACATTGGGAAACATACTAATGATGATATTTCAGTCATTAATGGATAAGAAATGCAATGTATATTTGTTTTCTGTGGTTATTAGCACTGAAAAGTGTTTTGAGAAGTTGAAGAGGAAAACAGAATTGGTTGTGTTACTGTGATGATAAGGTGTTACTGTGTTAATATGTTACTGTTAATATCGTTATGTATTCTTCGTAAAAGGTGTTATTACAGGAATATGGTGTCTTTATTTGGTTTTAATCTTTCCTTGCATTCCACTATTTGTTGTGGTATGGTCTTGGCCTAGGTGATTGAAGGTTGTTGATTCAAATGGTGAGGCAATGTTGGTGTTTTTTTGCCTTTAGAAAAAGGGAGGAGCCTAGATTCTCTATTGATGAGGCCGAGCTGCTGCTATTTAATGCATTTTCTGCTTCATACATCTTCCATGAAGTTTGATGTGGTGCGGGTTTGAAAGATAAAGGTCTATAGATGGTAAAACAGACTGGGTTGGTCTTCAACAACTTGAACAATGTTTTAGTTCTCCTGATAGGCTTTTTGATTATATCCAATAATATTAGGCTTTTATTCTCTTTGTAACGCCCCGTTCCAGACACCGAGTCCTTATCCGGAAAAGGAACGTTCGGCATGTATAAATTAAAATAAATTTCATTTTATACGTAAGCCTTTACTACGTCGTAACAAATTAAAGCAAACGGAAGCAAAAGGCTCGGGTAATTTTTTCCAATTAACCAAGAATAGAAACTCAATATCTAAAGAGAGAAATGTAACATTATTACATTGGAAAAAGAAACCAAATGAAAACTAAACGTATGAAAAACCTCCAAACGTATACTAAAATAAATTACAAAATTTCCAACAACTCCAAGTCTAAATAAAAGCGAAATAAATAAACTCTTCAACTTCGGCGTCCTTAAACATCGTCATCGAAGTCCTCCTCGAACTCTAAAATTACATGTTCGTCTTCTCTCCCCCAAACACATAAATAAACATGCATTTGAGGTAAGTACATTGTACATAGCAAGAAATATCAGCTACAATTTAATTAGGCTCTTTAACAGTTTTATTTAAATAATTATCTTTATGAGACCGACCCATTCTAAGGTTCATTCCATGCCCATCGACACTGCATGACTATAAGTTTCTAGCTTAGCTTATCTTGGTTACATCATTACTCAAGGACACTGTGCATGATGAAAATTCCACCACGAGATATACTTGCCAACTACGGTGATTAGCACCGTTAGTCCCGGGATCTCCCCGGTATGCATATACGTCCGATGAATTTCCTCCACTACCCTTCAGCCTTTTGAGCCAGTAGCGTTGTTCACCTTTTATGGACGTATCACATCGCCGAAATGAAATAGTGCCTACCCGAGAATAAGTGACGTTTTAGCTTTTACTACACTTGTGTAATTATTATTATGTATCACTAGCCACCTAAGTGTTTTCAAAGCAAAGCTGTTAAGGGTGATTTTATGCGATTTATAACGTTATATTTTATAGTGATTCCCTCCATATTCATGTAATTTGCATAGAAATTAAGTGTTTAATTGAATTATTGAGCAAATGAGTTTTTAAACGGGTTAATCGCAAAGTTAGTGGATTTATGGGGTTTTACTGTTGATTTTATATTGATTTGGATGATATTACACTTTGCCATGTTTTATTATCTTGTAGATACACGAAATTGGTTCAAAAGAGGATTAAAAGATGTTAAGGATCGGAGTTGTATGAAGAAAAAGAGATAGAGATGAAGTTGATTGAAGATAGAGATGGAAAAATCAGAATTGGAAGTAACTGAACGTGTGTTCAATTCCCCGTCCAGTGAACGGGCGTCCCCAACGCTTGAGCAGGCGTCCTGGCTGGAATGTTTGATTCAGAGTTCTCCAAAAATTGATGGACGGGCGTCTGATTTATAGAAGGACGGGCGTCTGATCATGACTCGGCCCGATTCGAAGTTTTCAAGCTATCTGGACGGGCGTTCAACCCATCAAGCGGGCGTCCAGTCAGCCGACATAGTAGCACCGCCTTAAAATTCTATATATAGCTGCGTTATTTACAACAATATGATCAGAATTTCGAATCCCAAACCCTAGGGGCGGCTCAGTTTTTATACTTTTATCTTTTCTAGTAGATTCAAACACTTTTTATGTATTTTTACTTAAGTAATTCGAACTACAAGAGGATGCTAAGAGGCTAGACCTCCCTTGAACAAGCATTGTGAAGCCATCCAACCAACGTAATGATTTCATCTCCGATTGTCTTGTGAGTTTTTAATTCAAAGTTGTATCTTTATTATGCTTATTTCGTTCTTATGCAATTTATATCGAAAGATCTTTGCATGTATGATGTTTGATTTTGATGAGAATCATGTTAAACTCTAGATCGCCATAATAAAGATTAGACCTTTAATCTAATTAACGAGAGTTATTAGGTTGAATCTCTAGGTTAGAAACTCATAAATTTCACACCTTTGGTTAGAAAGCATTAATCTTTAGATCGAAAGATAGAAGATTAATAGGTGGACTTGTCTAAGAAATTAGGAGTTCATACCTTGGCTAGGTGAATCACAACTTGATTAAGAATCACGAGACAATCTAGATAGAAATTGATAGTTGTAGGATAGGTGGATCAGTTGCTTGTTCGTCTTTTATTTCATTGATTAAATCACTTGTGATCGATTGCTTAGTAAATTTACAATCTTTATTTCGTAATAGATTTAGAATAGATTTAGTTTAGATAATTTGTTCGCAACCATATTTGCCCTGGCTTTAGATCTCGATCTTCTGCCCAGTTATTCTTATTTGTAGTTTCGTTTTTCGTTTTAGTTTTCACTGTTTTATTTTCGTATCTTTTTAGTATTAATTGTGACATAGTTAGGTTAGATAATAAAAACTAGTTTAAACAACCCCGATTCCCCGTAAGATCGACCCGGTATCAAGATCTATTCTACGATCCCTACACATGGGGTATACCGGATTTATAAATTTATTACTTGTTTATTTTCCATTGATAAAATCCGTGACAAGTTTTTGGCGCCGTTGCCGGGGAACCGGACGGTTGTCTAGTTTTTATTTTCGTTAGTAAGTTAATTTAGATATTTTTGTTTTAGTTTCTGTTTCGTTTCTGTTCCAGTAAACGGGCGTCTAGAGTAGTGGACGCCCGTCCGGTCAAGTTTTTATAACTGTTCGTATTTTTACCCAGTCAAACGAGCGTCTGGTTATCCAGACGTCCATCCTGTTCCTCTTCCAGGCAGACGCCCATCCAGTAATCTGGACGCCCGCCTGGCCTCTTGTTCTTTAAAAAAAATCTTTTCTCGGTTTTAACCTTTGATTAAAAGGTTAAATAACTAGTTTTTGCTTTCGGTTTAAGCAAACTCGGAGTCAAAAGGGGCCACTGCTCTATACCCCTGACCTTGAGCGGACCATAGTCCAACCAAACAGGAGAAGGCTACGTTATGCGGACCTCCCTGATGAAGAGAACACAGTCGATCGAGATATCGAGCAAGATTTAGCTAAAGAGATCGAAAATATAGTCATTATGGCTGCTGAAGATAGACGTACGTTGGCTGACTACGCCATGCCTGGCGTAGTCAAGGTCAACCCGGCTATTGTCCTGCCAACCATAAATGCTCAGACCTTCGAACTCAAGCCTGGGCTCATTCAAATGATGCAACACGCATCTATCTTTCACGGTTTCGATCACGAAAATCCGACACTCACGCATACACATTTACGGAGATATGTGGTACGACTCACATCCAAGGTGTAAGCGAGGATGCCATTAAGTGAAATTGTTTCCGTTTTCCTTGAAGGGGAAGGCAAAAGAGTGGTATAACTCTCTCCTGCTTTGAATCCATTACCCAAAATTTGGACTCGAAAAAGAGTTCCTAAGTCAATATTTCCCACTTTCCAAGAGGCACCCAATGCCTCAATGAAATTTTTACATTTTATCAGAAGGAAAACGAGTCATTCTTTGATGCTTGGAAGAGATTCAAATTGTTGGTCCTAGAGAAGGGTGAAACTATAGTCAGAGGGGGGGAGGGGGGTGAATGACTATAGTGGAGTTTCAAAAACTCTTTTTTATTTAAAAGCTTTTGGGCAAATGGATAAGTCCCTTCTTACTATGATGTTGTTCAAATCAGTTTAGACAATCACGGATATAAGTTATGATGTAGGCAGATTAAGTAAGTCTTTGTAAAGTAAATTGCGAGAAATTAAATTGACACAAGGCTTATAGTGGTTCAGGGTGGTGTAATCCCTTAAACCACTCTTCTCCTGTGATGATTGGAGGAATTCACTATTGTTTTCACAGATACAATAGTATGATTGTCCTTGGCTTCCCAAGCTTCACAATCTGCAAGACTTTCACTCCTTGATCGCTCTGACTTGATGATTGATCTTCCTTTTCTTTGCTCCTCGAGATCAAAATCCTTCAACAGCTATCACAGATTCAACTCCTTCTCAGATTGCCTCTGATTCAGTTGCTTCAGATTGATGTGAATGTGATTCACACACTTGCTTGATCAATCTCAGTTATGAATATGACTTTGTAGTTCTGATATTTGAGTTGATCACTAGATGTATCCTTGTAAGTTCAGAGAGAAGGCTTTTCAAATTGTGAGTTTCGCTTTCTTTCTTTTGAATCGTTTTTTTTCTTTTTCGTCAATGCCTTCTATTTATAGCCTTGAATAATCTTGGTTTTGTAATTCCGTCCGTTGGCTATATTAATGAGGAATAATCCTTGATTTCATTCTTGATTCCCCTTAAATGTATTCTCCTTGTTTTGATGATCGGTTTCTTTCTTCAAAGCGTATAGCGAGAAAATCCGTCCTTGATTGATCCATTAATGATTGTGCATTTAATGCATGATCTTCTGAATCTTCATCGTATATCAAATTTGATCTTGTGAATGTCTTTTCGCCGCTTTTAGAACGGTAGAGTGAGCCTTCTAACTTAGCCGTTCATTCTTTCTTTGCTGTTCTCTTTGCCGAAAGTCAGTGTACTCAGCCGATTCACTGTTTTCTTCTTGTTCTAGTTATTTAATAGTCTTTGTACTTCACTGATCCTTGATTTGGATGAGACCAGTGTACACCATTTTTGACTATTGAGTTTCATCACTTAAAACATGACTTAGACTTATCCAAGGTCATCACAGACTTCCTTGGTTATAACTCAGATCATAATGTCTTATTTCTTCTCTGCTGGTGCTTGGCTGGCTTTCTTTTGCCGAATATCTGTTTTTGCTTTGCCGTCCTACCAACTAGTACAATACTTGTCTGACTCAACTTATACAACATGTCAGACTCTAAGTAAAGACTTATACAGAGAATTCTAACTTATTTCAGGCTTGCTATAACAGCTAGTATGGCCATCATCAAAACATAATAAAATGTTCCTAACAATTTCTCCCTTTTTGATGATGCCAAAACCCTCATAAGCCTGAACATAAGTAATCAAAAATATTCATAATAAACAACAGAACAATTTTATTCATCCATCAGGGGGCAATGAGCTCCAAAAATTTATTCAACTGTTACAAACTACATTTTGCTTAATTCAGCCTTGTACCTTTTGAACTTTGTAGTCTGAACCTCTTCAATGTCTTTCCAATCAATTTCTGGAAACTTCCACTTCCAGTAAGCCAAAGCTGTGTATTCAAATACACCCTGAAAAACTCTTTTGGCAAAAAGTCTATTGAAATCAGGCATGGTCTCATTGGCCTTAGGTTCTCCAAAATATTTTTCAAGTCTTTCCCTAGCCTCAGCAATGTGTGAGTCTGCAAATTTGAGACTTTTGTAGAGACCCCACTGTTCCTGTTTCTCCAATTTCCCCATGGGATTGAAGAATCTTGCCATGTATTTGAAATCTTCTTGTTGTTCAGCTGACAAGTCTTACGGTCCCTTTGCAGAGATAGTGGTATGGTTGAACTTGGTTTGTTGTTGGTCCTGTTTGAGAAGTGAAAATTCTCTTTGACTTCATTGTAGAGTTTGGCCATATCGGTTCTCATCCTTTCATCATCGATAATTTAGCCAATCAGCCCAAGCTTCATCTTGTGAGGAGTGAGGATAAAGTCCTTCACACTCTGAAAAATTCTCTTACATAGTCAAGACATCTGCATCATATTTTGCTTTGCTTTGGTGACAGTGTATGTTCTGTGCTCACCAAGTATATTTGAGCCGCTCTTGCCTCTCTGCTGGTGTTTCCTCCAGTCTTTGAGTCTGTGTTGGTAGCGAGATCCTCTCTCGGGTTTGGATCCAGGCCTTTTTTGTCTGCGGACTGTCTCTATCATCATCTCTTCTTTGCATAGGGTGAGAAATCCAATGCAGGTTCCTTTGTGGCTTTTCTCTTTCTTCTCTCGATCCTTCTTTGTTGCTCTTCTACTTCATTTCGATCCTTATTTCTCTGTCTCTTGCTCTCAATTGTTCTTGGTGAAATTAGGGGTTTGATAGTTGATCCTTGAGTTCAGCTTATCCTTACTTTCCCTTTTGGCGACATCCTCCCTTTCTTTGGAGTAAGATGCTATTTGTGGCTGTCTTTGTGCCAATCAGAGAGTCAAGCTTTGATTCAATGGAAGTGAATCTGTGGTGATGATCAGACAGTTTTTCATTTACACCACGAAGTTTAGTGCCAAATGCCACTGCCATTGATTCATTTTCTTGGGAAATGTGTTGTCTGAGCCCTGCAAGATTGTTAGTGATATTTATATTAAGCTGCTTCATCAGATTTCCCTGTTGTTGAACCACAATGTTTTGTGCATCAATATATTACGCAATGGCACGAAACTTGTGTTCAATGGAGGAACTTTTGTCATTGAATGTGAAGTCATGGATCCGAGATACATGGCTTGTCGCTCAATTCTTGACCAACAGTCTGCTGCTTTCTCAAAAGTTTCAGTTGTAATGCCAGTTGCCAGCTGAGAGAGCTTGTGCCTTGTGTTAGCTGGTTCTGGTTCTGTTTGATGTCCCTTGTTTTGATGTTGAGTGACATCGCTCCAGCGGTTTCAAATCGTCAAGAATTTGGTTAGATGTATATGCTGGAGTTGCTTGAGCGGCGATTCCCCTACCTGTGCCGGGGTTTTCTTGACTGGAGTGGCAGAAATGAACCGATGTCCACAATGTTTGTCTTTGTTATTTGGAATGTTTGACAGGCGGTTGAGTAATTGTCTTTGCTGGAGTTGTAGACTTGCCAGAGGCTTGTGGTTTCAAAAAAGTACGAAGGAGAGTAGTATCATCAATTGCATCTGGTGCAGGAGATTCATCTTCTTTGTCTTGACCAAGATCATCATCATGATGATCATTATCATCATTATCATCATGATTATCACCGTCATCCTGATGATCATCTCCACCATCATCTGAGTCGTCACTTTGTCTTCCAAAGGTCTGGGGCAACTTTTCCTTGGCTGCATCAAACAATTCCCATAGTGGGGATTCATCAAGTACTCCTACAAGAGTTGTGATACCCAGAAAATCAAATAACCATGCTTCTTCAAACAAGCATGCGATGCGTGTCTTGAAGTTGTTATGCGGAATCCCTTCCTTCCATTCAAGATATTCGCAATTCGATCATCTATATCGTTTTGAGATAAATGTCTGACCTCTTACGGAGAGTCCTCATTGTCTTGATGTTTTCTTCATTTGGATCTTTGTTTCATCCTCACCGGCATTTGCTTCTTCTTGCTGTGTGCTTCCTCATCAAAATCCGCCTCTTCTTCTTCTTCATCAATCAATTTCCCAAAGTCTGTCTTTTTCGGACTTCGCGGACCTTTGTTTCTTTCTTTGTCCCGAGGTGTTGTGTGAGGATTTCTTCCTCTTTCCTTCTCTCCCTTCTTTTGTGGTTTGACATAAGTAAACATGACTTTGGATTCATGCGATCTGTTGAGTTGTACAGTGGGGACTTTGAGACACATTGCAAAGATAGTTCAAGCAGTATCCCGTATGACTTTTTCACCCGTAATTGTCCTTTCATTGTCTTTCCCTCTTTTATCGCTTTTTACCGCTTTTACTTCACCTTGGATTTGTTCTTTGATTCTCAAAAGAAGTATTTTGCCCAATTAAATTGTAGCTTGTTATAAATGATTCCCATTAGCCGCATCCTAATTTCGTCATGGCATGATTTGCTCCCAACTTTCCTTCAATGGTTTTGCCAATTAGGGCACTAAACTCATTAAAAGGTCGCTTCAACTCGATCCGAGACAGTTGACTTTTGTGGATCCTGGTTTGCCGTTTTGGCAATGATTGCCTGTAAGTCGTCCCAAGTCTGTGGTACCAATGTCACTTTTGCTTGACCCTTATTTGAAAGTTTGAGATGTTTTGAATTACCTTTCTTTGTAATCACAACGTCTTTGCCATTTCTGAGATGCTACAATCTTGTCTTCTTCGAACTTGTCACCTTCTTGATGAGGGAGCCAGGCATCGTATTGTGCAGATTTCGAAAGAAATCAGACTTTCATAGCACACCTCGGATATTGGAGGATTGAGGAAGGTGGATAATTTTAGTTTTTGAACTGCTTGCCAACCGTTTGGCATGCTCATCATTTCCACAGATTTGGTAGTGTTCGCTTGGAAGAATGAAACCGATGGCAATCGATTTTTCGTACCCGACTTGGGTGATTGAGGAAGATGATGCCATTTTTGAGAGGAGAGGGGTTTGAAAATGAACTTGAGTTTGCAATAGAGATAAACTAGAGTAGGGTTTGTAATTTGCAAGAGAGCGTAAAGATTTCTGAAAATCTCTAAGTCTTGTTTATATAGGCGATTTTGGGTAGTGTGAACGTGGTTTGAATATGGAAGGATTTAGTGACATAATGGCGTGATTTTGTGTATGAAAATCACGATATTCGAGGGAAAGTAATGATAGAGCCCGTGAATCGAGGAGTTTATAATTCGAAAAGTAATATAATTACCACCATGATCATAAGTTGATCGCCACGTGTGTACTGAATAATCCTCCATGACTTCCTTATTCTCCACGTGTAATCAGAATTGATTTTGTTCACACTTTTAATTTGTCCAAGTCTTTATTTCGGTGAAGTGCCTTCGCTGGTCACTTAGCCGTCCCAATAGGATCTTCACTTAGCTGCGCCATTTGACTGTTCCTAACAATCAGTTAAGTTACCTTCGCTGGATACTAGTGCCTTACATGCAGCATCTCCTGTAACGGCAAAGGTCGCATTCGATTAATGAAGTCACTTAGCCGATTACTCAGGTTAGCCGTTGTTTGATACTTAGTCAATTTCAATCATCCCTAACTCAATTCTCAACATACTAAATCTTTTATAACTGAGGGGGGTTTAGTGAAGATGTCAGCCAGTTGATCTTCAGTGGGTATGTATTTTAGGATGACATCTCCTTTTTCAACATGGTCTCTGATGAAATGATGTCTTACATCAATGTGCTTTGTTCTTGAATGCAATACTGGATTTTCAGTAATAGATATTGCACTTGTGCTATCACACATGATTGGAATTGTTCTCTCTTCCACTCCATAGTCCCTTAGCTGTTGTCTTATCCATAGTACTTGTGCACAACAGCTACCTGCTGCTATATATTCTGCTTCAGCTGTTGATGTAGATATGGAGTTTTGCTTTTTACTGAACCAAGAGACTAGTCTGGTTCCTAGCATTTGGCAAGTCCAGAGGTGCTCTTTCTATCTATTTTGCATCCAAAGATAGTCCGAGTGCTGAATATGATATCGATTGTAAGTCCTCCATCTTTTGGATACCAAATACCAACATTTATAGTGTTTTTCAAGTATTTGATTATCCTTTTAGTTTGCTAGAAGATGTGATTCTTTTGGTTGAGCTTGAAATCTTGCACACACTCCTACTGCAAATGCTATGTGTCAGTCCGCTTGCGATTAAGTATAATAATGATCCAATAATTCCTCTATACATTTTCTGATCAACATCTTTTCCTCCATCATCTTTTCCAAGTATGACTCTGGCACACATTGGTGTGTCTGCTGTGCCACTTGTATCCATCCCATACTTGTGTATCAAATCTCTTGTATACTTTGCTTGACTAATGAAAATGCCATCCTTAATTTGCTTTAATTGAAGGCCAAGGAAGTAGTTTAATTCTCCCATCATGCTCATCTGAAATTTGCTCTTCATCAGGTTTGCAAATTTCTCACACAGTTTTTCATCCTCTGATCCAAAGATTATATCATCAACATAGATTTGTACTAGCAATGTGCTTGCTTCTTCCTCCAGTTTAAATAGAGTCTTGTCAATAGTTCCTTTGTTGAATCCATTCTTGATCAGAAACTGTGATAGTGTTTCATACTAGGCTCTAGGTGCCTGTTTGAGGCCATAGAGGGCCTTCTTGAGTTTGTATACTTTGTCTTCTTTTTCTTTAATTTGAAATCCATGAGGTTGTTCTACATAAACTTCTTATTCCAAAAGTCCATTTAGGAATGCACTATTTACGTCCATTTGATAGACTTTGAAGTCTTTGTGTGCAGCAAATGCTAGAACAAGTCTGATTGCTTCCAATCTTGCTATTGGAGCAAAAGTTTCATCATAATCTATTCCTTCAGCTTGGGAATAGCCTTTTGCAACTAGCCTTGCTTTGTTTCTGACAACAGTTCCTTGCTCATCCATCTTGTTTCTGAAAACCCATTTTGCACCAATGATGTTTGCCATTTCTGGTCTATCAACAAGTTCCCAGACTTCATTTCTTTCAAATTCATTTAGTTCTTCTTGCATGGATGTGATCCAATCTGCATCTTGGATTGCATCATCTATAGTCTTGGGTTCCACTTGTGATAGAAAACAAGTTAGCATGTGCTCCAGTTGTCTTTTGGTTCTAACTCCCGTGTGAATATCTCCAATAACTTGTTCTTTAGGATGGTCTCTTAGCCAATTTAGATCTGGTTGAAGTTGTTCTACACTTGGTGCTTCCATGCCTTCATCTTTGAGTATGAACTTGACTTCAGTGCTTCTTACGTTGTGTTGATATGTGGCTCCTCTTGATTTTCAAAAAGATGATTCGGGATAGTAGTTTGGTATGGTTGCATTTGTATAGATTTGCCTCTGTCTTTGCTTTCTCTTCTTGGTCTTGAAGATCTTCACCATTTGTATATGGTTCATCAAAACCACATGTATTGATTCTTCAATCACCAATGTTCTTTTATTGAGTACTCTGAATGCTTTCTTTGGTGTGTCGAGTATCCCATGAAGATTGCTTCATCACCTTCTCATCAAAGGTATGCAAATGGTTTCTGTTTAAGACAAAATATTTTGATCCAAACATATGAAAATATGAGATATTGGGTTTTCTACCATTCCATAATTCATATGGAGTCTTTCCATGATATTTGTTGATGATTGATCTGTTTTGTGTATGACATGTTTGTGTTTTCGCTTCATTTAAAATCTCTTTGGCAAGCATGCTTCAACAATCATTGTTCGATTTGCTTCTTTGAGAGTTCTGTTTCTTCTTTCGCTACACCATTTTGTTGTGGAGTCTGCTGCAGAGATAGTTGATGTAGTACTCCATTTTCTTCACAATAGGTTACGATAATTTCATTTAGAAATTCGGTGCCTCTATCGATCGATCTTGATAATTTTTAGCTCTTTCTCATTCTCAAGTCTTCTCAAAGCAAGTCTGGTAGCTTCTTGAGTGTTTCTTTCTTCTTTTCATGAAGATGGTCAGGTGTACTTTGAGAAGTCATCCACCACTACAAGAGTATATTTCTTACCACTCACACTTATGGTGTGATTTGGTCCAAAAGGTCCATGTGCAAGCAGATGTAGAATTCTAGTTGTGGATTGATAAGGTTTTGACTTGAATGAACTTTTGATCTGCTTTCCTTTCTGACATGCATCACATAGACTTTCTTTCTTGAATGTGATCTATGGCAGCCCTTCAACTAGCTTGCTTTTTGATAGTTTGTTGATGGTCTTGAAATTCGGTGATTTAATCTTACGTGCCAAATCCGACTTGTTGATTGATTATTCTTGACAAGTAGACAAGTTTACGCCTTGGTCGTTTCTCGATCCACAACATACATGTTGTCTTGTCTTCTACCTGCAAGAACTACTGTGTTGGTTTGACTGTGAATCACTTTGCATCCTTCTTTGTTGAAGTGCACATTGTAGCCTTTGTCACAGAATTGACTGATGCTCATCAGATTGAAGTTAAGTCCCTTGACATATGCCACATTTTGAATTTTTAGATTGTCCTTGAGTATTGTGCCTTCCCCCTTAATCTTGCCAGGGTTTTCTTTTCCTCCAAATGTGACTTTGGGTCCATCAAAAGCTTTGAAATCAGTGAGCCATTTCTTGTTTCCTGTCATGTGTCTGGAACATCCACTGTCTATGTACCAGACATTCTACAAAAGCAGATTAATTAGGTTTAGTTACCCAACCTTTGTTTGGGTCCATACTTGTTAGCAAACATGCCTCCCATACCTAGTGTGTATCCAAAAGGTTTTCTTTTTGGATAATTGAAGTCATCAACTTCATATGTATAAGGCATGGCAGAATAGCTTCTAATATTTTTACAGAAGGTATTCTGATACTTTTCTCTACCTTTTGGTGCCATTGCATCCTTCTTCACTTTCCAATATGCAGTAGGAACCCTTTCTTGCTTCATGTGTCTCAGAATGCAGATTGGTTTTCTTAAGCACATGATGCATTTTGTAGAATGGTTTCCTCTTGTATTTTGGAGGTGCAACATTCAATCATCCTCGAGGGGTAAAGTCCGCCTTTACCTTTCGGATGCCGATTGTTCTTGATGATTGGTGGAATGAGGATTTGATTTGTTGTTTCACTACACTGGGTTTTGACTTCACCGGAACAGGATGATCTGTTGGAATCATGGTCCGTCCCTTTCTAAATTTTGGTCCACCAGTGGTTCTTGAATTTAGAATGGTGTTGACCATTATTCCTACTTTCATCCTCGATTGTTGTAGCCAAGACCAGATCCGATCCAAACCTTTTGAGGGTTTGTAAGTTGGTGCTTTTAGTGGTGCAGTGGTTACCTTTACTGGTGAGGGGATTTTCTTAACTGATATGTTAATAACAGATGTATGATCATCTGCTTTTTGTTGATCATTTAAGTAGGTCTCCTTACTAGTTAATTTAGCTTTTGCTTTATCCAGTTCTTTCTTTAACCTCTTATTCTCTTTTCTTAGATCCTTGCATTCCTTTTCCAGAATTTCATGATTCTTTTCAATTTCATCGAATTTAATCATGAGATTTTGAACTAGGTCTGCTGTATCTAATGGGAGACTAGAAGATTGTGCAGTGTTAGATGTGGATGCATTTGATGAGGAACAGGAACTAGATGTTACCTCAGTTTCATCTGATTCTTTAGTCATTAAACATAGGTTTGTTTCCTCAGTGTCTGAGTTATCACTTTCATCTTCATCCAATTCTTTGGTCATGAGGCATAGACATGCTTTTTCATTTTCTCGAAATTTGTCTTCAGACATTGTCATCCGAATCGAGATGATTCTTCATTCTTTCCTTTCTTTGGATTCGCCTTGAGTGCCTTCTTGCCCTTTCTCTTTTCAGATGCTTTGTATTTCTTCTTTTCATTATCTTTGTCATTTTCTTCAGGACAATCAGCCTTGAAGTGACCTCTCTTATTGCAGTTGAAGCATCAGTATTCATCATCTTTCTTCTTCATGTCTCTGTTTGAGCTTGACTTTTTGTTTGATGTTGAACTTCCTTTGAATGGCTTCTTTTTAAATTTGTCAAAACGTTTAACTAATAAAGCTACCTGTTCTTTCAGTTCTTGTGTCTCTTTGCTGATGCATTCGGCAAAGTTACTTTGCTGGGGTGCAGCTAATGCAGTGATTTTGTGTGTCTTTGCCGGAGCACCATCTTCACCGTTCAATTCGAATTCATGAGCTTTTAACTGGGACATCAGTGTCAGAGTGTCAGTGCTTGCAGGGTTTGTAGTTCCTCTGATTACTGATGTTATGATTTTCCAACTTTCAGGTAGTCCTCTCAAGATCTTCAGGCATACTTCTTTCTGGGGATATGTGTGTCCAAGCTGTTGCAGTTCACTGATGATGCTTGAGAATCTGTTGTCCATTTGATCAATGGATTCACCAGTCTTCATCTTGAAGTTCTCAAATTTCTGTTTTGCAACAGATAATTTGTTTTCTTTAACTGCTTCAGATCCTTCATTTATCAATGATAGTTTGTCCCACATCTCCTTTGCTGTTTTGCAGTCTTTGATTCTCATGAACATGTTGTCGCTCTAGGGTCTTCAAGATCATGTCTTTTGCAACAAAGTCCAGATTTGCTCTTCTCCTGTCATCCTTGGTCCAATCCTTTTTAGGTTTGTCAATTTCCTTTCCTTGATCTGCTCCTGTGCCTACCACCGTAGTGATTGTGATGTGTCCATCATTGATTACATCCAGCATCTCTTCATGAGTTGCTGCAAGATGAGATAGCATTCTTATTTTGTATTCATCAAAGTTGTTAACATTAAAAGCAGTACTTTTGATAAGAAGTTTGAGGAATCCATCAAGTATAATTGAATATATAAATGACGTTGAATGGAAAACTTCATTTGAAATCGCTTTGAAAATATGTGATATCCTTGTTACGTAAATTAGATCTGAACAGGTTCTGATACTAGGAACACTGCTCCGATACCAATTGTTGGTCCCAGAGAAGGGTGAAACTATAGTCAGAGGGGGGGGTGAATGACTATAGTGGAGTTTCAAAAACTTTTTTTATTTAAAAGCTTTTGGGCAGCGGATAAGTCCCTTCTTACTATGATGTTGTCCAAATCAGTTTAGACAATCACGGATATAAGTTATGATGTAGGCGAGATTAAGTAAGTCTTTGTAAAGTAAATTCTTTGAAATTAAATTGACACAAGGCTTATAGTGGTTCAGGGTGGTGTAATCCCTTAATCCACTCTTCTCCTGTGATGATTGGAGGAATTCACTATTGTTTTAACAGATACAATAGTATGATTGTCCTTGGCTTCCCAAGCTTCACAAACTGCAAGACTATCACTCCTTGACTGCTACAGCTTCAGTGATTCAGTCTTCCTTTTGCTGCTCCTTGAGATCAAAATCCTTCTGTTTTGCGAGGGAAAATTTGGTTCTTTTGGTCGGGAGTCGACTGCTCTCTATCTATGGATTGTGATCAGATGTGCACGGCTGCGATTACGGATCAGAATGGTGATAATTTTACTGTGTCAGGGATCTACGCCAAGCATAATAGGCTTTCTAGGAGTCCCTATGGCATGCGATACAGGATCGAGCTCAGAATAGCAGCAGTCCTTGGTTGTTGGGTGGGGACTTCAACGTTATTTGTCAGGCCGAGGAAAGGAAAGGGGGCGGCCCCCCTAAAAGAAATGACATGCAAGACTTTAACGACTGTATTCAAAGAGCCAATCTCACTGAAAGCCTCTTTGAGGGATCTCAATTTACGTGGTATAATCGTAAGATATGGCAAAGATTGGATAGGGTTTTCTTCAATGACAAGTGGATGGAACAGTTTGATGCTACGATAGTTTCTCACCTGCCGAGGGTTCATTCTGATCACTGCCCTCTCTTAACTACGTGTGGTTCGACGACTCCGGGTAAGTCCTCCTTTCGCTTTGTCAATGTCTGGACGGAAGCTGAGACTTTCCTTCCCCTTGTGCAGTCTATCTGGGAAGAACCTGAGGAGGGCCAGGGCTTACGTCTTCTGGTTGGGAAGCTCAAGAAGCTGGCTTTTAAACTAACTGAGTGGAATCGTTGTATCTTTGGGAACATTTTTGATAACACTAAGAAGGCTTTGATGGTGGTTAATGAACTGACCAGTCGTTATGAGCTGGAGGGGACGATCGCGGCTAAAGTGGATCTTGATAAAGCTATCCTTGAGTACGAGAGATGTAATGATATTGAGACTAGGTTCCTTAAGCAGAAAGCATCAGTGAAGTGGATTGAGGCCGGTGATGCCAACAGCAAGTATTTTCACGCTATTTGTAAACAGAGAAGGAATCAAAACTTTATTCATCGGATTAGGGCGGATGACGGCAGTTTGATCGATAACCAGGAAGACATTCGCGATTCCTCTGCTCTCTTTTATGAGAATCTTTTCTCCGCCGATAAGGGAAGAGCTGGGCACTCCTCTGGTCGATCTCTCCCTCCCTCAAATATCTCTTGAGCAGAATAAGGGTCTTACGGCTGCCCCTAATTTGGAAGAAATTCATAATACGGAGTTGTCTATGAGCTCTGATAGTACGGCCGGGCCTGACGGTTACACGTCTCATTTCTTTAAATTTTGTTGGCCGATTATTAAGCAAGATTTGGGTAATGCGGTTGTGGATTTCTTCTCTGGTGGTCATCTCCCTCGTTATTTTTCTACGTCCACGATTATTTTTTCTTGCCAAGAAGAAAGGGGCGGATAAATGGAAAGACTTTCGGCCCATTAGCTTATGCACGGTCTTCTCCAAAATTATTACCAAGATTATCACGCAGCGTTTGAATTCTTTTCTTCCCATGCTCATAGCCGATCAGCAGACTGGTTTCGTCCCTGGTAGATGCATCACCGATAATATCCTTCTTGCCCAGGAGCTATGCAAGAATGTGAACAAAAAACTTCGAAACCCCAATATTATGCTTAAATTAGATATGGAAAAGGCCTATGACCGTATGAACTGGGGTTTCATTATGAAGGTGTTGCGGATGTTTGGTTTTCAAGAAACTTTTGTGGACCTCATTTTCAGAACTCTTGCGGATAACTGGTTCTATGTGCTTATGAATGGCGTGCCTTCTACCCGTTTCCACGCGACACGTAGGGTTAAACAAGGGGATCCTCTTTCTCCGGCTCTCTTTGTCTTAGCGGCCGAGTATTTTGGAAGGCTGGTAAATGATTATATGTCTCAGAATCCGGGCATGCACTTCCAGTCGAAAGTTAAGGGGATTCATTATCTTGCCTTTGCGGACGACACGATCATATTCACTCGTTGTAACAGGAAAGGGCTAAGGTCACTCAAAGAGCTTTTTCATCATTATGAGCTTGTTTCAGGGCAGCGTATTAATGCAACTAAGAGTACATTCGTTGGGCAAAGTTTAACTACCACCAAAACAAGCTGGTTGCGTAACATATTGGGTTTTCTACCGAGAACATGCCTTTTCGTTACTTGGGAGCCCCCCTTTTTCGGGGGAGGAATCGCATTTGTTACTACCAGGACATTATTGACAAGGTGCAACGGAAGCTTCATCATTGGGGGAACAAGCTTCTTTCTTTTGGCGGGAAACTTATCCTTCTAAGGCATGTCCTAACTTGCATGCCGATTTATATCCTCCAAGTGCTGATGCCTCCGAAAGATGTTTTCAATCGTCTCCATCGCATTTTTAATAAATTCCTTTGGGACAGTGGACCGGGAGGTAACCACATACACTGGAGAACGTGGGAGAAATTGTGTGCGCCGACTGAGGAAGGAGGGTTGGGTGCTCGTAATCTTTTTGATGTGGCCGACACTTCTGTTATCAAGCTGTGGGTCCGCTTACGACAGAAACAAGGAATTTGGGCCAAGGCCATCTCCAACACTTACATAATGGATAAGTCTCCGCTGGATGTTCCTGAACCCACGGCGTCTACGCCTATGTTGCGCACAGTGTGGCAAATGAGAGATACTGCCGAACAATTCATCTCTTGGAAGGTTAACGCAGGAAAATAGACTTCTGGAGAGACAAGTGGACGGCAGTGACTTTGGGGGATCCCCCAGACGCCATGGTTCGGAGGGTTAGCGACTTTTGGGTAGGCGACCAGTGGGATACTCAACTCCTGCATTCTTATCTTCCTAGTCACATCGTTGAGGAGATCACTCATATTCCTTTCAGACGGGAGAAGGATGATGAGCTTATTTGGACCCTTAGCCCTGATGGTCGCTTTACTACTCGGTCTACGTGGAACGTGGTTCGTACTTCTCACTCCTCCAACGATATATTCAAGATTATCTGGAACAGCTTACTCCCGCTTGAGATTTCTTTCTTTTGCTGGCGGCTGCTCCATAACATTCTCCCCACCGATCAGAACATCCAGCGACGGGGTATAACGTTGGTGTCTAAATGCTTTGCTTGTCCTAATGGGGAAGACCTTCGTCATACTTTTATTGATTGCCAGTTTGCTCGTTCTGTTTGGACGTACTTTATGAATCACTTTGGATTGCTGTTTACTCCAACGTTAGGGATTGTTCCTATGCTTCATTTTTGGAAGAATTCTGCGGCGAGCATCTTCAGCCTTCGGCTCATAGTTCCGGTTATTGTCTGCTGGGGCATTTGGTCTGAGAGAAATAAGTGTAGACATGACGAGGTCCAACCCTCCATACATCGCACCATCATTCTTATTGAGCGGAATATTCGCCAGCTCGCCTTCCGCAAGGATCTGGCTTCCAAACTTCTAGGAGCTGACAGAGGAACCCCTTTCTTCCAACCTATCAAGACCAAATCTATCCCGAGGAGGAAGTTAACTTATCTCCGGTGGATGCCGCCGCGTTCTGGAAACTTAAAACTGAATGTGGACGGGAGTGTCAGGAATGGGATTGCTTACGGTGGAGGTATTCTCAGGGATTCCGAGGGCAGGTTTATTATGGCGTTCCACTCTTGATTTGGTCAGGGGACGGTGCTGGATGCGGAGATTAAAGCTCTTTTGTTTGGTCTTCGCATGCGTAATTATGATCAACCTTTGGAAATTGAATCCGATTCCGTTTATGTGCTTCGCATGGTTTCTGGAGAGAGGGATGGAGGATGGCCCCTGTGTATCTACGTCACTCAGATTGGTGCTCTCCTGCAAGCGTTACATCATCTTGTCTCTCATATCTATAGGGAATGCAACGTGGTTGCCGATGCCCTAGCTGCACTGGAGGGGGATGATCACATATTTATGCCTTCCAGGGAGGTCCCTATGCACATCCTGAGGCTACTTCATGATGATTTACATGGCCCGGCTCATATTCGCTACATCGCTGACAACCCGGGAAGCACTCTTCACTTGTGAAGGGTGCAAACCAGGTCGTGTTGTTCATCTCTTACACTTTGCCCTTAATACCGGAATTTCTATATCTATTGTGTATCACATGATGTGCAGATCGATGGAGTATACCAAAAGTGGGGCAGCCCGAAATCCTGGAGCTCCAAGCGAGAACTTCAAACAGTGTTTTCTCAGCCGGACACACCCCTCCACCTTTGGTTGGGGTGCAATTCAGGTGTTTTTGTTCCATTTCTCTTTTCTTGCCTGGAGGTTGCTTGCTGGTTTTTGTACTCTCCCTTTGTTTTTCGTGCTGGCAGATTATCAACGTGTAGCTTGCATGCGGTTCAGCTGTGCGCTCGGCTCTGAGGGCCACATTAGCCTTTGGACGCACCCCTACAATTTTTCTAGGGGTGCAATCCAGGTGTTTTTATTGCCTTTAAGGTCTCTCTATGTGCTCGGTTTACTTCTACTGTTTGATACACTCCCTTTTTCGATTGGTACAGCTTCTACCGCGGCTATTGCTGACCATTTGACGTGCCAGCATTGTCGGAATCCCACTTCCAATGGGATGCGAAGATCGAAGAAAGCTCACACGATGACACGACGGGGAGAACGAAAATCTTATTTCACTTCCATTTTAAAAGTCAGTAGACAGAGAATTACCATTTATTTCATGCGGATTTCCACTGATGTATTTATTTATGGAGTAGGGGTTTTTTCGGGAATGCATAGAGCGAGTACTCTTCCCTATGTGGTGGATTTTCCTACTCTGGGTTTGCCACGCATAAGGTTTAAGGAGGCCATGCTATGCATTCTCTCACGCAAACTTGGGGCGGGCCGGGATATGGCGAATGCTTTGTAGCTCTTTATTTCTTCCTTTTTATATAAAATAAAGTTGCTAAAAAAAAAGAGATCAAAATCCTTCAACAGCTATCACAGATTCAACTCCTTCTCAGATTGCCTCTGATTCAGTTGCTTTAGATTGATGTGAATGTGATTCACACACTTGCTTGATCAATCTCAGTTATGAATATGACTTTGTAGTTCTGATATTTGAGTTGATCACTAGATGTATCTTTGTAAGTTCAGAGAGAAGGCTTTCCAAATTGTGAGTTTCGCTTTCTTTCTTTTGAATCGTTGTTTTCTTTTTTGTCAATGCCTTCTATTTATAGCCTTGAATAATCTTGGTTTTTGTAATTCCGTCCGTTGGCTATATTAATGAGGGAATAATCCTTGATTTCATTCTTGATTCCCCCTTAATTGTATTCTCCTTGTTTTCAGTGATCGGTTTCTTTCTTCAAACGTATAGCAGAAAATCCGTCCTTGATTGATCCTTTAATGATTGTGCATTTAATGCATGATCTTCTGAATCTTCATCGTATATCAAATTTGATCTTGTGAATGTCTCTTCGCCGCTTTTAGAACGGTAGAGTGAGCCTTCTGACTTAGCCGTTCATTCTTTCATTGTTGTTCTCTTTGCCAAAAGTCAGTGTACTCAGCCGATTCACTGTTTTCTTCTTGTTCTAGTTATTTAAGAGTCTTTGTACTTCACTGATCCTTGATTTGGATGAGACCAGTGTACACCATTTTTGACTATTGAGTTTCATCACTTAAAACATGACTTAGACTTATCCAAGGTCATCACAGACTTCATTGGTTATAAGTCAGATCATAATGTCTTATTTCTTCTCTGCTGGTGCTTGGCTGGCTTTCCTTTGCCGAATATCTGTTTTTGCTTTCCCGTCCTACCAACTAGTACAATACTTGTCTGACTCAACTTATACAACATGTCAGACTCTAAGTAAAGACTTATACAGAGAATTCTAACTTATTTCAGGCTTGCTATAACAGCTAGTATGGCTATCATCAAAACATAATAAAATGTTCCTAACACAAATCTCTCCTTCGTAAATGTCCCCATCATGGTATTGACTTACAGAGGCAAGTCAATACGTTTTTCAGTGGATTGACCGAGCTCACTAAGGGCATGGTCAATAGCTCTTCTGGTGGGGCATTCTTAAGAAAGACACCTGAAGAGGGATGGGCACTATTTGAGGATATTGCCAAGTACAATTACGCCCCCTCCTCTCAAGCTATCCAAGCACCTTCTCCTCCTCCCAAGATCGAGGAGGTGAACATGCAAAGTCTGATCGCCATGCTGCAAAAGCAGATGGCAGCTTCTCAAAATTCTCCTAATCCGATCAATCAGAATCCTTCCTTCAACGTAACTCTCGTGTTCATCTTTGTGATAATTGTTGTCAGACTCGCCATATGGTTGGCCAGTGTCAATTTGTTCCCCCTCTGCTTATCAAGTTAATACTGTTCATGACAATGGGCAAGTATAATCGATCACATCTCGTAAGCGTGACAATGTGGGACATACATCTCGTTTCGTCATGAGCGAACGGACGAATCTTTGAAAGTAAACGCTTTCTCAGGCCAGACCAATCAGAGGTTTAATAATCAATTCTCTGGCCAGAGTAATCCTAAAAACCAGGGTTTCAGCAAGAATCAAAATTTCAATCCAAATTCGAATTTTAATCAAAATCAAAACTTCAATCGAAACCCTGGTTACAACCAGAACCAGAACTCCAATTTTTCCAATCAGAATCAAAGGTTCAGTCAGAATTGGCCTAACAATTCTAATTCTACATTTTAGAATCGGTCCGGCCAAACCTTATCCATGTAACTTCCAAAACTCTCAAGGCCCCTCGCACTCGAATGATATCCAAGCTGAATGGAACTCTTTTCGGGAGGAGCAAAATAAAAACCTCCAATCCTGATGAGCACAAACAAGAATCTTGAGAGGCAAATAGGGCAATTGGCTGAACAGTTTGCTTCTAGACCCCCAGGGCAGCTGCCCAGCTTCACGGAAAAGAATCCAAAGGGTGGTCAAGTTGCTCAGACCGATCTGATAATAGCCAATGCACTGACCTGGTGCTTTCAATTCCGTACGGTAGAGAAGAGGCCAGTGCGATGAACTTAAGGTCAGGTACTCAACTAAGTGGTCCCCCTCACCAGGGAAACCACTAACCCCTCCTACCAGCGATAAGGCAGGAGGGGAAGTCGAGTACCTAAGTTCCCCTTGGCTGCAAGAAAATACTCAGGTGGCTGATCCCCTGAGAGGTGAAAAAGTTGGAACTCCTCAGGTGGCTGAACCCCTGAGGAATGAAGAATCGAGTAAGAGTCAGGAGGCTGACCCCCTGACTAGTAAGAATAATGAAAAAGTAGTAAGGTGGAAGGACTTGGAAGACAAAGCTGTCAGTTCATCCTCGAAGAAAGCCTTTTCTGAGAGTGACTTGAAAAAGCTTCCATTTCCACCTAGAAAAAGCAACATCTCCTTGAATGAGGACAAAAAGTATGAAAAAGTGCTAAAACTTCTGAAAAATACTCAGGTTAATCTTCCATTATCCGAGGTCTTGGTTGAGATGCCTAAGTATACCAAATTCATCAAGGATGTTGTTTCTTCTAAGAAGAAGTTAGCGGACATGGATCGGTTGATTGGTGAGGATTGCTCTATGATCAATTATGAAGATCTACCAATCAAGAGGAGTGACCCTGGGAAATTTGTTCTCACATTGCTAATGGGAGGCTTAGTCTTCCCAAACTCTTTATGTGACACTGGGTGCATCCATAAGTCTCGATGCCATTGTGCGCCATAAGCGGCTTGGGTTAGACAATCTACTAGAACCCACCACCATGAATCTTCAATTCGTGGATAGATCTTCTAAGAAAGATGCGGGAATACTAAAGGACGTCCTAGTTCAAATTGTGATTTACCTTCCCGGTGGAGTGCACGCGGACATAGAGAAGGATGAGCATGTCCTCTAATTCTTGGGAGACCTTTTTTGTCTACAAACGAGCCCTCATTGATTGTGATGGTGGGAAAGTGACGATCTGAGTTGGTGATCAAGAGGTGAGTTACAATGTTTCCAAAGCTAGCCGAAACCCTCTCGAAAGACCGACCGCTTCTCGCATTGTGAAATGTCGATGACTTCAATGATTTCATGGAAAAGCAAGTCATGGTTGTTGCAACTGAATATGAGCGACTAGTGGAGAAGCTGAATAATCTTGGTGTGGTGAATCTAGAACAGTTAGAAGCTGATTTTGAAGATGAGTTGTTGAAAGGAGAAGTCTTGGCAGTGGGACCACTAAGTAAACTCAGCGATGTTGAGTTGAAAAGTGGAGATCTTAAATCAAGTTTGGAAGACCCCCTGCAGATCTGGTACTGAAGCCATTGCCTAAACATCTAAAGTATGTGTTTTTAAGAGAAGGTGACAAGCTTCCGTTAATTATATCTACCAAGCTGTCTCGATTTGAAGAAATGAAGCTGGTAAACGTCTTGAAGAAAAATGAGAAAGCCTTTGGTTGGCAAGTAGGAGACATCATAGGGATATCTCCTGACATCTGTATGCATAAAATCAAGACTGAAGAGGGTGCGAAATGTGTTAGACATCCCCAGAGGAGGCTCAACCCTCATATGCAAGAGGTGGTCAAGAAGGAAATTATCAAGCTTTTAGATATGGGTATCATATATGCAATCGCTGACAGTGAATGGATATCCCCTACTCATGTAGTTCCCAAGAAAGGAGGGATTACTATTGAGAAGAATGAGAAGGGAGAAGAAATAGAATTGAGGCTTGTTACTGGTTATAGAGTCTGTATTGATTACAGGAAACTCAATGAGGTAACCATGAAAGATCATTTCCCCCTTCCTTTCATTGATCAGATGCTTGAGCGTCTGGCGGGACATGCATTCTACTGTTTCCTAGACGGATATTCAGGATATTTTCATATACCCATCGATCCAGTTGACCAAGAAAAGACCACTTTCACCTGGCCTTATGGTACATTCGCTTACAGGCAGATGCCATTTGGTCTTTGTAATGCCCCAGCTACATTTCAAAGATGTATGCTGGCTATCTTTGACGGGCTAGTTGAGAAGTGTATGGAAATTTTCATGGATGACTTTTCGGTCTTTGGTCAATCCTTCGATGATTGCCTTGATAATCTTGACCAGATCTTATCGGATGTGTGGAAAAGAACTTAGTCCTAAATCGGGAAAAGTGCCATTTCATGGTAGATGAGGAATAGTTCTTGGCCACAAGATCTCCGCCAAAGGTATTGAGGTAAAGACAGGGCCAAAGTAGAAGCTATCGAGAAGATGAGTTATCCTAAGAATGTGCGCGAAGTCAGAGGTTTTCTTGGACATGTCGGTTTCTATAGGAGATTCATTCAGGACTTTTCCAAGATAGCCAAGCCCCTGTCTACACTACTTAAAGAAGACGTTTTATTTGATTTTGATGAAAGTTGCAAGCAAGCGTTTGAGGAGCTTAAAAGTCGATTAATCTGTGCGCCGATCCTTATTTATGACCGAATCTCCCATTTGAGCTTATGTGCGATCGTCAAACTATGTTGTTGGCGTGATCTTAGGACGAGAGAATAAAAGGAAATTCCAACCAATCTATTACGCTGACCACACACTAAATCCGTCCCAAGTAAACTACACGACGATCGAAAAGGAATTATTGGCCGTAGTCTTTGCTATGGACAAGTTTCGTGAGTTACTTGTTGGGTGCTCAAGTAGTTGTTTGGACCGATCACGCCGCTGCTATGATACTTGATGACTAAGAAAGAGGCTAAACGCGCTTACTACGTTGGATACCGACCTACAAGAGTTTGATGTCCAAATCAAAGACAAAAGAGGCGTTGAAAGCGTAGTGGCTGATCACGTTCAAGAATGTTGAGTGAGGAAAGGATGACCACTGACGATATAGATCTTTACTTTCCTCTGGCGAATGTCATGCTTATCGACGGTTGTGCTCCAGATGTTCCATGGTATTCTTCCATCGTAAACTACCTTCATTCCCAATATCTAGATCCAGAATTGTCTTATCAGGAGAAGAAGAAATTCTTCTCGGATATGAAAACATTCGTTTGGGATGAACCTTACCTCTTCAAGATTTGTAAATATGGTTTGCTGAGAAGATGTGTTCCAGAATCCGAGCAACGTGATATTATTGAGCAATGCCATAGTGGACCTACCGGTGGTCATTTTGGTCCTTGGAAAACTGTTGCTAAGATCTTTCAATCCGGCTTCTATTGGCCCACGATCTTTAAAGATACAGAAGCTTTCTGTAAAGCTTGTGATAGGTGTCAAAGAACCGTAACGTTGACACGGCGTTTCGACATGCCATTGAAACCCATCCTAGAATGCGAAGTCTTTGATGTATGGGGTATCGACTTTATGGGACCATTCCCATCATCTTGTGGAAATAAATATATCTTAGTCTGCGTGGATTATGTATCGAAATGGGTGGAGGCTCAAGCCACGTCTCACAATGGTCATAAGACGGTCATGAAGTTTTTAAAGAAAAACATCTTCGTGAGATTCGGGTGTCCACGCGCATTGATTAGTGATGAAGTGACACATTTTTGCAACCGACCCCTGGAGAAAGTGCTTGAGAAATATGGTGTCCGGCATAAAACTGGTACACCATATCATCCTATAACTAGTGGTCAGGTTGAAAGAAGCAACCAAAGTTTAAAGAAGATCCTGAGAAAGCAGATTAATGATCATAGAAAAGGCGGAGTCTAAAGTTGGATGATGTACTGTGGGCATATCGAACCGCCTATAAGACCCCCATGGGTACATCACCCTATCAAATGGTTTATGGTAAACCATGCCTCTTACCAATCGAGTTAGAGCATATACCATATTGGGCCACGAAGTTTTTAAACTTTGACATCCAATCTTGTGGAAAACATCGATTGCAGCAGTTGCATGAGCTAGACAAATTTAGACTTCAGGCCTACGAAAGTGCCAGGATAAGTAAGGAAAAGACAAAACTCCTTCACGATGCCAAAATCAAGAAGAGAGAATTCCAAGTAGGGGAACAAGTTTTATTGGACAATTCCAGGTTACATCTGTTCCCTGGTAAGCTGAGGACACGATGGTCCGGTCCCTTTGAAATTCTCTAAATCATTCCTGGAGGTGTTTTAGAACTACGAGGTTATGGTGACCAGCCGTTCCGAGTGAATGGTCAAAGGTGCAAGCATTACATTGGTCAAGCCAAGGAAAAGCCTTTGATTGTTCGATTCCTCGATATCCTCGGGTGTGGTACTTCAGAAGTCAATAAATTTGATGAGTTGTCACACGATCTGTTTTCTGAGGATGACGGTAGTGGTCTTTCTGAAGAAGTTCTAGCAGGTAGTTGGGACATGGAAGAGTTTGAGAATGAGCAACGGATGAAAAGTCATCAGAAGAAAAAGAAATCAACCATGGGGAGAATTAAACAAGTGTGGAAGGCAATTAAAGGATTAACCCCATGTGTTAGATGCTATTTCTGCAGCCACAATACTGATCAAAGCCTACACGAGGTAGTGGCTGGCAGAAAAGTTAAATGGCCTGATCCAGGCTGAGCTAAAAGAGTGTCGATCTAACGACATTAACCAAAAGAGCCACTAGGAGGCATCCTAGATATCCTTTATTATATTAGGACTCTCTTTTATGTTGTTTCTTTTCTTTGATTTAGTTTTTATCTTAAGTCTAATTAAGATTTTGTTTGAATCTGTTCAGTTTAGCTGTGCTTTTAGATATGGATTACGGAGTTCTACCACAGGAGTTTCCTTTCATTAGTAGGATCCCACTTATCACTCTAGGTGACGGACCCGGAGGGACTATCATTTTGGACGTAGACTTTGATATTAGTACCCGCGTCAGGACCGTTACGTATGTTCTCATCGTACCCCGATCTTCGGGAGGTGGAGATTTTAGCTCAGAGGACCTGCAGGAGACTTTAGGACGACCGTATACAATCCTCAATGATCCAATGCTGACTGACTTGGCGCTAGTGCTGCAAGATGAGTATTTCCAAGGAGTGGATGTTGCTGGCGAGGACTGGGCTCTACAGGACGAGTATGATTTTCCTCCTGCTATTGACATGCTCCGCCGTCTGATCCGGATTGTGGATTGGGCGGAGATTTATGATGACTAGCGTCGTTAGGCTGTTTCGTCGAGCAAACGACGTTAAACAAGAGCGCTCGGTGGGAGGCAACCCACTATTTTCTAGTGTTTTTATGTGTTCCTCAGTTTTTATTTATTATTTGAAGCTATGTATTAATTTTTATAATGGAATAAGAGTTGAATTTGTTTTGAATGAATTCATAGTTTTTGCTTAATTCTGCCTCAGACGTGCTTCCATGCCTTTGGACGCCCGTCTGCTCTGTGTCTGCCTTGGACGAGCGTCTACCATTTCTGAATGCCCGTCCATCCCTTTGAAATATTGGACGAGCGTCCACATTTCTGGAACGCCCGTCTGCAAGATTCCCTCCAACTCTGTTCAAAAATTGACAACCTGGACGAGCGTCTGAATATCTGGACGCTCGTCCAGTTCATAAGATCCCCAGCTGAACGCCCGTCATTTATCTTGGACGCCCGTTCGGACCTGCGTCTATAAATACCCCTGCTTCCCTAATTCATTTCAAACCAGAATTTTCAAATTACAAACCCGACTTTTGCCCTCTTTTTGCCCTAAATTCTTCGTTTCTAAACCAAATTAGGCGATTCAAGGCTCTATCAATAGCTCTCAATCCCCTATTTTCGTTTTTCACTCCAAATCCTCCAACAAACACTATTTAATCGGATTTAGTGACCTATATAGTCCGACTTTTATGAAGAAAAATTCGATTATTGTGTTCGATTTGGCATTGTTTGGGCCTCTTATCCTCTTTCTCATCATCCCATCATCCTATTTGGTAAGTTTTTATCAGCTTTTCTTAGATTATTTCACGTTTTTCTGAGTTCGATCTTCGAGTCGACTCTTTTATATGAATCCTCCCTTATTTGTTTTTTTTCTCTTGTTTTGTTTTTGTCTCTTGTTCTGTTGATGATTGGGGTGATGTTGATGGTTATGGATGGGTTGCATTGTGGTTTTGGAGTTGGTTTGGTATGAATTGGTTTTGAAATCCAGTTTGGACGATAAACGGGTGGTTAGTTTGAATTGTGGTTTGGGGATGGTTGTTGGTTTAGCCTAAGTCAATCATGGTGCCTAAAGGGGCTCAAAAGAGGCATGGTAAGGGAGTTCCACTGAACCTAGTAAGAGGGCAAAGGTCGTAGATCCTGCCTCAGTTGATCATAACCGGGGTGTGCTTATAAGAGAATGCCTTCCTAGGGCTACACAAGCTCCATCTAGAGCGCCATTACGTGATGAGTCGGAATCTAGTTCGGATACTGATGATGATGTGCTTTTGGTGAGATTTCCTAGGGGTGACCGGAGTGGTGAGGTATCTAGGCCTAGACAGGAGGATGCAAGTGAGGGGGTTGAGCCACTTAGACAGAACGTTAGACCCCCGGTTCCTATGCCATTAGCTCGTCGGTTCATAAACCCTAAAGCTCTTGATGTGTACAACAAGCATTATATAGCCCGAACAATGTTGATTGAGAGAGCTGTTTTAGAGACTCAAGTTGATCCTTTGTTTGTGAAGTTATTGAAGGATAGGAAGTGGGGGGCATTGATGGTAACCCCGACGACTCCGGTTAATGCTACATTGGTTCGGGAGTTTTATGCCAATTGCTCGGAAACTGATTTGGAAGCCGGAGTTGTGATGGTTGGGGGGGTAAAGGTGCCATTTACGCCTAAGGTTATAAACGAGAAGTATCACTTGGCACCTTTTGAGTGGTTGGACTACAAGGAGGCGATAAAGGCCAAGCAGGATGCCGGTCAAGATCCGTTGGAGGAGTTGAGATTATTAGTGTGCCCAGAGGTGCCGTGGACACTTAGACCGGGGGGAGATAGAAAAGAGTTGGTGACAACAAGTTGGACGGAGGATTGGAAGGTCCAGTGTCGGTTTATTCAGAACATGTTGTTACCTAAGAACAACCTGACTCATTTTCACATTGGTGACCTTGGAATGTTATATGCCTTGAATTTCAAGCTGAATGTGGATGTCGGAAAAGCAATTTTCGATGAGATAGCCACGAATCAGAAAGTGTATACGAGATGTTTGATATGTCCGTATTTGATCCACAGTCTCTGTCAAGATGCTAGGGTTCCCGAGTACAAAAATGATCACAAGCCGAAGAATCCGAGGTACTTGCAGCGGGAGAAAGTGAAATCTTCTGGTCAGACTGAGGCTGAGGCAGCACGTGAGCCCGGTTCATCGTCAGCACCACCTCGAGCATCTTCCCTTCCATCTTTATCTCCCTCAGTCCGGATGAGGTTGAGTATGGCTAATAGTATACGGAACTGGATGGAGGATATGAAGACTTCTCAGAACAACATCTTAACTATTTTGCGGTGTATAAGTGAGGACCGGCTTCCGAGGGACGACAAAGTCTTCAACCCGACCATTATAGATTACGTCTATTCGGATGAGATTGAGCAAGCCATTGCGGATGTTCTTCATGATTCCGAGTCGTCTTCGGATGAGGAGCAGCCTGACTCTCCTACGGGTGGATCACCACCTGCCGATGATTTCGCGGCACCGGGCGCGTACATGATATTATGATTCTGATTCTAGCTTGTGTAATTCTTTTTAAGATGCTTGTATTGTCCTGCTACTTTTCCTTACTTGATTCATTGTACTTTTCGTGTTAGCTACTGTCTATTTTTCTCGTTGAATCATGTAAGCCATAAGGCATTCCATACTTTCATTTGACTTTACTCTGCTTTGAATTTTCATTGTATTGACTGCTTCATCTTTTGATATTGTTCGATTTTCATGTGTCCGTTCATTATGGTATAATTTCCCATTTTCCCGAGATTGTTCCGTGTTTGTCGAGTAGTGCAGGTTTCTTTCTAGCTGTATTGCCGAGCTCTCTTTTACATCGCTACCGACGATCTGAGTTCTATTTGTCACTCTGAAGGCTCCGGCCCGACCAACGATTCGAGTATACATTACGATCACTAAGTATCTTTGTTCTTTTAAATTCACGCACAACCCGAGGACAT
Organism: Gentiana macrophylla; assembly: GCA_026214975.1. Classification (NCBI taxonomy): domain Eukaryota; kingdom Viridiplantae; phylum Streptophyta; class Magnoliopsida; order Gentianales; family Gentianaceae; genus Gentiana; species Gentiana macrophylla. Next base: position 50,421,126 of record CM047808.1, on the reverse strand, counting down.
GTTGTGGTTTGAGTGTGGGGAGGGAATGGTTATGTGTATCGATCATTTGCTTACCGTTATGTTTCTATCTTTGAAATGAGCTAAATTTTTCAAATTTTTGTTTTTGTTTTGTCTGAGTAAGCAATGCACATCTCTGTTCGTTTTTTTAGTCATTGATGATGTATACTGTATGTCTAGTAAGTTAGTTGTTTCACCCGATATATATTTTTCACGAGCCATAGTGAATGATGAGCTATAATATAAAGCTATACCTCTTTTGATTAGTGATTTTTGTTATCTTATAAGTCATGTGCTTAGTGCTAACGTATGTATTGTGACGATTATGATAGTTTGTGAGGACCGGCTTCCGAGGGACGACAAAGTCTTCAACCCGACCATTATAGATTACGTCTATTCGGATGAGATTGAGCAAGCCATTGCGGATGTTCTTCATGATTCCGAGTCGTCTTCGGATGAGGAGCAGCCTGACTCTCCTACGGGTGGATCACCACCTGCTGATGATTCTGCGGCACCGGGGCAGACATGATATTATGATTCTGATTCTAGCTTGTGTAATTCTTTTTAAGATGCTTGTATTGTCCTGCTACTTTTCCTTACTTGATTCATTGTACTTTTCGTGTTAGCTACTGTCTATTTTTCTCGTTGAATCATGTAAGCCATAAGGCATTCCATACTTTCATTTGACTTTACTCTGCTTTGAATTTTCATTGTATTGACTGCTTCATCTTTTGATATTGTTCGATTTTCATGTGTCCGTTCATTATGGTATAATTTCCCCATTTTCCCCGAGATTGTTCCGTGTTTGTCGAGTAGTGCAGGTTTCTTTCTAGCTGTATTGCCGAGCTCTCTTTTACATCGCGCTGATACGAGTTCTATTTGTCACTACGAAGGCTCCGGCCTGACCAACGATTCGAGTATCTGTTACGATCAGCTAAGTATCTTTGTTCTTTTTAAATTCTGCACAACCTGAGGACATGTTGTGGTTTGAGTGTGGGGGAGGGGAATGGTTATGTGTATCGATCATTTGCTTACTTCGTTATGTTTCTATGCTGAAATGAGCTAAATTTTTCAAATTTTTGTTTTTGTTTTGTCCTGAGTAAGCAATGCACATCTCTGTTCGTTTTTTTAGTCATTGATGATGTATACTGTATGTCTAGTAAGTTAGTTGTTTCACCCGATATATATTTTTCACGAGCCATAGTGAATGATGAGCTATAATATAAAGCTATACCTCTTTTGATTAGTGATTTTTGTTATCTTATAAGTCATGTGCTTAGTGCTAACGTATGTATTGTGACGATTATGATAGTTTGTGTTTAGATCCAAAGTATGATATACTGTGAATATCTGAGGTTTGAATGTGATAAGTAAAACGTAACTAATGTTGTTGAAAAAGTTGTTTTAAATATGAAGAATTATTGGGTGTGTCGGAAGCTGGTCGATGATTTGAGTGAGGTAGGTCATATCTCGAATGTCCTATACCACCATGATGACCAAAAGCTCACGACAGTCAGAAGAAGCTGCTTTATGATTTGAGTAAGGTAGGGTATATCTCGAATATCCTATTCTGCTATGACGGGCAAGAGCTCATTCTGATGTGCGTTTAAAAGTGAAATAGTTGAATCAACTTGCAATAAGAAGTGGTATGAAATGAATAAAAGACTTAGTTATCGCATACCTTATCCCCAGTATAAACTGACAGATATGTTGTAGGGATTATCCTCTGAGTATATCAGAAAGGTCTTAGATATATTCTATCATCTTTTTCAGGATATGTCACGTTTTGTAGGGTACATCTTATAAGTATCATTTATCTCTAGTTTGAAGGGGGTATTAGCTAGTTTGCTTTGAAATTTTCAAGTTTGGACTTGGTGGAAGTTTGTTATGGCTTTGCACACACACCGGGGTGAACCTCTAAGTTATTGCATATGTGTTATATGTGCTGAGATGTCTATCTTTTTCCGAGCCTTGATTTTCGTTTTGTTTTGCTCGGGACGAGCAAAAGCTAAGTGTGGGGGAGTTGTTAAGGGTGATTTTATGCGATTTATTACGTTATATTTTATAGTGATTCCCTCCATATTCATGTAATTTGCATAGAAATTAAGTGTTTAATTGAATTATTGAGCAAATGAGTTTTTAAACGGGTTAATCGCAAAGTTAGTGGATTTATGGGGTTTTACTGTTGATTTATATTGATTTGGATGATATTACACTTTGCCCTGTTTTATTATCTTGTAGATACACGAAATTGGTTCAAAAGAGGATTAAAAGATGTTAAGGATCGGAGTTGTATGAAGAAAAAGAGATAGAGATGAAGTTGATTGAAGATAGAGATGGAAAAATCAGATTTGAAGTAACTGAACGTGCGTTCAATTCCCCGTCCAGTGAACGGGCGTCCCAATGCTTGAACGGGCGTCCGGGCTGGAATGTTTGATTCAGAGTTCTCCCAAAATTGATGGACGGGCGTCTGATTTATAGAAGGACGGGCGTCTGATCATGACTCGGCCCGATTCGAAGTTTTCAAGCTATCTGGACGGGCGTTCAACCCATCAAACGAGCGTCCAGTCAGCCGACATAGCAGCACCGCCTTAAAATTCTATATATAGCTGCGTTATTTACAACAATATGATCAGAATTTCGAACCCCAAACCCTAGGGGCGGCTCAATTTTATACTTTTATCTTTTCTAGTAGATTCAAACACTTTTTATGTATTTTTACTTAAGTAATTCGAACTACAAGAGGATGCTAAGAGGCTAGACCTCCCTTGAACAAGCATTGTGAAGCCATCCAACCAACGTATTGATTTCATCTTCGATTGTCTTGTGAGTTTTTAATTCAAAGTTGTATCTTTATTATGCTTATTTCGTTCTTATGCAATTTATATCGAAAGATCTTTGCATGTATGATGTTTGATTTTGATGAGAATCATGTTAAACCCTAGATCGCCATAATAAAGATTAGACCTTTAATCTAATTAACGAGAGTTATTAGGTTGAATCTCTAGGTTAGAAACTTATAAATTTCACACTTTTGGTTAGAAAGCATTAATCTTTAGATCGAAAGATAGAAGATTAATAGGTGGACTTGTCTAAGAAATTAGGAGTTCATACCTTGGCTAGGTGAATCACAACTTGATTAAGAATCACGAGACAATCTAGATAGAAATTGATAGTTGTAGGATAGGTGGATTAGTTGCTTGTTCGTCTTTTATTTCATTGATTAAATCCCTTGTGATCGATTGCTTAGTAAATTTACAATCTTTATTTCTTAATAGATTTAGAATAGATTTAGTTTAGATAATTTGTTCGCAACCATATTTGCCCTGGCTTTAGATCTCGATCTTCTGTCTAGTTATTCTTATTTGTAGTTTCGTTTTTCGTTTTAGTTTTCACTGTTTTATTTTCGTATCTTTTTAGTATTAGTCGTGACATAGTTAGGTTAGATAATAAAAACTAGTTTAAACAACCCCGATTCCCCGTAAGATCGACCCGGTATCAACCTTTATACTACGATCCCTACACTTGGGGTATACCGGATTTATAAATTTATTACTTGTTTATTTTCCATTGATAAAATCCATGACAAAAGCTTACCTTATCAACTCTACTCCCTCACTTGGACAGCTAGACATTGTTAGGTGTGATGTCCGAAAGACAATTTTGTAATTGTTTTATTTAATAAATGAAATGATATTATTATTCATATTTATTATTCTCATATTCACCGATGTGACAATATTATTTACACTACAGAAAACCCTAAAGTATATCGTTTATGTAATCACTTAACTCAGTGTATGGGATATACACGGGAGGATTGAGTTAGTGAAGATGTACTTAAAATACAATTAGCCCGTAGTGAAGTTAATCGAGAGTATCGGGTCTCTCCTTTAACGTGCTATTAATGCGCCCATAACACAATAGGTGTGATTGTCTTATCCGGACTTTCGGGTAAGAGAACCTAGTGGGGCATTTATATATAATAGATATATCATATAAATTTGGACCGATTTGATTAGAGTTCACGATATAATTCCGTAATCGAAGTCTTATCAAATCAATCGATGATCATATTTAAGGATATATCTTAAACTCGAGGTGATCACGATCAACCGCTTGAATCAAGTATGAGGTTTGACTTGACGGTTAAGGATTACACCGAGTGCGTGATCCCGAGTTGTCCCATCTTGGCATTATCTTTGGATTGAGTGAGTAGTCGTGTTATCACAGATACGGAATCCATTCCTTCCATTTCTCGGAAGTAGATAGACGATTTCCCTTATTTGTTAATCCTAGAAAGCGATCGATCCATGGAGTTCATATTACATCGATTAGCTACCAGTGAGTTGTATGAATTAATTGATCACTATGGGGTTAATGGTAAATAAGGATAAGAGGTTCTAAAAAGGGTTAACGGTAACTTCCCGATTTAGAATGAACAGTCTATGGAGGATTAATCCATATGTATTGATTGTATCAATGGACGCTTATCATCATTCTCGTGAGGAGATAAATATAATCTCATAATCGGAGGAGTGTAGTCACGGGATTATGGTGGCATATTCCTGTGATTGATTTATCGAATATAATTATTCTATTCGTAAGATAATTATTTATTTGATTTATCGGAGCCGCTGATTATTAGTCCATGGTCCCCGACGTGCCTCCAATATAGCATAGCTATTCTCGGACGTCGAATCCTAATAATATTAATTCAGTTCTTGTTAGAATTTAATTAAAGCGATATGTGAATTAATTTTTTAGTGGACTATTAAATTAGTTGGGCTAAATAATTAAATATGTGAAAAAGACTTTTTACATAATCTTGGCCCAATTTAGTGTGTATAGGCGAAAATCATAGTGACTAGGTCACAATATAATTTTCGGCCATATCATGTTTTAATGAACAAGAAATTGTTTTCTTGTGAATTAATAAGACATGTGCACAAAATATTTATTGGATAAATATTTATGGTAAGGAATAAAGATAAATATTATTCTAGATTTGTTCTAGAATATTATGGGATTATCTTTTATTTATTGGATTTATTTATTTGCAAAATAAAAACCTTGGAGGACAAGGATTACTCTCCTATATAAAAAAGAGTTCTCCCAAGCCTAATACACACTAAATATTTCGACTTTCATCTCTTAGAGAGAGAAAGGGATAATTTCGGCCAAGGGGTGTAAGGAGGAAAATCTTGGAGGTTTTCCGGGTAGCATATCGGAAGGATTCGAGACGAGGATTTCCTTCCACCGGGAGTTGCCCGGATCACACGTGCGGAAGATCGTGGTGCTCTTCACACCATCCTTTGTTCTTCATATTGCGGTTCTTCTACTTGGATTTTGAGATCCAAGAGGTATGTTCTACAACCCCCTTGTAGAGTAGATCTAGTTATTTTATTACATGTAAATTATAGATCTAGATCCTTAAATCGCTTCCGTTGCTGATGGTATTACTAACAGTGGTATCAAAGCCTGGTGATCTATATTTATACGTATAAAATATTAGATCTAGGAGTGGAAAACATGTAGAATTTTTGTGCCAAATTTTTTTTTTATATATAGGGGCCGAATGCATGTTTATTTTTTTATGTTGTGATTGTTGTAGTTTGAAGAGATGGATTGGGGTTGGTACTGTTTACTCGTTAGATCTATTGTAAGCTCTCTCGATTTAGATCGTTTGAGCATAGGATTGATGTAAAAGTTATTGTTTTTTTTATTTCTTCTTTTTCGGCTAGTTTTTTTTTTTTTTTTTGTAATTCCGGAAAAACGACGAAGAACGATGATGACCACGAGATGAAGACGGAACTCGAGGTATGAATAGGAGTCGGGGCTGAAAATTTTTTGTTCATAATTTTCCTAACTATGTTAGGTTTTGAATTTTATTAAAAATCAATTTTTTTATATTTATATCGGCTGTTTAATAATAAAAAAATTATTTTCTGGAATAATAAAACAGCAGGATTTTTACAAAAAAAAATCGAAATTTATTTATTTATTTATTTTATTTTATAATATAAAGGCCCCTTCTCCTTACGGGTTCGCAGTTCGTGGTTCAAGGTTCGAAGATCGAAGACATGAAGACAACAAGATTGTAATTTATTTTTTCCTATGATAGATTAGATACGGGGGTACCAACGATCCATCTCGGTGTTTAAATTTTCCGCAATTTATTTTTTATGTGTTTGATCATAAAATAGATATAAAATCGGAATTGCCATGACATGCATCATATCATAAATCCACTCCATGCATACATGTTGAATTTTAATTTTGGTAATTAAAATAGGCATGTATACAAAATCGCGTAATTAGTTGAAATTCAATTAATACGTGGTAATTAATTAATTTAGTAACTAATTAAAGATCTGAGGACGGGTTATGAAATCGTTAAGCCTTTTCGGTGTGTGTTCTCGGTGAACCGCCTTAAAATCTCAAACGAGATCACGTTTTCGATTCGTAGTGTCTACGAGAATGAATGATGGTAAAAGAACAATAAATTTTGCATAAAAACGGTTCGCCTATAGGTTGGGTGGTCAACTAAGCTTTGCTCAACCGACTTAACCCTCCTAGTGTGATGAATGCACGGGGATCCGGCAAGACTAAGCTACACCGGCGAGCGGAGGGGTGATTCCTTCTTATCTCAATGGGGCTCTCTTGACCCGATTTCGTCCGACTGTCACATATGTTCCAACGAATAGGACGGGTAGGCTTGCCTACGTTACCGACATCATTCGGAATCCTTGATTTGATGTGCTTTTATGTTAACATCAAAAAGACGTGGTTAGTTAACCCACCACCACTTCCAAAATATTGAGTGGAGCGGGCGGGGCGGCGACAACCAACCCCACGGCCTCTACTATAGATACAAGTAAGTGAGGAAGGGTGACGCCTCGCGCACTTTGATTTCGTCCCCCTACGGATGGTGTTCACTCCTATCAACATTCATGGCTTGGTCTCCGAAAGGATAGGATTTCCGGTACTCGTCGGGTCACCGACCTATCCTACGACGGCACACTCGGGCGCATCTAAGAGATCCGATATAGTAGGTCACACTCATCAAGGATATTCTTGATAATATCTAGGCTAAAAAAGGAAGGTAGTCAATGAATAAAGGGATGTTCGATTATCGTGGGATTTTCGATTCTCACAAGTTATTCATTGATGAGATTGTCTCGATTTAACCGTCATCTCTTTGACCTAACCTACGGCGGCACTGAGATGCGAGGTTAAAACCTTGGAATGGTATAGTAGACTTAATTTTAGTTTACAATTCCTAAAATAAACTTATATAGTAGTGTTAAACTTGAACTAATATATGTCATTTTATTTACAGCATTATATCCCTTACTAAATTGCTTAAAAATTAATAATTGACTAGTATTGACTTCGTTAAAAAGTGGAAATTAACTAGGACGTTGAACTAGTTAATCGATAATGCAATTATTTTTCGAAAGAGATATTTTCTCTTAAGCCTTTTAAAAAACCAGAGTGACATATAGGTATGTCACTAGTGTCATTCGTGTCAAACGGGAGACAAACTTAGTTTGATCAAAGGTTATCTCGGACTTTGAAATTCTTAATTTTGAGTGTGTAGTGATTACACGAGTAATTTTCTATTTGAAAAATCGGAAAATCATGAAGTGTTACTAGTTGGACGATATTTGGAATCGATGAACTAGTGGGAGCTTTATGATTTGTTGTTTTTCTAGAACATTAGAAAAGTGTAACTGACTACATACGTAACCGTTCCAATTGAAAAACCGGAAAGTCATGAAATGTTGCTAGTTGGACGATATTTGGAATCGATGAACTAGTGGGAGTTCTATGATTTGTTGTTTTTCTAGAAACATTGGAACTATGTACGAAAGATTTTCTAATCGAAAAAATCGGAAAATCATAAAAATAAAGCATTGCTCGTTAGACGGTATTTGGAACCGATAAACCAGTGGGAGCTTTAATGTTATGATTTGTTGTTTTTTATGGTATATTAAAAAAATCCGAGAAGTCCTGACGAGTAACACTCGAAATAAGACATCCCACGGTTCAAGAGTAGTGTCTACTCAAACGAACCGGTGGTTCAAAACTGTTTCCATTCACGGAAAGTCAAGAATGGGAGAATATGTCTAAAAGTGTTACTCATCTAAACTGAGAAAACTTTAAGGATGAACCGAAAATTAATTAAAAATCATAGGATAAGGACAGTGATTTTGGATCACCAACCTATGAATCCTTGGCGATTTTCTCGAGCTAAGTTCTTTGGAAGAACAAGGTAGCGGTGCATTTAACGATTAAAAGAGTAAACAACGGGCAGTTAATTTTAGCAAAAATAGTGGGAGTAATATGAGGAAATGAATCTCGGATTCAATCCTTGGATATCGCAGAAGATTTATTTTTCTGTTTTCAAAATTCGTTTGAACGAATGGATTCACCTTCTATTCGATAATTTGTTTGTCTTATAGAAAGTGAATATACCATTTGTAGTACGAATCCAAGACTCAGACTTTTGTTTGATAAAGTAAAAAACCACTAAGTACTGTTGAAATATGTATACATAACACATCTTAAGAACTATTAAAAGCAATTGGTTTCGATATTTAGATAAACGCTTCTTCATATTCCACAGATAGTCCATAGTCCCTAAAAGACAAGACCTGAAGACTGGCTCAGGGTGATTCCTTTCTCCCAGTCTGGTTATATTGTCTCATAGGTTCAATGACTAAGTTTCCTTTCAACCGGGAAAGGATAATGGTTATAAAGAAGTAACATAGCTTGTTCATGACGACCTTCGGGGTCTGATGAAAGATACAAGCTAGTAGGAGCTTCCGAGTAGTGACTTCTTGTCTGATAACTATTCAAACACTCCGGTAAGTTTATCCAAAATATTTTGAGGTTTCTCTGTTTTCAACAGAGATTGAGTATTCTATACTCGGAATAGGCCATTCATAGTCCTTGAGACTGATGCTCAGCCTGCCTTATTGTGACATGTTCTCACTAAGTGAGAAACCGTTAAATTGCCTTACATAGTTTTAGATGTGCTAGAATACACTGCTTAACTCAATAAAGATATTGGAAGCGAAATAACGGTTTACATTGAAATGTAAGACCAAGAAATCTACCTAGAATATGCTTTGGAATTTACGGATAAGGTGTGGATTCGGTTCACCCCACTTCCATAAATATAAGCATTTAGCACACGGTGCTTGAAGGTAAGACTGGGAATTTCGCACATACGTTCGGTCAATGACCATTCGTGATATATCTTTTAACCTATTGTGTATAAAGGTTAGATTCTTGAAATCGGGAAGGGACAGTTATACTGTTGCATCCTTTCTGATATATAGAGTCCATGAACAGCAAAACCTTGAACCTTGAAATACGTTTACTCAAGATAGTTACTAACTGATTAAAATCAGACCACATCCAACATCGGTTGTTGGTGATAACACTAAATACTACTAAACTAGATCAGAATTTCGATCCACCCAGTAAGTATTGGGAGTATTGTTTATCCATTACCCATTACGGGTTCTGCAGACTTTGTAGTCTGAGAATCGTTTGATGACCCATGGCTCTTTTGTGAGCAGTATATGATTCGGATAATAGAGGTTGGTTTAATAGCCATAACCCTATGAATGGTGTTCGGTACTCCAGTTCTGTTCATACTCTTGTCGAACCACCTGAGCGTCTCAGGCCCAGTGGGAGTAATTGGATCTACACGGAAAAGAGTAGAATGAATAGGAAAGTTTATCTTTCAGAGCAAAGATTGAGTGGTCTAGGGGCAATTCCCTAAGAAGTAAAGAGTTAATCAGACCTTGGACTCTCTTACCACTTAGTACTGCATGATTTCATTCAAAAACAGAAAATAGGGGTGATTCCCTGAGACTTTCTTGCCGAAAAAACGGAGTCTGGATTCATTCGAAACAGAAGCGTATTGCCTTATGAACTTATGACAGGATGACTGTCAAGGCTTATGTCCTTTGTGGATAAAAAGAAAACCTCTCGGTCATTGAAAGTCATATATTTCTACAATATGTGGATTTGACCAGAATATTGATAAGTCTTTTGTAGACTAGATATCAATTTTAGTACAGTAGTGAATATATACATATATTAGTGTTTGTGAAGGATAACACTGCACTAGTTGGAATCAACATGGGTGTGTTATCTAAAGTCAGAATCTGACAATGCCACAATTCTCTGAAACAGAGATTTGGACAACATCCTAAAGAGTTTGACTCGGTCGAATTCATTAGAATCAGTCACTGGTTTCCCATCCATCTTGTTGGTTAAGATGATGCATCTGTGTATGCAACATTCAACGAGGAAGTTCTATCCTATGCCTCAGGAATGACTCTCTAAATCTTCGGATCAAGAGAAATGGGATAGATTCTCTTTCTAGTAAGAGATGGTCAGGTTATTGAACGTTAACTTTGATCGAATCTTAGATTCGGTGGTTAACAAAGCAAGTTTAGTATGTCCTTTAGTATCTTGAAGAGAATGAGGAATAATATGCGGACATATTCATGTGTGAACTTGGATATGTGCGATACACTAATTTTGATTTTAAGTCAGATTGAGGATGATCGTTAAGTCGATCTCGGGCTCAGTGTTTACTATTGTGTTGAAGCTATTTCCTGGAGGAATCCAGCAAACGCCAACTCGACTTTAACTAGTTGGGTGAGTAGCGGATTTTGTAGTAGCTAGAGAGGCGATATAGCTTAAGGATTTCCTTTTCATATCTGGGAGTGAGTCAAGATTTGGAAGCCGATACCACATCATTGTCCACACGATGAAGGGGTAGCTTATAAGGATTTTCAAAATCACTAAAGGTCAAAAGCATATTGGGAAGGTACCACATTATTAGATGGACCGGTAACGTTTCGATTCTACGGATCGTCTCGAGCCGACAACCTGACTAATCATTAAGACACATGATGGCACACTCGGAGTGTACTTTGTCATCTGCAATGGTTATGATATGCTTAATGGGTACTAGAATACGGGATGGGTCTCCATTGCTTTAGAGGAAGTGGGAGATGTAGTTTGTTGTAGTTTAAATAATAGGGTGTGCTCTAAAACAATTACTCACATGCTTTCGTGAAAGTGGGAGATTGTTAGGTGTGATGCCCGAAAGACAATTTTGTAATTGTTTTATTTAATAAATTAAATGATATTATTATTCATACTTATTATTCTCATATTCACCGATGTGACAATAGTATTTACACTACAGAAAACCCTAAAGTATATCGTTTATGTAATCACTTAACTCAATGTATGGGATATACACGGGCGGATTGAGTTAGTGAGGATGTACTTAAAATACAATTAGCCCGTAGTGAAGTTAATCCAGAGTATCGGGTCTCTCCATTAACGTGCTATTAATGCGCCCATAACACAATAGGTGTGATTGTCTTATCCGGACTTTCGGTTAAGAGAACCTAGTGGGGCATTTATATATGATAGATATATCATATAGGGTTGGACCGATTTGATTAGACTTCACGATATAATTCCGTAATCGATAAGTCTTATCGAATCAATCGATGATCATATTTATGGATATATCTTAATCCTGAGGTGATCACAGTCAACTGCTTGAATCAGTATGAGGTTTGACTTGACGGTTAAGGATTACACTGAGTCTGTGATCTGAATTACCCCATCTTGGCATTATACTAGATTGAGTGAGTAGTCTGTGTTATTACAAATACTGTTGGAAATATTATTTATGTTTTGATGATGATTCATCACGAAATTAGACAAATCACTTACAACCCATGATGATGAAGTCGTAACTAACTGTTATAGTGCATAATGAAAGAAGAAGCAAGAAATGGTCTAGAGATAAATGTATAAGTTCTATCTAGAGTCCGAACTTTGTATAGGTTGTTTGAGGACAAGCATTGTAATAGAATAGGAACTAGGCTAACAATTTGAGTCACAACAAGAAAAGCGAGTTATAGCAAGAAAACTGAATATGCACATGAAGAATCGAGGGTTCAAACTCGGTTATGCTAGAATCTGAAGAAGATAAGTTATTTGAGGACACAGACTCGGTTGGCTTATCTAGAAGATCAAGAAGCGAGGACACAGACTCGATTACATAAAATCAAGAAGCGAGGTGGCAAACTCGCTAAGTCGATTAAGTCGTGACTATAAGTCGATTCGAGCAAGTCTGTGGTGACTCAAAGCGAGTTATAGATCATGTAAAACCGAATAATCTTAAGGACAAAGATTATCGATTTACGGATAAGAAGAAAGCGATTGGTGTACTCTGACTTAGTCAATTGAAGTCAGATATTAAGTATACAAGGTACTCAGTTTTGAAGAAGATTAGAAAACTGAGTTAAGGCCTTGTTAAATTTAAACTGACTATACGACAAAAGATCGTACATGTGAACGTTGGCTAAACGACGAGTGTAACGGCTACAAGAGCTACTGACCGTTACATCACCCCTATAAATATACAAGAGAATCACTTAAGAGACAGAGAGGAGGATCAGAAAAAGAGCTTTACAAGCATATATTCAAAGATCCAAATCCAGATCCACAAAATCAGATCAGATATATCTAGAAAAAGGGGAAGCCAACGGAATTGCCTTGAAGACTTCAAAGAAAGATCCAGTAACCCATTGAGGGGGAAAGAAGGCATCTTGGAGCTGCAAAGTCAGATCCAAAAGAATCAGACAGCTCACTGAATTAATCCTTGATTAATTCTAAACCTAACCTTTGTGAAAGAGGGTTGGTGTGCATAGTTTGAAGGAGCAATTTACCTTTCTTCATCTGATTTGCAACTTAGTTGCCACGGATGTTAGTGCGATCGAGGGTCGTGTGTGTTGGTATTAGCGGTGACTGGTGAAGGAGCAATTCCACCTCCGAAAGATCGGTGTGTGCGAGGATGAAGGAGCAATCTCACCTTTCTTCATTTTGTGTAGACAGTGAAACTAGGGTGTCGTGAAGGACTGTCATAGTGCTAGGATTTTGTAACGGTTATCTCATTATTCTAGTGATACCTCATACGCCACAGGAGAAGGGGAGACGTACGGGATTACACCACCCAGAACTTCCATAATCAAATCTTGTGTTGATTTACTTTATGCATTTGTGTTTGTTTTATTTATTGCATTATCACTCTGCAAACACTAGACACTGAGTCAGTACAGAACTGATACATAGAGAGTCTTAGAACTTAACTGACACATCTATTGCACTAAAGGCTAGTTTTATCCGCTGCCAGTTAACAAGACTAAATATAAGTCAGCATTGACTTATATTCTGTTGAGCTAACTGAACTCCGCACAAGTTAAGGGACAGGAACAAAACTAAACTGAAAATCAGTTTGAGTTTCAGAGAAACTCAGTTCCTGGGGCTTTTCCAGCTCAGGATTAGTTTTTGGTGACAAGTTTATTCACCCCCCCTCTAAACTTGTGTTAGCCTTTCCAAGGGACCAACAATTGGTATCGGAGCAGTGCTTCTATTTTGAAGAGATCCATTACTGATCCAGTATCAGTTTGTCCATTTGAAGTAACTGTCCATCAGTTATTTCCAATACCAACAATTGGTATCGGAGCGGTTCCTTTCTTTGAAGGTGATCCAAATCGTTTACCGCTTCAAGTTTCAGTTGTTTCTGATACCAACAATCGGTATCGGAGCAAATCTTCCTTTTGGAAGAGATCCGAATTGTTACTGCTCAAGGAGATAACTGTGCATCAGTTATTTGTTCGAAGCATCCAGTTGTTGAAGACCCCTCACTGTATCAGTTCACTTAGTTTCAATGTCTACATCTAGAACTAGAAGTTGGCTTACTCACCCCCTGACTAATTGCTTGCAAAATATATCTGTTTTTCAGGATCAAATGATCGAAAGGTTCAGTGCGACAAATTCATATACAAATCCATAACCTCAACTCAGTGATGAAGTGAATACAAACTTCAATGTTTACATCAACGAATCCAGAGGAGTTCCATCACCAAAAGACCTCTCAAAAGAAGAAGGAATGGAGTTGTTGCAAGTGGTTGTTGATATAGAAGATTCATTACAGCAACAAAAGAGTGTACATTCAAATCCTAAAACAACATCAAATCATCAAGAAAATTTACATTCTTCAAATCAGTTATCATTTGCTGAACTCAGTCTAAGAAACTCTGATCTTGTCAAGGTAACTGAAAAACTTACGATGGAACTAAAATTAAAAGACAGGGAACTTGACAAAGCAAAAGATTGGAATAAGTTTCTTGAAACTTGATATACTACTTTTATATGATTAAATATACGTTATATTATTATGTTTTATCAACGAATCATATATAAAATATATGAAATTATGATATAAATGATATGAAATATTAATCTTTATAGTTTAGAGTAGTTAGTAGTAAAACTTAGTAATAATAGTGAAAAGTTATCATTTTGTACCAATTTTAGTAAATCGGAATGTCGTGTCAGATTTACGTGGGTATTTGTGGTATTTTAATGCAGATGTATACGCCGAGACCCCGAGAATCGACATTTTGAAGTATAATCAAATCTCTGAAAGGATTTAGAGAATGTCACGAGCTTAAGTGGTCAATCGAATTGCTTAAGTGGTCACGTGGTCAATCGAAGTGGTCAAGTGGCTAATCGATTTGATTTAGTGGTAATCGAGAAATATCTTCGACAAACAAATGGCTCATCAAAACAACATTTTCTGAAGAAGTGTTTTTCATGAAAGTTGTAGATTTTTCCGAGAGCTTTCCAATGCCTCTTGAATCATGTTGTTTGGAGATCCAGAACTCGAGATATGAATTTTAGAAGTTTTATACCAAAATTATAATTATATCCGGAAAATTTGGATAATTAAGGGGGATGAATGTAATGATGAAACCCAGCCCAGTCCGACCAAAACCCGGCCCGGTCCGGCCTCTATCCAGATTTCTATATAAGGAGCATCAGTGCAGAGCCAGAGGAGTGTACCAATATATATACATATATATATATATATATATATATATATATATATATATATATATATATATATATATATATATATATATATATCTCCTTCTTATTTTCTTTTTAGTAGTAGTTGTAAATAGGCCTTATGCCAAAAATAATAATACCGTAGTATTGTTGTAATGCTCGGGAAATTATCGGAAGTTCGGTGTTGTTGAAGTCGTTGTAATATCCGGAAGAATCGACCTACGATTCAAACATTTGTAATCGGGTAAAATTTCTTAAGTATTTATGTTTGTTATGTTTATTTTTATCTTTTTAGTCATTATAATGTTTTTAGGCTAAATCTAATAACTAGCCAAAGTTATGTAATCGTTTTATTTCGATCTTTTTGGTAAAGGAATGCAGTATAAGTAGAATTTTACAAAAATTGAGTTAATTGAATCTTTTTCTATTTTGCAACGTTTTGATAATATTCGGATTGACATAATTAACCAAGATGAATCGCAACATATAACCTAACGATGAACTGACCAGAGAAGTTAGGATATGAGATAAAAGATAGAGAAACCGGAGGGTAAAATTGGCCGTGCGAAAGCGTGACAACGGAATCCTATTTCCTACACGGGGGCAGATTTGTCTTGGGAAAGATGAATCTTATTAAAATTGTGCTCAAGATCGTAATAATGTTAAAATCAACGGTTTAATTGAAACTAACACCGGAAAGTTAAATCGATCCGCCTGACAACCGGAGCCTTTTGAATAACATCGGCCGTCTGACAAACGGAATAACCTCTTTTATCCGGGGTAGATTTGTACTCGGTACATGTTCAGACTAACTGAGATTAGCATGGGGCAGTTGTGGAGATTAAACTGATGACAATTTCATACGCTCGTGTGAGGAGGAATTGTTAACCTCAGGAGTGCACCATTTCATTTACTCAATTGGACCTAATATAAAAGGAAAGATCGAGCACATTCCGCTTTCATTGAAAAGATCGTATAAATCAATTATATAAACTTTGGCTAGTTCTATAAAATTATCTATCTAGTCTATTATTATAAACTATATATTGGTATATATCTATCTATATATATATATATATATATATATATATATATATATATATATATATATTTTACAATCCATGTACATCTATATATATTTATATATCTATATATATTATATTAGAATAACTTTTAAATTACGTATTTACTTTATGTTAGTAGAATAGTAGTAATCTGTGTGATAAAATTGCGGTTTAGATCGAGTTAATAACAGCTCTTTGGTGTTTAACCACACTTAAAAGAATTACCACGTTTTCCCTGAGGTTTCGACACTCTGACTCACCACACTAGCACTATGATTTGACCCGGTACACTGCAGGTAAGGATTGTATAGCACTAGAAAGCGTCCGTCGACTTTTCGGGCGGCGCCGTTGCCGGGACCACGTCGCTAATTTCTTTCTTTGTGTCTATGGTTACTACTTGTATTAGCTCAAAATTCTCGAGAATAAATCAACACTTTTTCTTATCTCATTTCTATTTTAATTTTCGTTGGTATCTACTTTCTTTTAGTACCAATTTTCTTCTTCTATAAAACTCGAGCATTTTTCTATTTTCGTTAGTTGATGACCAGAAGCGGTAAAGCCTCACTTACTCCTTATAAGCCCGACATAAACGCTACGAAAGGCGATAATGAATAGAGAGTAAACGTGGTCAAACCGACTTAGGACTCCTTGGAAAATCTCCAACGGAATCATCTTCTAATAAAAAATACGAAATGGTTTGAAACTAGTGATGAAACAAATGAGCAGAGGCTAGATCATGCTCCAGGCATGGACAAAACCCTGTTAACCCTAATAATAATCAAAATCATAATAATGAAATAATCAAGATCGGAACGAGAATATTATTAATAACCCACCAAACCCGAGACCTATCTGTGATCAAACCATAAGAAGAAACCAGACTAATATTCCCATACTTTTACCCAATGAAGGAACAAATAATTTCGAAATTAAATCTCATCTTTTTGGTTTAATTGACGCAAGAGCCCAATTCCTAGGAGAGGATGATGAAGATCCACATCATCATCTCTATCTTTTTGAAGAACTGTGCAATACAACCAAAAGTCAAGGTGCTCATAAGGAACTAACAAGGATGACTATGTTTCCTTTTTCTTTAAAAGGACGAGCCCGAGATTGGTTTATGTCTCTTCCACATCATTCACTTACTAGTTGGGAGGATATTCAAACTGAATTTCTGAAACAATATTTCACTCCAGGATGAAATTTGGAATTAAAAGTCGAGGTTGCTAATTTTAGACAGGGATCTGAAGAAACGCTTGGGAATGCCTGGGAAAGATTTAAAAAATTGTTAAGAGCCTGTCCCGACCATGGTTATTCCTTAGATATGCAAATCCAACTTTTTACGTCAGTAAATTAAGAAAAGATTCACGTGCGGATGTAGATCATGCATGTGGTGGTTCTTTAATGATGAGTGAAGCTCAAATAGTTTACGATGCTATAGAAAAGATTTCCAAAAAATGAGAATGTGGGAAACCGGTTCTAGCACGTAAAAGTAGCTTTTGCCGGAGAATGTACATCTAATACGGAAGTTCTAGCACATTTAGAAAATTTGAGTAGGAAATTTGATGGCCTACAATCGAACAAAAACCAAAGTTCAGAAAATAGTACACCAACTGAATACTCAAATCAGGATAATATGCCATAAGGGATCGAAGAACCAACAGGATATTCAAGAGAGGAGGTGAGTTTTCTTCAGCAACATAGGAATTTGAACAATGCATATTCAAACTCATTTAATGCTATTAGAAGAGATCACCCTACTTTTCGATGGTCTGAAAACCCTAGTAAGCAAGGACAACCGCCATATCCAGTTCAGTATAGAAATATGAATAATAATCAAGTTTATCAAGAAAATACATCTAATCAGAATTTACAATCATTACCGAGATCCTATCCTCAACATACCACTCAAAGTATACCAGTAACTCAAAGTTCAACTCAACCTGCAGAAGGAGTTGAAAAATGGGAAAAACTAATGGAAAATATGATGGGTGTAGTATCTACTCAAGCTAAGAATATGGAAACAATGATGACTTCTATAGGTAAAGTCTCTAAGGATTTGAGTTCAATGAAAACATCTATGAGTGGACATGATACCAGAATGAGAACGATAGAAGCCTCATTAAGGAATATGGAAGATCATTTGAGTAGGGAAGGTGAGCGTAATAACAGAGACCTCCGGAGGATTACCAAGCAATCTTGAAAGAAACCCAAGAGAGGTAAATGTTGTAGTTACGAGAAGTAGAAAACTCGTGGTAGTAATGGAGTAGAAAACTTGAAATAATGAAGTAGAAAATGATTTAGATGGAAAAAATGATGAAACTAAAATGAACTTGAATTCATCGATGAGGAAGAAGAAATTATAAGAATTTCTTGAAAAGGAATAGAAGTTTGGAACACGAGAATGAAGGTGAAAAATGGGTAAAAATCCCTAGGATTTTGAAAGATCCCATGGATAAAGATTTAAGGACTTTATTCAAGGAACATGTTAGAATGGAAGATAATGAAAACAAGGATGAAAAACAAGAAGAACTGAAGGAATCTGAAGTAGAGATTGATTCAGGGAACGTTTTAAAGAAAAAATTTCAAGATCATGATGCTTGGCGATCAAGTAATACTCAAAAGTTTAAGGAGAAAGGAAAAGAGAAAATGACTTTGGGATCAAAGGTTATAGATTTAGAATCTTTACCTTACCCACCTAAAGATCAAATTAAAAAGATTAAAACTGATCATAAGTATGCTCGTTTCCTTGATACTATTCGTCATATTCATGTTAATATCCTCATTATCGAAGCTCTAATTAGTATGCTGCTTATGGAAAGTTTTCAAAGATATTTCATCAAACAAGAAAAATTAGAGGAATATGAGAATATATGCCTAAATGAAGAATGTTCTCATAGTTTTGCAAAGATAAGTTACCACCTAAAATGAAAGATCCTGGAAGTTTTACCATTCTGTGTGAAATTGGAGGATTTATGTTTAAGAAGGTCTTATGTGATCTTGGAGCTAGTATAAATCTCATGTCTTATGAGGATTATAGAAAGCTAGGCATAGGAAAGCTTACGAAGACTGAAATGACTCTGCAAATGGCAGATAGATCGATTAAATACCCTAAAGGAATTATTGAGGACGTATTGGTTAAAGTAGACAAGTTCTATTTTTCAAAGAGACTTTGTAGTTATGGAAATGGAAGAAGGATATTCAGCGCCACTTATCTTAGGTCGACCATTTCTAGCTACAGGAAGAACTTTAATAGATGTCCAGAAAGGAGAGTTAATTCTGAGAGTCAATGAAGATGAAGTTGCTTTCAATATTTTCAAAGCTATGAACCATCCATACAGATCACGTAATCATGTTCTTTTATAGAAGATATTCATTACATCTATGATATTCGATTACCAACTTTTAAAGACAGATTAGAAGAATGCTTAACAATTGTCTATCTATAAGGAAGATGAGAAAGACACCGAAATGAAAGAGATAATCCTTTCTCTAGATAAAGGAAGTTTTACTTTTAAACCATCATGGCATAAGTATTTGGAATTAGAACTAGAAGGACCAGTTCTTAAACCATCACTGGAAGATCCACCTAAGAATCTGGAATTGAAACCGTTACCTTTAAATCTGAAGTATGCTTTTCTTGAAACTAATAATCTATTACAGGTTATTATTTCATCATCTTTAACTGAGCAACAAGAAGATCAATTACGTAGAATGTTGAAAAAGCATAAGAAAGCTTTTGGATGGACAGTTGCCGATATTCGAGGTATTAGCCCGGAGATTTGCGTTCATAAGATAATTCTGGAGGAAGATGCTAAACCTTGTATTCAACCGCAACGCCGCCTCAACCCAAATTTGCAATTAATTGTTAAGAAAGAGGTCATTAAGCTATTAGAAATGGGGATAATTTTTCCCATATCAGATATTGAATGGGTAAGTCCAACTCAAGTGGTACCAAAGAAAGGAGGTTTCACAGTGAAAGAGAATGAATGGATTCCGACAAGAGAGATTACAGGTTATCGAATGTGCATTGATTTTAGAAAACTAAATGATCATACTAAGAAAGATCATCATCCACTTCCATTCATAGTTCAGATGTTGGAACGTTTAAGTGGACATAAGTATTACTGTTTCTTAGATGGTTATTCAGGATATTCTGAGATATTCATTGCAAGCAGGAGATAGAGAAAAACTACTTTCACTTGTCCTTATGGAACTTTTGCTTATAAAAGAATGCCGTTTGGTTTATGTAATGCACCAGCTACGTTTCAAAGGTGTATGATGGCTATATTTGCTGATATGGTTGAGAAATTCTTAGAAATTTTTATGGATGACTTTAGTGTTTACGGAGATTCATTTGATGTTTGTTTGTTACACTTAGAACGAGTGTTACAACGCTGTGAAGATACCAATCTAGTACTAAACTGGGAAAAATGTCATCTAATGGTATCAGAAGGAATTGTTTTAGGTCATAGAATCTCTGAAGAAGGTATTGAAGTCGATAAAGCTAAAGTCGAAGTAATTGAAAATTTACCTCCACCAGTTAATTTAAGAACCCTAAGAGGATTTCTCGGACATGCAGGATTTTATAGAAGATTCATTGCAGATTTTTCGAAAATAGCAAAGCCTCTAAGTCATTTGCTTGAAAAAGAAGTACCTTTTAACTTTGACAGTAAATGTATGGAAGCTTTTCAGACCCTAAAAGTGAGATTAACTATCGCACCAGCTTTTAGTAGCACCAAAGCGGAGTTTGCCGCTTGAGATTATGTGTGATGCAAGTGATTTATTTGTAGGAGCTGTTTTAGGTCAGAGATATAACAAAATTCTGAAAGCTATTTACTATGCATCTCACACATTAAACACTGCTCAACTAAGTTATGCAACTACAGAAAAAGAACTGTTGGCTGTGATTTTTGCCTTAGATAAGTTTCGATCGTATATTGTTGGTTCTAAGGTAATAATTTATACAGACCATTCAGCACTGAAGTATTTACTGAGTAAGAAAGATGCTAAACCTCGTCTTCTTAGATGGATTCTCTAACTTCAAGAATTCGATATTGAAATTAAAGATAAAAAAGGAAGTGAGAATGTAGTAGCAGTTCATCTAAGTAGAATGGGAAATGATGAAGAAATAGGAAATGAAATTAAAGATTCATTTCCTGATGAACAACTATTTAGAATAGATACTCCTTCAACCATGCAGTTATTAAAGAATATAATTACTTCTAAGGAAATGTCACCTTGGTTTGGAGATATCATTAATTACTTAACTTTGTGATTATATTCCGTCTCATTAGACTTGGCGTGAAAAAAGTTCTTTTATGACTTAAAATTTTATTCTTGGGAGGGAACGGACCTTTTCCGTAAATGTTCGGATGGGATAATCAGAAAATGTGTGCCTGATAATGAAATTTTAAGTGTTTTGTCATTTTGCCATGATCGTGAGGCAGGAGGTCATCATGGAGGTTGGAAAACTGCTTTTAAAGTTTTACATTGTGGTTTTTATTGGCCTACACTATATAGAGATGCTTATAAGTATGTTAAATCTTGTGAATCTTGTCAAAAATGGGGAAATATATCTAAAAAACATGAAATGCCTATGCAACCTATTTTA
Source organism: Gentiana macrophylla (assembly GCA_026214975.1). Taxonomy (NCBI): domain Eukaryota; kingdom Viridiplantae; phylum Streptophyta; class Magnoliopsida; order Gentianales; family Gentianaceae; genus Gentiana; species Gentiana macrophylla. The sequence goes on along the minus strand of CM047808.1, from coordinate 50,399,481 downwards.
GAATGTGAGTTATATGATGTTTGGGGTATAGATTTCATGGGACCTTTCCCTATATCTTATGGAAAAAGATTTATTCTTGTAATGGTAGATTATGTCTCGAAATGGGTAGAAGCTGAAGCTCTTCCCACTAATGATACCAAAGTTGTCATACGATTCCTTAAAAAGAATATATTTACCAGATATGGCATTCCGAGGGCTATCATTAGTGATAGAGGGTCACACTTTTGCAATAGACCATTTACTAAGATAGTTGAAAAATATGGTGTAACGCATAAGTTAGGAACGCCCTATCATCCGCAAACCAGTGGACAGGTAGAGGTGTCAAATAGAGAAATCAAAAGAATCGTGGAGAAAACAGTGGATTCAAATCGTAAAAACTTGGCAGTTAAATTAGATGATGCATTATGGGCATACAGAACAACTTTTAAAACACCAATTGGTTGTTCTCCTTATAAGCTGGTCTTTGGTAAGTCTTGTCATCTCCCAGTTGGTTAGAACACCGAGCCTTCTGGGCTATTAGATTTCTGAATTTCGATCCTAAGGCTGTCGGTGACCATAGATTACTTCAATTAACAGAACTAGAAGAATTTTGTCTCGATTCTTACGAAAATGCTCGAATCTACAAGGAACGCACGAAATCTTTCCATGATAAGAGAATCTTTAAACGTGAGTTCCATGTAGGTGATCGAGTGCTCTTGTACAATTCACGTTTAAAGTTGTTTCCAGGTAAGCTTAAATCTAGATAGACAGGACCATTTAAAGTAACACGGGTTTACAAATCTGGAGCTGTTGAACTAACTGATGGAAATACGACTTTTATAGCCAATGGCCACAGAGTAAAGTTATTTGTGGAGGGAGAAGGAATCACACTAAAAGAAGAAGCAATGCTACTGATTGATCCCCCGACAAATTGAAAAAGCAGAAAAACCGAAAAACTGAAAAGCAGAGAAACTGAAATCAGCCGAATACCAGGTGCTATCTATCTTACTCTACTTTCTGTGTTTTTATTTATGTTTAAACTCTTTTTGTCTTTTACCGGATAGACGTAAAATAACTGGATGCCTTTTTTTAGATAGATTAGGAGTTTTTGATTTACTTTTGAAATTAGGCCTTGATAAAGATGTCGCGTTTGCTATAGAAGCTTTAGTTTTTGAACAAAACAAGAAATTGTTGAGAGAGATTAGATTGAAAGAAGTTTGTAATGGAACATCAAGGAGTGCAATGAAAAGAAGGGCAAAGTTTCTGATGAGATGCAGAATCTGTGGAAAAAGTGAACATGTTGGACGTTGTTGGAAAAACACAACCAAATCCCAGGATGAGTGTTTGAATATTGTTAGGAAGGGAACGATTAGGTGGTTATCCGAAAATACCGATGGAATTCCAAGAGATAATTCAAATGCTTCGTTTTTAGGAGTTAGGTTGATTGAACGTTATATCAGAACTCTGGAAGATTTAGAAATCGAAGAATCAGGAACCTCTTAAGTTTCGAGTCTTTTCTTATGTTTTATTACAACTTTATAAAATTTTCTTATAACTTCTGAAAATTTTAAAAATGGATCTTTATAAAATTAAGGAGTTTTATAAAAGTTTTATAAAAGTTTTTTTTAGTTTTAATTTAGATATTTTATAAGAATTAATATAAATTTATTAAAATTTTATAAGCTTTTTATTAAGTTTTATAAAGATTTTAAAAATTGTTATAAAATTATTTTTAAAATTTTAATCAAGTTTAATTAAGTTTTATTAGAGTTTTGTATAAGTTTTTAATCAAAATTCATAAAAAGTAAAAAATCCGAAAAAGTAAAAAAAAAAATTGTGCACGGACCGATCCGGTCCTTAACCCGGACCGATCCGGGGTCTAATTACATAAAAAACGGGGACCCTTTTTTTTCTTCTTCTTCTTCTTCCCTAAATTTTTCTTGCCGCCGCATCACACCCCAAAACCCCACCACTTAATTTTTTTTCAATTCTTCCATAAAATTCCATCTCACACTACACCACAACTTGATTTCTTCCTCCTTTCATCTCTCTCTTCCACAAAAGTTGAAAAAATCAAAAAGGATCAAAAACAAGCTCCATTTCTTCCGGCGACTTTACAACTTTTCCGGCCTATTTTTCAACGTTTTCTTCATTATAAGGTATTATTTAGTTTATTTAGTTATCAATTTCGTATTTTTCATAATTTTTTTAGATTAGTTTCAACTGTTTTGATTTTTGAGTGTGTTGGGACATTTTTATTTTTTTGTTGTATTATTGATTGGCTTTACCAATATCGTAGAATGGCTGAGTCGAGTAGAAAAGCCTCTAAGAAGCGGAAATCAAACATTCCTATATCAACTCCGGTAGTAGGCACGATAATTTTATCACCTGAAGAAGAAGCCGTAAGCTTCAATAAAACAGCATCACAAGAAGCTAAGAATGCGTATCAAAGGATTTATAGTAAATGTGATGTTTTGGTTGAAAGAGGATTAGATTTTGATGACTTAGGTGATGAAGTTAAGGATATTTTTACGAGACGTCAGTGGTTAGAATTAACAGCCAGAAGAGAAGGGGGAATAAATACGACTTTAGTAGCTGAATTTTATTCGGTTTTGTCTACTATGTCACAGGATGAGCTTACTGAGTCGCAAACTGTACCCCTAAGAGCTAGAAATGTTCCATCTAACCCTGCCATTATAAATGCGATTTTGGGAGTTGAAGTTTTTCCGGATGATGAAGATTACAGGTAGTTTGGAATTTAGATGATCTGCAACATTTGAGCAGATCGCCTTGAGAGCTCAAAGATGCTTTTGATTCAACATATTGTGTGGGTTGAAAATAGGTTTAACTACGGGAAGTGTTTTAGAGGTTTAAGGGCGATTAAAAGGTTTATTAGCCATAATCTCTATCCTTCGAGTAAACATACGGCTTATGGAAAAGAAGATGTTTGTATCGCTTGGGCGATGGTAAATGATGTAAATGTGGATGTTGGGAAGGTAATGTTTAAAAGAGTTTTCGAGAGCATTGTCATCGCCAAACCAGGGAGTCATATGTACTTCCCTTGTTTTATTTCAGATTTATGTCGTAGGTCGGGAGTACAATTCCTGCCTAATGACAAGTTAGCTCTGGCAGATGCACTTCTGATTGGACCAAGTTTGACTAGGCTTCCAGATGGTAGAATAAGCTCTTTGATCAGAAGACGTCAAACTCAACCAGCTCCACCAGTTTCCACATCTTCTTCTTTTCCATCTTTTTCTAGTCAGCCTCAACAAACTCCTTTCTCCAACACTATCACTTATGACATGTTTCAATCTTTAGTTTTGGACGTTGCACGTGGTCAAGCCAACATGGCTTTGTATGCTGAAAGTAATAGGCAGTGGTGTGACGATATTCGTAGAGGTTTGAGGAGGAATGAGCAGTTGCTTCGTAATCCTACTTTTGATGATCCTGCCTATCCACCTTGTCAGTCCGATCCGTATACCTTTCCAGAGTGGGTAGCACCTATTCCACCACCCTCAAGCTTTCATCCAATGTCATATCCTTTTGGAAGCCAATCGAGTGGTACAAGTGTATTTTCGACAGGTATTCAGAGACCCACGATGTCTAGTTGGGGAGGATTCACTGAGTTTGCACATATCACTACTGGTATGAGTTCTATGGGTCTTGATAGTTCAATCAGGACCACGACGACATTTCAGCCGCCAGCTTCTCAGTCGTTTCCGAGTTCGAGCTTTCATGTTGATCTTGAGGAAGATTATGAAGAAGATTGAATTTTATTACTATATTTTATTAAACATTTTTACTGCACGTTTTTTATTTTTGACATTTTCATTTAAATTTTGGTTTGTTTCATTTTTATTGTTTCATTTTATAGTAGTTTTTCATTTTATTTAGAGTTTCGTCTTAGTTATTTTAATCGTTTTAAATTACCATAAAAAAAAATTATTTACGAACTTTGTATCATTAGTAAATCGTTTTCAACATTTTAATCGTTTTATAAGTATCAATTTTAACATACGTATTATTTATTACACTTGTAAGGGGCGTAAAGAAGAAAAACCAAACTTTACATTTACCTCTGTACTCGGTAAAAGAAAATTGAGGCCGGACCGAGCCAGCCTAGTCACGGACCGATCCGGGAAAAAGGATGACTCATTCTTGAGTCCGTCTAATGCACCCACGTATGTTTTTTACTATCTATTTAATCAAGTAATCTCTTTTCACTTTCTTTCACTTTCTATCTGTTTACCTTCTTGTATTTTTTTTTACTTTTCATATGGTTTTAAAAATGTCAAACCATTCATCGCCCTCTGTTAAGTCATATGAGCCAAATACACCGGAAGCTATGGCTCCAGAATCACGAGCATCAAATGATAATATACTTTTACACCCTCGTTTTGCTAATTCTCCAATCCTGTTGGAGAAAAGTTTGAATTTTGATAAACTCGATCGATGGGGTAAAACTGTCATTAGAGGGTTCGGTTGGAAGAAGTTTGTAAGTGTGCCAAGAGGACGAATAAATATCTCGATTGTTCGAGAATTTTATTCTGCCTTAATGACGACGTCCATGATTGAAAGTACTCAAATTATCACGGTAAGAGGAGTGGCTGTTCCCTTCTCTTCATCTATTATCAATCAACTTTTTGAAATTCCGCCTGTGACGCTGCCACACTTTGAAATAAAGTGGGGATTGAATAATGCCTATAATCATCTAAATAAAACTCATGAGGCATTCCAGTGCCTTTTTCCACTCTTTGATTCGAATCACGATTTGTCCACAAATGCCTTACTTCCACATTTAAGGGCATGGAAACATTTCATTAATTCTAGGGTGTATCCTACTTGGGATTTCGGGAGCCTTTGTGATAATGAAATGCTTTTGTTTTACGCCTTGACATTTGGTGAGTATGTGGATTGGGGAATTTTAATTCAGAGGACGGTGCTAGAGTTTGCCATAACGAGGGGCAGTAGGGGGAAGCCTATGCCTTCTTCGTCAATGATTTCAAGATTGTGTGTTCAGATGAATGGAGTTGGTGAGTTGGAGAATGATGAAGTCTTTCCTTCAAGAGATAATAGAGTTGGATTGTTGCCGTGGATACACCGGGATGTTCGTCAACCATTTAGAATGGTTTTTCCAGTTTTAAGAAGTATGACTAAGTTTGTTTAAGTTTGTAGTTTTTTAAGTTCAATTAGTTAAGTTTTTTTCTTTGTAATGGTTTTTAATATCCTGTTTAATATATATGTTTATGTTTTTTTTAAGTTTGTTTGTTATTTAATAATATATTAGTATACGCTAAGAATGAAATCATAATAATAACGATAATAAAAATTTTAATAGTATTTTCAAAACCTAATTTTTTAATACTCATTGAACATCGGGACGATGCCACTTCGTAAGTGGGGAGTAGAGTTAGGTTAAAAAATTCATTAAAATTTTCGGAAAAATAGTTATAAATTATTAAAATTATCAAAAAAAATTTCTTATTAGTTTTAAATTTTTTTAATTAAGTAGTTAATATATAAATATGAATAAAAAATAATATAATTTGGAAGAATAAGTTTTTAAGTAAAGTAAATTAGATATATTATAATTATATTTTATGTCTAATTTAGATTTTAACGAGATTTTTAGTTTATATAATTGAGTAATTAATGTTAAATATTGTTTTCATGAAATTATATAGGTATGTTGATATTTATAAGTAAAATTTTTAGAATAATTTTCTTTTCAATATGAATTATGAGTTTGGAATTGGACTAGGGATGACGATTTTTGGCACCACAAAAAAATATAAACTATAGCCAAACAAATTTACCTAAATAAATTTCAAATTTTAGTCCTACCTCATTTTTGATTAGAGTGATCAAGACCTCACTCTAAATTGCCATTTTGATTAACTAGAAGTAACCGACCTTTAGCCAATTTTGGTCTACATTTCCTTGAAAATTCCGCAAGTTTGTACGTACTTATGAAAAGAGATGAAGACATAAAAGCTAAATTTTTGTGAATGCTGAGATTGGAAAAATTAGATAAGTATTAGTATATTCGATATTACCTCATGACACTTGCAAGATAGTCGATTTTGGTAATGAGTTCGGATATGTTAATATTCTATAAAAGAATTAAGAACGAAGCACCATATCTACACAGAATTAATCAAATACCAGGTATCTTCCTTATCTTTGATCGACAACTTAAAAATAAAAAGAACATATCGGTTGTAGCTACCAATGATTTGAGTGCAGTAGGGTGTTATCTCGAAATATCATATATCACTATGAGGTTTAAAAGCTCCCGATTGCCTGATGATAGTAGTCCAGCTAGGGTATTATCTCGAAATGTCCTATTGCTGGGAATGAAGGCATATAATGAAATAGAAAAAGTCGAATCATAAAGATCTCAAGAATGATTACAAGTTTAAGGAAACCGGACTTGTAATTTTCGATCGAAAGAGTAATACTCCGATCAATCTTGATGAAGCAATGCTTGTAAGTTTGATTTTCTACACACACTCACGCTTTTAGTTCTTAAAGTTAAAAAAAAAAGAAAAAATCGGAAATAGGATGCTATTAATCGAGATTTTTTTTTTATCAAGAATATGAAGATGTAGGTACGTACGACTTGCCTCTTTCTCTTTTTGATTTCTTTTTTCCGATTAACCAACATCTTGAGCCTAAACTTTATAAGCCATTTTGTCAACTACCTGACCAAGTTTACAATTCCAGGATTTCATAATAGTTGCGATTAAAAATAATTCTAATATTTTATTTATACTTATTAAGTATTACATGTACAATTTCATCTAAATAATATTTTATGTTTAAGCTATTTAAGTTATATGCACTTTTTGTCTTCTTACAATTTTAAATTAGACTAAGTAATATATTTATAATATTGACAATATAAATTACATTAAAAATTATATTCTGATCAATTATATTATCTTTTATTACCGCTTATTTTTGCTCGAGGACGATCAAAAGCTAAGTGGGGAGTAGTGGATATACTACTTTTATATGATTAAATATACGTTACATTATTATGTTTTATCAACGAATTATATATAAAATATATGAAATTATGATATAAATGATATGAAATATTAATCTTCATAGTTTAGAGTAGTTAGTTGTAAAACTTAGTAATAATAGTGAAAAGTTATCATTTTGTACCGATTTTAGTAAATCGGAATGTCGTGTCAGATTTACGTGGGTATTTGTGGTATTTTATTGCAGATGTATAAGCCGAGACCCCGAGAATCGACATTTTGAAGTATAATCATATCTCTGAAAGGATTTAGAGAATGTCACGAGCTTAAGTGGTCAATCGAATTACTGAAGTGGTCAAGTGGTCAATCGAAGTGGTCAAGTGGCTAATCGATTTGATTTAGTGGTAATCGAGAAATATCTTCGACAAACGAATGGCTCATCAAAACGACATTTTCTGAAGAAGAGTTCTTCATGAAAGTTGCAGATTTTTCCGAGAGCTTTCCAATGCCTCTTGAATCATGTTGTTTGGAGATCCAGAACTCGAGATATGAATTTTAGAAGTTTTATTCCAAAATTATAATTATATCCGGAAAATTTGGATAATTAAGGGGGATGAATGTAATGATGAAACCCGGCCCTGTCCGACCCAAACCCGGCCCGGTCCGGCCTCTATCCAGATTTCTATATAAGGAGCATCAGTGCAGAGCCAGAGGAGTGTACCAATATATATACATATATATATATATATATATATATATATATATATATATATATATATATATATATATATATCTCCTTCTTATTTTCTTTTAGTAGTAGTTGTAAATAGGCCTTATGCCAAAAATAATAATACCGTAGTATTGTTGTAATACTCGGAAATTATCGGAAGTTCGGTGTTGTTGAAGTCGTTGTAATATCCGGAAGAATACGACTCCGATTCAAAGATTTGTAATCGGGTAAAATTTCTTAAGTATTTATGTTTGTTATGTTTGTTTTTATCTTTTTAGTCGTTATAATGTTTTTAGGCTAAATCTAATAACTAGCCAAAGTTATGTAATCGTTTTATTTCGATCTTTTTGGTAAAGGAATGCTGTATAAGTAAAATTTTACTAAAATTGAGTTAATTGAATCTTTTTCTATTTTGCAACGTTTTGATAATATTCGGATTGACGTAATTAACCAAGATGAATCGCAACATATAACCTAATGATGAACTGACCAGAGAAGTTAGGATATGAGATAAAAGATAGAGAAACCGGAGGGTAAAATTGGCCATGCGAAAGCGTGACAACGGAATCCTATTTCCTACCCGGGGGCAGATTTGTCTTGGGAAAGATGAATCTTATTAAAATTGTGCTCAAGATCGTAATAATGTTAAAATCAACGGTTTAATTGAAACTAACACCGGAAAGTTAAATCGATCCGCCTGACAACCGGAGCCTTTTGAATAACATCGGCCGTCTGACAAACGGAATAACCTCTTTTATCCGGGGTAGATTTGTACTCGGTACCTATTCAGACTAACTGAGATTAGCATGGGGCAGTTGTGGAGATTAAACTGATGACAATTTGACATATGATAATTTCATACGCTCGTGTGAGGAGGAATTGTTAACCTCAGGAGTGCACCGTTTCATTTACTCAATTGGACCTAATATAAAAGGAAAGATCGAGCACATTCCGTTTACTGAAAAAGATCGTATATATCAATTATATAAACTTTGGCTAGTTCTATAAAATTATCTGTCTAGTCTATTATTATAAACTATATATTGGTATATATATATATATATATATATATATATATATATATATATATATATATATATATATATATATATATTTTACAATCCATGTACATCTATATATATTTATATATCTATATGTATTATATTAGAATAACTTTTAAATTACATATTTACTTTATGTTAAGTAGAATAGTAGTAATCTGTGTGATAAAATTGCGGTTTAGATCGAGTTAATAACAGCTCTTTGGTGTTTAACCACACTTAAAAGAATTACCACGTTTTCCCTGAGGATTCGACACTTTGACTCACCACACTAGCACTATGATTTAACCCGGTAGACTGCCGGTAAGGATTGTATAGCACTAGAAAACGTCCGTCAAAACTGAGGTGTCAAATCTAGCTGAAAGATTAATGTCTAGTAAATTTGACAAAAGAAATGATAATCCCCCACCCCTACCCAGTCTTGAGACTTCAAAAAGTATAAACTATAGAAATCAAGATACTGGAATATCTAGTGGATTACACAAGGAAACTAAAAATATTAAATCTAAAAGAATCCTTGTGAAATCAACTAAGATTGAGCGTAATGGTTTATCCAGAAAAGAGTTGAGAAGGTTTGATTCTCTCAACAAAGAAACTGAAAGTAATACTTCAGTAACTAACTCAGCCGGACCCAAAAAGGTATGGGTACCGAAGAAAACTTAAACTGTTTTGTAGGAAAAGTCAGTTCACATTGCAAAATCCTCAGAAAACTGACTTCTATACAAAACTGAGAAGGCAAAGGCTGATGAAGGACAAATTGGTCAAAAGAAGTAAACTTTCCAGCTACCATCTGACGCTTGGGCTGACATGACAAATCACTCGAAGCCACGTGTCTATCTGAAGAGAAAAGGTAGATGTACATCCTGTTAGGAAATCAACGCGGGAACACAGCGGAATTCAAAAATTTGATTTCCTTTTTCCCAAGATCGACTTCGTTTAAGCAATAAACGAATAAACTAAAGACGGTGGTTACCTTGGTTGATCTAAAAGATCGACGCTTTGACCGTCTAAGGAGAGTAGTTCTGCATAGAGCCGCCCAAGTGTTCGGCCTCTACCGCTAGTCCACACGAACAGCCCGCCGGAATCCCATCATGGATTGCTATTGGAAAACTCCGGTTGCTAGACCGGTCTTTTTCCCTCTCTCCAACTCTCTATATGATGCTCTCTATTTTACACAAGAACTATTAGTTCTTGGAATTGTGATCTACAAAAGAGCTTGACACCCACCTCCTTTTATAATGGATGTGGCGCCCCAAATAGAGTAGAGGAGAAGAAAACCTTTTCCCAATAAAATAAGGAAAATATAATTGATTGATTTATCTCATTTATTATAATATCTCATATTAAATAAATTTAGGATATTGTCAATATCTTATATTGAATATTCCAAAGATATTGTCAATATCTAATATTGACTATCTTTATTTCATTACCATAAATCAATTTACACATGTGTATATATCACATATATATTAACACAAAATAAATCCATTTATATATATACATTACATACATGCGCATGCATAGTGCCAAACACTTTTGCACACACGCACACATAAGTATTATATATATATATATATATATATATATATATATATATATATATATATATATATATATATATATATATATATATATATATATTAATATCTAATATTAATATTTGGTAATACTATTAATTAAATTGCACAATCCAAGTGTATCTTACACACTTCAATGTGCGCCCCATATGCCAATAAATTGGCATCCGGAATATTCTTTAATTAATATAATTAATATCTTGTATTTTTATTTATTCATAATAAATAAATACCACCATATTAATTTACCACTATAACCTTTATAGTCTCGAGATAAACTTTCCTTATTTGGTTATCATCTATAACTACATTTTAATCCGGCTAGATGTTCTTATGTGTGTGACCCGATAGGCTTCCGAATATGTTGGCCGTAGACACAAAGTGCAAATTACGAAAATGCCCTTCATGCCTAACGATCACGGGATAGCGTCTAGCAACACACCGTGACCCCCAATTATCGGAAGAGTCAAATGCAATGACTACTACCTTTCATGTGAAATAGTTACCATGTAACTTACAATCCTATCGCTGTAATAATATCCATACGGTCGTTAGTCGAGTGTCAAAACATCAACGATCGTATCTTATAACTGGATATCATGCTCTCTCAAGTAACACATTTACTCCCACTTTGCAAAGATTCACGAGAGTAAGACATTCCTTATAAGAAGGCCATTTCGGATATTCGATCCCAATCATAGGATACGTGATTCCCGGACGACCAATCATGTATACTCCGTGATGCTTGAAGATCATACCCAATCATCGCCGCATGATCGCCCCGTGGCTGTGGGAAACCTTAATAGTGTCAAAGCATGACAATCCACACCGTGATGCCATGAAGACTCGGTCAAAAGGATAATTACACAACCGCCACATAGTGTGACACTTATCGTGTAAGTGGGTCGACCTAACGTATACATTCTCTAATACACGCCCACGCATACCCAAGTGTCTCTACACTTCGATAGACGAGATCTATCCCCGCCTAAAAAGATGTAAGACATCTAATACGTGCTAGTATGTTTATACTATCAATGTCTGTTTAATAGTACATCGACCTAGAGACATTTAAGTATCAAACTAATTAAAGTGATTAGAGATCTCATCAACTATAATCGCCTATCATGGTTTCTCTAACACGCTTTAATACTAAGGACGTTATCATATAACAATTCATAATTGGTTCTTTAGAAGAACATATATATGACAAATGTAAAAGCCATTTAATATATGTATAAACATAAAGAAATAGTAGAAATGATCCGACCCGGTCGGATCCGGTCCAACCCGATTGGGTTTAGGACACTATTCCAACAATCTCCCACTTGGCCTAAGACCAATCACTCGCACACACAAGACCAAGTTGAAACACAAGAATCTCATGCATTACTCGTGAACTAGCTCCTAGCCATAAACGGATCGCTATCCGTGGGGACTCATACTATCTTCATATCATGTTCCAAATGACCAAGTCAAAGGAACCGCCTCAACACACACATGAATCTCTCGACGACCCTGGTCCTTGCTTCAAGCAATAAATCCACTTACTATATCGCCTATATAGAAAAGGTGGAAGAACCGCACAAGGTTTAGGAATGAACCTTCTAGATCCATGTATCGCTTCCCCGCCAGTGCCTCCAAGGCAATCATGTGTTTTGGCTAAGTTGTAGAGTTTGATGACCCATAGGCTAGAACAATTCCACTCACCGTATCACTTATTCAAAGTGATTGCAAACCTGCATAAGAGCTCCCACTCGCGCTTCATAAGACTCGGGATATACGCCCCAGACATCTACGTTTATTTAATTCCAAGTTTCGATAAACCAGAATTCTTCCTTAACTTGTTTAAGGATATTCTCGACCTTTACCGCATTTACTTTCATACTTGCTCATGACTCTTCATGAACTATGAACATCCGGCATTTATGATGGTTCCTATCGCAGAGCGAAGGAAACCTTCCATAAACATCATCTTTCACCTCATCTTTAGGACCAACGCCCTAACATTGATAGATTCTTGCGATCTATGCTAAACTTCTTTTAGCATCACATCTATATAAGTAAACAATAATCTAACAAAGTTAGCTTAAATCTATCGCTATAGATTTTTATTTCTAAATTAAGAACTCGCTAATCCAAGTGCTTTCAGAAAGACCTTGAACTACCAAACATTAATTGACTCGTGACATGGGGTGACAATTCTCAAGAGAGATATCTTATACCTTGCTCAAAAATCACAACACACTCCCACTATCCATCTTGCACATTGGGGCATATCCTTCGTTTGACTAAATCAAACTCCTTTGATTATCAAACAAAGAAATTGTCTAGAGAAACTTGTTTGAGTCCATAAATGGATCTCGTGGGCTTACATATCATGTTATTGCCTATGAACATCGAAATGCTTGCCCAACGCCTTCAACACTATCATATAGCCATGATAATGGTTATAACAAGCATCATCCCGATTAGAATCGCCTCATTGGCAAAGATAAAGGTAATTACAAGGTTTACACCCTGCACTTTCAGCCATCACTATAGCCTCGATAGTAATCATATTACAATCCATGTCACCTTTCAGGACATTCCCTTTGTAGATGCAGACAGGTTCACAACCTGGTTGTCACTAATGGAATCTAATTCGATTTTATGGCTCCTCGGCCACATCTTTCAAACTCCGCTTTCAAACATTCTTTCATAAGTCGTGAGATGTTCATTCTTCAAGATGAACATACCGGCAGCCTTTTCAGCTTGAGGTTATCCACAGACTTGCGTAACTTTTGTGTGCACTAAGCAAATGATGTACACCTCATCGCTTATGTGGCGCCTCGCTTCATGTTCCATTGGTTGAATATATCTTTGTGGTTCTCAAACTCTTTGAGATCTCGATTCACTCCCACAACTGTTTCTATTGGAAGAAACACTTCTTTAGAAGACAAACATGTTTGGAGACAAACATTTTGCTCATGGACAAGTAAATAATATCAAGCATACTTGCTAAGATATTCCACAAAGTTGCATATGTCGTACTAGGCTCCAAGCCTTTCGACTTTGCCTATGACAACTTCAAATCATCGGTTAAGATAGATTCGACATTATCCTCCTCCATATCTAATATGGAATTTATTCAACCTTTATTCTTTGGAACTAGGTTAAGTATAAGTGGCACTATCCCTAAACGGGTAAGTGGATACTTGTGATGGCTTCATGCGCTACACCTTTATCATATAAAGTGTTGTTTCCATTTTGGGAACACAATCTAATTGCGTATCTCAAAGATGGTATCCTTCAAGGAGAATCTTATTCCTTTCAGACGACTCAAACACCTCTTCGTATTAATTACTTCAATCCAATTGAAGATTAATTCCTAAGTAGCTCATCAATCTTATATTCGCATCGCTCGAACTTTTCGGCTTTCCGAATTATGCACTTCATCGAGTACACTTGACTATTTCTAAAAATAGTCATAGAGACTAATAAACAATTATTTGTGGCATTAATTGTCACAAGCCAACAAACATCGGTATGTTTAGGCTTCGCACAATTTTTCTAGATTTTACAACCTTTCAAAAAGCGGTATTTTAGTCCTTTGGATAAGATACGATAACCCACATGATTCATAATCATATGGTTCAACATCAATGTAATGACGCTTAATTACACGCCTCCTTCCGTAGAGACTATATCTCAGAGTAACCACAAATCAAGGATAATAACCATACAATTATTTAGTTGAGATCCCATCACTTATATCATCTATATAGTGACATCAATCTAGTATGTTAGATTCAGTGACCATCCAACTTTATCGGAATAACATTTATTCTTTACAATTGAATATGTCTACTAAATCCTAACAGGCAACTGAAAACATGTTCTTCATAAGAACCGGAGCATAATAACATTTATTTAGTTCCCTTATCGACATTAGATCCGCAATATGGTAAGTGTCACAACGCTTGTTTCACCTTCCATATTTGTATTCAATCTTTCTAATTTAATCACACTCGTAAGGTATCATATATCTTAGAGTTGACTTTGAACTTAGATAGATTTATCTCAACTCACTTGCCTAGAATAGAAACTTCAATAAGTTCTCTATTTAAGCACATGCCCTAACTTTCCTTTCAATCCTTTAAGCACTTGAAAAATGTTTCTTATTGTAGTCTTCATAAGACTTAAGAAAGATCACAAGAGCCATGTCTTTGATTTCCTCTCATAAAGAAAATCTAAAGTTTATTAAATAGTTTATTTAACCTTTTAAATCGTATTTAAAACATTAACTATTTAATTAATCTTTAAGCAATGATAGAATTAAGTCGATACTTAAATCTTACAATTTTGAAAACAACCTTTCAAAATTAGATGTGGTCATTCTTATCCAACGCTTGAATTAATTGTCATCATACGATCGAATGATCATATTGGATCGTATCCAATGAGTCGCTGCTTTTACTTTAATAATTAAAGTCTTGGAGGACTCCATCAAATATGTAGTCTCCTTAACTTTAGCTACTATAACGGGATTGCTCGTGTTATTGCTTTATTTTAAAAGGATTAAAATTAACTTAACCATTCTTGAGAACGCTTTCAAACAAAGCCATAATTTGGTTTTACTAATCGAGAAAACATAAATATAAAAGTTTGCTAAAAACTACAACATAAAAATGAAGATAAAAGAGTGTTGTTGTCTATACACGCAAAATCAAATATGGTCTTTGGGATTATGATTTTGCTCACACTAGTCAACTACTCCCTAATTGACTTTCAAGAATTTTAAAAATTCTTTAGTGGTCGAAATCCTATCTAGTTGACTCGATCCTCGACGTGGGCCGATCGACCGGGTCAATTTCGACGGTAGGTACTTTTACCAATCGCGCCTAACGCGACTTCCCAAGTTGGTTTGACTAGTCAACTCTTTGACAATTCACATCGCCTATGTGATAGTCAACCTTATGTCTCTAAAATCGCATACCCGACGGGCCAATCACCGCAAGATTCTTAGTCGAGTCGAACTCAAGTATTCATGAGATCTCATAACGATCATATCTTGATAATGACGATATACCCGTGGTAGGTCAACTCCCGACGTGGGCCGATCGCTTGATCCCAACAAGGGCTCTTCACCTTCACTATAATATCGGGAGACATATTATAACTCGATTTTTGTTGTGGGAGTAATTTTAAATTAATTCACTTAATTACTTTGAATTAATTCTCTTAATTAATTTAATTACGGTCTCATCAAATATATCTATCTCTATAGACATACATCCTACACATTTATCTAGATCGTGTCTAGTCATGCATCTATCGTATCATATAAAATAAATACAAGCACAAAATAAATAAATGCGTAAAGTAACCGGTATGATCATGGACTTTTTCCTAGGTGCGGTTTCAATACAAACCGACGTAAAACCGTGGGTCACAATCTAAGCAGAATGCAACCGCCTAATGTGATCTTTAATGCCCATTCTCCAACGGGATCTTTATTTTCTTCTCTTTCTTTGGTCTCCATCTTCCGCCTCCATTCTTGTTACATTTAATTCTATCTAATAAAATAAATACACCCACGAACACGGGGGAGCTAACGGAACGGGATAAATGCAAAAAATAAACTAGGTCACGCTTCTTCATAACGGCTCAGACAATTTTTAAAACCAACAGTAAAAATTAAATCATTCACATCTATCCTATCGGTCGAGTCCATGATCAATCGGGGTCCATATAATCATATTATATCTACTATATCTAATCCATACAATAAAATCTTATGAAAAAAAGATAAAATTAAAATTTAACTACTAATGCCTTAATTAATCAATTAACATTTAATCTATTAAATAATTTTATCCAATCAATTAACTAATTAACATTTAATTAATTAAATGATTTTAATCAAATAAAATTAACGATTAATTTTAAACCGATTTTAATTTTAATTTTAATTAATTAGAACTATTCCAAAATAAATCAAAATTAAAATTATTTCTCTTTTGTTTCTTTCCTTTTGATTCGTAATTAAAAGTGACGCTTTGGTTTCCTAAACCAAATTTTGCTTAGCTCGCCACTTTCCAAAATCAAAATTTTTGAAGGTTAACAGGCCAGCCTTTTACAAATCAAATATTTGAAAGGCCTGCAGCCTATTCCAAATCAAATATTTGGAAAGGCCAACACTTTGTTTAGACTCGCCACTTTTCAAAATCAAATTTTGAAGGCTTAAGCCAGTGTCTTTTCCCAAATCAAATATTTGGAAAGTGCTTATGCCTATTCCAAACAAAATTTGAAAGGCCATTATTATTTTAAGTGTCACAAGGCATCCCAATGGCCCAAACTATTCGAACCATTGGTTAGTCACACGACACAACTAAACAAAAAGGAAATTAATAATCACAACTATGAACCATATTAAATCACAAAATACACAAAACAAAACTAGGCCACCAAGATCACACCAAAGAGACTACGGCAAAGACGGAGGCCGCCGCCGCCGCCGGCGATAACACGGTGGTGGTGCCGCCGTTTTTTTTTTTTTCTTTTCGTGTATCAATTTTGCGAATTAAAAATCTTTCATCTTTTAAATACGTGATTTAAATGATAAAATTAACTACTCATTATAAATCGCTTATTGCTTAAGCTCAAGCTCTCTCGATACCATCGTTAGAAATCAACGCTGGAACGCAATGGAATTCAAAATTTGATTTTTTTCCCAATATCGACTTCGCTTAAGCAATAAACGAATAAACTAAAGACGGTGGTTACCTTGGTTGATCTAAAAGATCGACGCTTTGACCGCCTAAGAAGAGTAGTTCGCATAGAGCCGCCCAAGTGTTCGGCCTCACCGCTAGTCCACACGAACACTCACTGAATCCCATCATGGATTGCTATTGGAAAACTCCGGTTGCTAGACCGCTTTTTCCCCTCTCTCCAACTCTCTATATGATGCTCTATTTTACACAAGAACTATTAGTTTTGGAATTGTGATCTACAAAAGAGCTTGACACCCACCTCCTTTTATAATGGATGTGGCGCCCAAACAGAGTAGAGAGAGAAGAAATCATTTTCCCAATAAAATAAGGAAAATATAATTGATTGATTTATCTCATTTATTATAATATCTCATATTAAATAAATTTAGAATATTGTCAATATCTTATATTGAATATTCCCAAGATATTGTCAATATCTAATGTTGACTATCTTTATTTCATTACCATAAATCAATTTACACATGTGTATATATCACATATATATTAACACAAAATAAATCCATTTATATATATATACATTACATACATGCGCATGCATAGTGCCAAACACTTTTGCACACACGCACATAAGTATTATCTATATATTATATATATATATATATATATATATATATATATATATATATATATATATATATATTAATATCTAATATTAATATTGGTAATTATTAATTGCACAATCCAAGTGTATCTTACACACTTCAATGTATGCGCCTATATGCCACAATAAATTGACATCCGAATATTCTTTAATTAATATAATTAATATCTTGTATTTTTATTTATTCATAATAAATAAATACCACCATATTAATTTACCACTATAACCTTTATAGTCTCGAGATAAACTTTCCTTATTTGGTTATCATCTATAACCACATTTTAATCCGCTAGATGTTCTTATGTGTGTGACCCGATAGGCTTCCGAATATGTTGGCCGTAGACACAAAGTGCAAATTACTTAAAATGCCCTTCATGCCTAACGATCACGTGGATAGCGCTCTAGCAACACACCGTGACTCCCCAATTATCGGAAGAGTCAAATGCAATGACTACTACCTTTCATGTGAAACAGCTTACTATGTAACTTACAATCCTATCATCAGAATAATATCCATACGGTCGTTAGTCGAGTGTCAAAACATCAACGATCAGATCTTATAATCTAGATATCATGCCTCTCAAGTAACACATTTACTCCCACTTTGCAAAGATTCACGAGAGTAAGACATTCCTTATAAGAAGGCCATTTCGGATATTCGATCCCAATCATAGGATACGCGATTCCCGGACGACCAATCATGTATACTCCGTGATGCTTCAAAGATCATACCCAATCACTACCGCATGATCGCCCCTGGCTGTGGAAACCTCAATAGTGTCAAAGCATGACAATCCACACCGTGATGCCATGAAGACTCCGGTCAAAAGGATAATTACACAACCGCCACATAGTGTGACACTTATCTCGTGTAAGGGTCACCTAACGACGATTCTCTAATACACGCCCACGCATACCCAAGTGTCTCTACACTTCGATAGATTTAGATCTATCCTCGCCCTTAAAGATGTAAGACATCTAATACGTGCTAGTCTGCTTATACTATCAATGTCCTCGCTTAATAGTACATCGCCAGAGACATTTAAGTATCAAACTAATTAAAGTGATTAGAGATCTCATCAACCATAATCGCTATCATGGTTTCTCTAACACGCTTTAATACTAAGGACGTTATCATATAACAATTCATAATTGGTTCTTTAGTAAGAACATATATATGACAAATGTAAAAGCCATTTAATATATGTATAAACATAAAGAAATAGTAGAAATGATCCGACCTGTCGGATCCGGTCCAACCCGATCGGGTTTAGGACACTATTCCAACACATCCCTACATAATCCCATTGATTATGACATACGACTTTATTTGAAAATGATTGCAAAACAAAATCTTGACGTAAAAACTCGCCACCGAAAAATCAAGCATTCAAGGATCCCTAACTCAAAAATCAATGGAGCAATACATTATTGACGATGGAATCACCATCACCGATAATTTCACAAAGATTTTCAAACTCCAAGCTATCAACCCGCATTGTTAGCAAAATCAAAAAGATTCGGGACTCGAAAACTCTGCTCGACACAAAGGTGATACTTTATGCCCGTAAACCATCGTAAAATTCTACAAGAATGCAAGAATCACCAACGAGGAAAAAGCTTCAGACAACTGCTCAAGATAAGAGCTTCACCGCTGATGAACAATTGCTTTCCTGGTGTTTGGTCTAGACGTAATTAGAGGATCTACATCTTTCACCTTTAGAAATAGAGAAAAGAACAAACTTTGAGATGTCACTGCAATCAACAAGAATGAGAAGAATCTTAGTGGATCTATCTATCGCCAGTAAACGAGAATTTGCATTTTTGACGCATCCTTCCGACCAAAATGTCATTGGTCATTCTAGAATTTCTACACTCTTTCGATCGATAAACTAAAGTTGATCTACGCCATTTGGTTGGAGAGAGATTGATTGGGAACGAGTTTATTCTCAATCGCTTGATAAAGCAAATCTCAAAGTAAAAGGAGAGAATCAAAGAAAGGAAGGAAGTTACTGGAGAAATGTTTCTACTAAAAAAGGGATTTACATATCTATTGCAAAGGATACTAGATCATTTCTCCATTTCAAAATCTACACAAAACAAGTGGAACACAAATCAAGGTCCATCGACAAAGAAAAGAAAATCTTTGTTGAAGAAAAATCAAGTGAAATCTCGATTCTAGTTCAAGTGAGACTCGTGAGTTTGGATGATGTAACTCGAGAAGACAGAAAAGGATGTGGAACAAGTTTCAAGCAAAGAAAACTAAAACTGAGGACGTAATTGAAATTGAGGATGAAACTGAAGATAGTGAATCTTCAACTGAGTTGTATGGGGAATACACCGAAAAACAGAGAGAAGTGTGGAAGACGCAGAACTTTTGTGAAGCCGAGTATGAAAAGGAACGATAGCTCATGATACTCAAACCGCTCATCGCAAGTTCATGTGGCATCCACATGCAGATTGGCAAATCAAGAATCTCAACCTCCCAAATCAGAATCAAGAAAAACTTAAAGGATGGGAAGAGACCATTGAAAGTATGATGCAAACTCTACAAAGAAATTTCTTGAATTACATGATTTCATTGGAAGATCACATTTCTCGTGTCTATTTGAATACTCTAACCTCATCACCTTACGTAGATTATTTGAAGATTGCTATCGCTATCTTCAAACAAGTGGGGAAAATAAAGTCGAGATGAAGTTGAAGGTGATATCACACATCTAAAAGGCCTATGCCCTACAATTGATTAAAGAACAAGATGAACAAATAGACTCGATCTATGCACTCATTGATCCGCTATCTACTCAAGGAATGAAGAAGCAATTGACACTGCTTGTGGAATTGATTAAAAGAGAGACCTTCACCGAAACCGAATCAAGAAGATGAAGATAACGCAGCTCAAGTTGTGCCGAGCATCGTAGAAGAAACTTGTAACCTCAGACGATTGCAAGAGGTCTACAAGCAAAGAAAAGACAAAGTGGACGAACTAAGGGGAAGTCGAACCGTAAAGAAAACTCAAAAGAAAACTTAATCTCATTTTGCATTAAGAAGAAAACTGATGGAAGAGGAAATCAAGGAAATTTCGATCAAGCTCAAGAACAAAGACAATGAAGAGGCTAATCGCTTGATCGCTGAATATCCGAGATCAAGCCTAGATATGGCGAATCACAGAAGAAGTGGAAACAAAGAAGGCTTATGGAAACAAAAAGGAGCATCTTTCTTGGTGAAAAGATATTGGCTCTTGAAAAGAGAAGTTGTAATTTTATTCGGCTTATAACTCGCTTTGTTTCATTTTGAATCTTGTAATAAACTTGGTGTTTCTAGTTTGCTATCTTAATTTGTTTTATGATTTCTTGCACTATTCTTTATTATTGCTTTTGGAGTGTTATGATACATCATCAAAAAGGGAAATTGTTGGAAATATTATTTATGTTTTTATGATGATTCGTCACTTAAATTAGACAAATCACTTACAACCCATGATGATGAAGTCAGAATTCAATCGTTATAGTGCATAATGAAAGTTAAGCAAGAAATGGTCTGTAGATAAATGTATAAGTTCTATCTAGAGTCCGAACTTTGTATAGGTTGTTTCTGCATAAGCATTGTAATAGAATAGAACTAGGTGAACAAATGAGTCACAACAAGAAAACTGAAAGTTATAGCAAGAAACTCGAATATGCACATGAAGAACTAAGGGTTCAAACTCATTTATGCTAGAATCAAGAAGATAAGTTCGCTGAGGACATGCACTCAGCTATTTATCTAGTAAGATCAAGAATCGAGGACACTGCACTCGCTTATAGAAAATCAAGAATCGAGGTGGCAAACTCGCTAGAAGTCGATTAAGTCGTGACTATAAGTCGATTCGTGCAAGTCTGCGGGTGACTCAAATTGAGTTATAGATCATGTAAAATCGAATAATCTTAAGGACAAAGATTATCGCTACTCGGATAAGAAGAAACTGATTGGTGTACTCGACTTAGTCAATTGAAGTCGATATTAATATACAAGGTACTCGCTTTGAAGAAGAGTAGAAAATCGAAAGTTAAGGCCTTGTTAAATTTAAACCGACTATACGACAAAAGATCGACATATGAACGCTGGCTAAACGACAAGTGTAACGGCTACAAGAGCTAGTGAACATTACATCACCCCTATAAATAACAAGAGAATCACTTAAGAGACAGAGAGGAGGATCGTAAAAGAGCTTTACAAGCATATATTCAAAGATCCAAACCAGATCCACAAAATCGATCATATATATCTAGAAAAGGAAGCCAACGGAATTGCCTTGAAGACTTCAAAGAAAGATCCAAAGAACCCATTGAGGGGAAAGAAGGCATCTTGAGCTACAAAGTCGATCCAAAAGAATCGGAGATACCTCACCGAATTAATCCTGATTAATTTTAAACCTAACCTTTGTGAAAAAGGTTGGTTGTGCATAGTTTGAAGCGGAGCAATTTACCTTTCTTCATACAGCTTGCAATTTAGTTGCCACAAATTACAGCAAATTTTAGGAATGTGTGTTGGTATTAGTGGTGAGTCGGGTGAAGGAGCAATTCCACCTCCGAAAGATCAGCAGTGTGATGAATGGAGCAATCTCACCTTTCTTCATTTTGTGTAGACAAATGAAACTAGGTGTCGTGGAAGGATCGTGATAGTGCTAGGATTTTGTAACGGTTATCTCATTATTCTAGTGATACCTCCTACGCCACAGAGAAGTGGGAGACGACGGGATTACACCACCCGAACTTCCATAAACAAATCTTGTGTTGATTTACTTTATGCATTTGTGTTTGTTTTATTTATTGCATTATCACTCGCAAAACACTAGACATCGAGTCAAAGACAGTAATCGATACATGTAGAGTCTTAGAACTTAATCGATACATCTATTGCATTAAAGGCTAGTTTATATCACGCTGCAAGCTATCAAGACTAAATATAAGTCAAGATTGACTTATATTCAATGAGCTAATCGAACTCCGCACAAGTTGGTGGACAGAACAAAACTAAATCGAAGATCGCTTTGAGTTTCAATGAAACTCGCCTCCGGGCTTTTCCAACCAGATTAGTTTTGGTGACAAGTTTATTCACCCCGCCTCTAAACTTGTGTTAGCCTTTCCAAGTGACCAACAGATACGAATCCATTCCTTCCATTTCTGGAAGTAGATAGATTGTGTCCCTTATTTGTTAATCTTAGAAACCGATCGATCCATTGAGTTCATATTACACCGATTAGCTACCGCTGAGTTGTATGAATTAATTGATCACTGGGTTAATGGTAAATAAGGATAAGAGGTTCTAAAAAGTGGTTAATGGTAACTTCCCGATTTATAATGAACAGACTCATGGAGGATTAATCCATATGTAATGATTATATCAATGGACGCTATTATTATTCTCGTGAGAGATAAATATAATCTCATAATCGAGGAGTGCAACATGGATTATGGTGGCATATTCTCGTGATTGATTTATCAATATAATTATTATGTTCGTAAGATAATTATTTATTTGATCTCCAATATAGCATAGCTATTCTCGGACGTTTAATCCTAATAATATTAATTTAGTTCTTGTTAGAATTTAATTAAAATGATATGTGAATTAATTGTTTAGTGGACTATTAAATTAGTTGGGCTAAATAATTAAATATGTGAAAAAGATTTTTTCATAATCTTGGCCCAATTTAGTGTGTGTAGTCGAAAATCATGTTGACTAGGTCACAATATAATTTTCGCCATATCATGTTTTAATGAACAAGAAATTGTTTTCTTGTGAATTAATAAGACATGTGCACAAAATATTTATTGATAAATATTTATGGTAAGAAATAAAGATAAATATTATTCTAGATTTGTTCTAGAATATTATGGTATTATCTTTTATTTATTGGATTTATTTATTTGCAAAATAAAATCCTTGGAGGACAAGGATTACTCTCCTATATAAAGAGAGTTCTCCCAAGCCTAATACACACTAAATATTTCGACTTTCATCTCTAGAGAGAGAAAGGGAAAATTTCACCATGAGTGTAAGGAGGAAAATCTCGAGGTTTTCCGGGTAGCATATCGGAAGGATTCGAGACGAGGATTTCCTTCCACCGTGAGTTGCTCGGATCACACGCAGTGTAAGATCGTGGTGCTCTTCACACCATCCTTTGTTCTTCATATCAGGTTCTTCTACTTGGATTTTGAGATCCAAGAGGTATGTTCTACACACCCCCTTTGCAGAGTAGATCTAGTTATTTTATTACGTGTAAATTATAGATCTAGATCCTTAAATCGCTCTGCTGTCGATGGTATTACTAATGCACATCACGCCCTATCAATTACATGTATATTGATGAGCTTCAGATCACCAAAGCACAAGCCCTTTCATGTTTTTCCGACGGTCCTAACTTTAACTCCTTTGTGAGTACGTCCGTGCCGGAACCAAACGTATCGTAAACTCAATCGAGGCTTGTTTACATTTAATTAATGTTATTGGATCATGAAACAACATTTAAAATCCCAAACATAGCTTAAAATAGCTTATTTTATCAAACAGGGCAACAAAGACATTCCAGGAATGTGTGCACATTGGGAGGAATTTACATTCACTTCGTTAAGTGTGTGCACATTCCTGTGGGAATGTGCGCACACCCGTAACTCGCCCACATTCAGCCTTAAAATGTGCGCACACAACTAGTCAACGCGCACACTGCTTAATAGAATTTCTAAACACGCTTTTATGCACTTTTCGATCCCTACTCATTTCTAAACATGTTCAACATCAATATACTTTAAAAATAGCGTAAAAACATGACTTTTATCTACCATAACATCCTATCATTTCTAAACCACTTGTGGTATGAATTCTAACATCCAAACAACACCCAAATCATAACTTAAACCCTATAAACCATAATTAAATGTGTAGAAGACCTCTTACCTTTTAGTAAGCTATCCCAAATCCAAAAATTGAAAAAATGCAAGAACGATCATTCCTTCTCACGTAAAATCTATGTGATCAATTTCAAAAAGCGGTTAGATTCGATCACACGCTTCTAAAAACATCAAACTACTTAAAGATATGAGTTTTCATCCATCGAACTCATCCAAGAATAGCAGGTGTAGGTCTAATTTCATACCTTAACGAAGCTCAACTTTCGCTGTTGAAACAACGATCCTTTCACGACGATTCCAACGCACTTTCGTATCTAAAACGGTTGAGATTCGACTTAGAAAACGGAAAAAAAAACTCTCGCCTTCCTCTCAAGTCTCACACGCAGAAATAAATATTTGGGGATGAAAAATCTGATTCAAAAGGTAAGGGAAATCGATTAGGTTTATTTTTCCTTAAATATGAAAAATCCCAATAATTACCTAATCTTGTATTTTCCTTAATTACCCATTTTCTTAAAATCGATTTTTTCTTATATATATATATATATATATATATATATATATATATATATATATATATATATATATATATATATATAATTCAACATACATATATATATTTCCCATAAACTTAACTCCAATAAAAGAAGTCGTAATAATAATATTTCGCTTTTAAAACGACACGCCCGCCATTTCCTAAAATCGAATATTACACTCTTGCTTCCCGGAGTTGCATCTCCATAATGCTTTGATAGATTGTTTCATTACGATATGAAGCATTTTTTGATAGATTGTTGTATTACGCAGTTGTTAATGGTGATATTTTGTCTCGTTAATAAAATGTGTTATCAGTAAACATCGCGATAAAATTCGCTTTCAAATACTAATTTAAAAGGTATCAAATGAGGTCTCAAAATGAAGAAAAAATATGAACTTTGGTGAAACAATTTTGATGATCGTGTTCTAAATCAAAAATTACTGGCCATTTATGTTAAAAACGTCCGTTAATGCAAATATTTTTCGCTTTCAAAATTCATGTCGGAAGGGTATCGATTTGGGCTCAATTAAAAAGCAAAAATAATATGAATTTTGGTGAAAAATTTCGATGATCGGAGTTATAAATCAAAAGTTACTATTGTTTAAAAAAAAATTAAAAAATAAAACACTACAGCTGAAAGAAGAGGCGCGCTGCTTTTAATCAATTTCCAGACAGTGCTGTTATAATAAGGGTAATTTTGTTCGTCTGAAATTTTTTTGTCCATTTTACAACTAAAAAAGAGCTGGCTCTATTTATTCATTTTGTAATTTTTTTTTTTCATTTTCCTCAACCCCTAATATATATTAACCTTCTTTCGATAATTTAAAGAAAATAACACGTTCACTTGTTACCGAAAGATCACAGATCTTTCATCTTTAGCAGAATGTATCATATCTCTTAGTTTTTAGATAAATCTTCTGAAGAACGCAAACCACTCAGTTTTATAGATGAAATTATAGACCATGTTGAAAAGTGACAAACCAATTTTATTGAATTTTATTTTATAAAAAAATTATCAACTATTAATGGTGCGAAAGTTTTGTATTCTTATTTTAACCTATCTTTTATGGGAAATGGAAAGAGTTTTGAAACGATCAAGAACATACAAACATATATTTATGAATATGCCTTTCAATGGGTTGATTTCCAATAAGGGAATTCTTACGGTATGAGTTGTTATATTTTGAACGGTTCAAATTATCAGCCAATAAAGAGCATGCTGTAGTTTCAAAGGGAATATATTTCTAATACCCCAATGATGGTTGATTAATGATTTCATTCAAGTTTGTAAAGTATATATCATCATGTTGTTCTTTCAGGATATTAGCAAGTTGTTGTTGGATTATTTATATACCCGTACCTTAATACCTTCTAGCAAGTCTGTGTAAAATGAGTCGTTTATTGTAGAGATTTCTAAGAGTGGATCGCCACGCCTACAGATCTCTGACCACACAGCTTCTCGAGGTGGAATACACAAAGGTCTCCGTGTGTGATATCATATGGTCCAGACACGCCACGCAGATAGCCTCCCAAGAGGAAATTCCTGGTGATAGAATTTTCCACATAAAATTTGGCAAAGCAATTTAAAATTTTCTTTAAGGCTAGCATTGGAAATTGTAACTCAATATGTTTTTGACAAAAGATTTTTTTTTTTTTATAGCTGGAATTTGGAATAATTTAATGAAATTATTTTTTACTTTAAAGACTTGTGTCATTGTAAGACACACATATTTTAGTACAAGAAAATTTAGTTTTAGCAGCATGATATTTGCAGCACGAATTTAAAATATGCTGCTAATTTAATGTTTTGCAGCATACTTTTAATTACACGCAGCGGATAAGTGATTAGTAAAAATTGAACAAGTATGGCAGCGTGTTTCTACCACCGGTAATACTTTTGACATTTTGCTTTGTTCAATCCCGAACTCAAAATTTTATGCTTTCCACTTCCTGCTAACTCTTCATTTTTCTATCTAATAAAACCCCTCTTTTATTTCACTTGAAAAAGAAACTCAGAATTGGCCAAGTCACCTTCTCGAGTAAAAGATGAGTTCTTTTCTTCCAAATCGCTCTCCTCTCAAGATCGTGGATTTTGGAAGATCAGTTCACGGTTCTGTAATCGAGGAAGGAATTTCAATTCAGCTTGTGAATCTGGATTCCTTGAACTACTGTTAGTGTGAATCTGTTTTTTGAGTTCTACCTGCTTTTGTTTGCAAGTATTAGATATGGTTTGATTACTTAGCGATGAGCAGCTGGTCTACCAAACAAGTCTCTTAGGATTTTCTGCTGAATAGGTTAATTTTTATTTCTTCGTTTTCAGTCTTTCTCTCATTCTTGATGATTTAGGGATTTTGAATGATTGTGGGTGAGTTAGGTTATTTCAACTATTATGGTAAAATACTTTGTAAATATACCAACATATATTCAAACTCGTCTACTAAATATAGCAACAGGTGATTGTATGGGCAAAACAATTAACGTTGGTAATACTTCTTTGTTGTCTGTATGCTTATGTGGAGCTGTTAAGGTTGGTAAATATATTTGTGCTCGTACCATGATTGATTCGAATAAGCTCTAATTATAAAATTAATTTTTGAAGGAGGTGGTTTATCCTGATAGAATGTGAGGATATTTATTTGATCTGTTTTGGCTATACTATGTATGGTCATAACACTATGACATGTCCCTACCTCTACGAAAAATATTGACCTTTGATCATTTGATGATTGAAAGCACTAGAAGGCATCGCTTTAATGGAGAAAATTAAGTATTTGTTAATGTGGAGAATGAAGGTAATGAGAAGTTTTAAGGGCCGCTTTTGAAATTGGGACTCCTCATACGGGTCAGGAGTTTACTATAGTTTAGTTTGTTTTTCGACTACATTGTTCTAGATTTGTGTTAATATTTGATAATGCAAACGAACACCATCTACAAAATTTTGAAAATAAGATTACTTGAGTTCTGGGAATCTAATTTAGTCTTGTAACATGAATGCTTCTAAGATATGTAAACATCTGAGATTACTTCTAGGTTATAGCTATTCATTTGATTTGACAACTTGATTATGCTTGCATTACTCTATTTTGAATTCTTTAATCTGGCTCTATTAATTGCCATTTAATATATGTATGCTAAATAAGGTAATGCTGCTCAACTTTGTAGACAAACTCAAGTTCTTCTTGCTCCTACAACCCATTTGAACTTTAGAGCATATTCTGTTCTTCATGAGACATGGTAAGATCTCCTATTGTATTTCCATAATTCAAACACCTATGTCAAATATATATAATCTTTGTGTTAGTCTGTTAACACTTAACTTTTTATTTCGTAAGAGAAATTCACTTGGTTTTGCAGCCATTGCTTTACCAACATTGTATTTTGTTCATTATACTGCATGGTTTTTTTTTTTTCCTTGATTAGTACTGCAAGGTTTTTTTTTTTTTTTTCTATTGTTAATTGTATTTCTTTATGTGGTAAAGGTGCATGTTAAAATGAGTTAAGAGTAGGCTATATTTTGGTGAGCTTTAGTTTACATCTCGTTGAGCTCGCTTGCTTTTCATAATGATGTTAAATAACGGCCTTTGCTGCAAAAAAAATCTTGGTTCATTCTTTAGTGTTAACTTTGTTTTATTTGAGCATTAGCACATGTCCAGGATCCTCAATGATAGACACATGGGCATGTGTTCGTGGTTGTTTCCAGCAATATGAATTTCATTCTATTATGTTCATTTATAAATATAATTTCCTCCTTTATTACTAGGTGGAGAGTAAAGTGAGGGTGTTTTGTATGTGTTTGGTTTTAATTTTGCTTTCTCGGGTTACGATTTTCTTTCATACTTTTATCATAATGATCTCACACATGATTAAACACATATTATTGGACGCTAATATGGCTGGAAAACTGAGAGCATCAATTTTTTATCCGCTGTGGCATCAAGGGGAAAGGCGTTGATTTAAACCGTGATTTCTTATATTTTATGATTGATTAACTTTTCTTTTATAGGCTGCCAATGCAGCTTGCTTCACCACCATGACACCCTTGAATGTTGATGCACTCCAAACAAGCTTCCTGAGATGGTAGGAAAGGTTTGTATTTTTTGGCATGATAAATATGCATTGGCTTATATTTCATAAAACGTATGACAAAGTATGCACTGTCAGCTTTCATGTTGCTGCTGCTGTTGATTTCAGGTCACTATTTACGCCTCACTACTACAAATAAGTGCTTTTAGGACATATTTATTAGGACATTTTCTAAAATGTCCTATCATATGGCTGATGGAAGGCTTGAAAATGGAAGCATTTTTACACTACAAATGGAATAAATTTGTTTTTTCCTCGCTAATTTAGATCTAAGGGCTGCTCTCAAATGCCTTAGAAATTTCAATATGTTAAAAACATAGCTGGAAGTTCTAAAAAAATAGCGCTTTTTTAAATTTTTTATGGATGCTGAGCCTTATTTGCCCTAATCAATTTACTGGTAAATAGAGCCGCCCTTCATCCACCTTCTTCATTTCGCTTTACCTAGTCTATAGGAAAGCTTCCATCTCCATCTTCTTCAAGCTTACTTTCTACCCAATCCATCGGAAAGCTTTCATCTCTATTCACCATGAGCATACAACCACAAGATCGAAAGCTCTGCACACAAAATCTGATAGCTTACTTATATCGCTGCGGTAGTGGATTGGAAAAATGCATGGAAAAAAAAAAATGCATGGATATATAAAAAATATATATATATATATAGTATATATATATATATATATATATATATATGTACATATACACACACGATGGTATATAATTTTTTTTTTTATATTAAGAATTCTGTTGAGGCTATTTGATTGTTTGATTCAAAATATCAGTGGGTGTGTATAGGAATTGAAATGTCACATTTCTGCATATATTAGGGCATGCTTTCAAAACGTACTCATCAGTGACTTTGTTGTGGCTGTTTGATCAGAAATAGATATTATAATGACTTGCAGAAACGCCTTAATAGGCTCAAATGGACTGCCATAAATTTAACACATGATATGACACTTTAAACCCGCCTTATTCGGACTCGAGCAGGGCGCTTGAAATTGCATCACATACATCTCTTATTAGACTTTGAGTAACGCCTATTAAGGATCGAATTTCACCTACCTGGTATGCTTGAAAACGCCCCAACACAGCCCCCTCGATGAGGCGCTTCTCGGCATACTATAATGACATCCTAAAAACGCTTTGAAAGCCTATTGCAACGAAGGTAAAGTGGCATTCATGAAAATGCCCCTAGCTCGTAAATGCCTAATAGACATCAGGTATAGAGGGTGCTTTTGGAACTTTCTCAAAAGGCTTTTTGGTGTAGTGTCTCATTAGTCTCTCATACATGGTTTGTTTGGGCTGGACAATGGCACAAAGTAAAATTAGGGAAATTTTATAGATCCGCTTCTTTTGTTCAGTTATAGGACTGTGATTTAGATATTGTCAATAAGGTGCAACTGAATTTTATGCAAATTATGGATTTTT